>JAHHUM010001758.1:0-72500 GCA_036173005.1 Crenichthys baileyi
ATGAAGTCATATGAGAGTAAATTCCACCCAGTTGGATAAATATAAGACTACAAAAGGGCACGGATTTTTTTTAAAGGGAGTTTTAGTTTAAAAGGGCTGAAACATGTGCTAAACCTTCTTTTTAATTTTCATTTAAAAAAGTTTTTTAAAAAAAAGGTATCATTTGTTTTCCACTTTACTCCATGCACATTTTGTTGGTCTAACATAAAATCTTTTTTAAAACACTGAAATTTGTAAGGGAAACCCCTAAAAAATCAAAGAAAGTTAAGGGGGTATTGTACATCTCCCAAGGGCACTGGTTATTTATGCTTTTTTTGTGCTTTTTTTGGTAAAAGGGCAAATATATGTTTCAAAGTATAAACTGTTTTTACTTGAAATCAGATATAAAAATTTGGTTTTTTAAAGCAGCACAAATGAGGTGGTGAAAGTCCAATAGGCTTATGGCGGTAATATCCCTACAATGTTAATGTAATTGTTTTTCAGGGTTGGCAAGATTTTGGTGCCACTTTGGAGGCTTCATCAAAACTACTCCCATGCTCTATTCTGGCTCTTCAAGCCCAAAACTGCAGACTTAATGAGGCAGCATCCGGGTTTTCTACAACCCCCTTTATTTCTCCAGCCCTTTTTTTCAGCGAAAATGAGCAATTGCAGCCTGGTCCTGAAAAGCGATGGACTTCGGGAGGCAAAGGGGAGTTCTGTAGACAGCTGACGGGGAAGAAGCCACACATGCCGCCCCCCTGCGAGCCCCCCAGAAGATATGTTTTCCACTTTTGCGACTCTTGAACTCCCTGTCTTTTCCCCCCCTAAACCGATTTGAACTGTGGCAAAATTTAAGTTTTAAATACTTTCATTATATTCCCAAAACATGCACTACTATTCCAAGCAGAATGCACTTTTTATCTTATTATTTTATCTTTTAGCTCTGATTTTATTGAAAAATGAAACTTTTAAATATTTTTCTCACCTTTAAACCATCTCTATTTTTATTTGTCATTGTAATTAAGGTCATATTTGAGGTATTTTTGAGCATACTGTAAACCCCTTTATTTTGCACTAAAACATGTTTATCAGTTGTTAATTAATAAACGTTTGCTGCACAAGTTGAAAATTTAATTTTAATTTATGAGTTTTTATTTGTGCAAAAAATCTTTTTTATTTCAGACAAAAATTTGTCAAATCCTTTATTTAGCTTGTTTTTATGACCATAGAGGAAGTCATGGTCAGCATATTTTGCAATTTTAAACATGACCATATCACCAGAAGATGATTTGAGTTAGCAGAAAAGCTAGAGGAGGGTTGGCTGTTGGCCAGTGGTGCAACCAGTGAATGGATACTGAAGGGCTTTTGTTCCAGTTTAGTGAAGTGAGCATTTAGGGGCGGAGCCTACATCAGCCAGTGATAATGTAGGTCAGAGATGCAGTGACCAGATGTAGAGAATATTGGTCCATTAGGATGAATGTAGAGATTATGTTCTTTTGTTTGATGAAAAACACCCCTTATTTTTGAATAAGGAGCAAGACACACCAAGCATCTACAAACTGAAAGTTTATTTCTGAAGTAATTGTGTCTGTATTTTGTGTAACTTACTGTAGTTGCTTTGGTTTTCTTCAGGCTAATTTTGAAGCATTGTAATGCTTGTTTGCATGTTTTTGAAAACCTCAAATCCTTTAGATCTTGCCTCAGTGTCCTGATGGCCCACTCAGCAATAGTTAGTTGTTCTTTTTAGTTTGAGCATTGCAGTTGTTGCTGACACATCAATACATTTTATCAGAAAGTTGAGCTCATTAAAAATATTTTTTGCTCTCTCAGGAAACGTGTAGCAAAAGTCTCTGAGGATGACTTGGAGCTGCTTGATGGTTTAAGTGGCACTCGGCAATATATTTACCTTGACCTGTTGTGCTACTATAAACTGAATCTGCTAGCTTTCCTGTACAAAGGGGCATGACTGGCTAAAGTTTCTGATTTACATAAATAATTAAAGCTCAGTTTTAGGGAGTAATCCCGAGGCTACAGTTACCTGTGCTGGACATCAAACCCCATCTCTGCTTTAACCTCAGGTAATGGATGCACTGTTAGTGTAAGAGTAGCCAATGACCTACCTTTGGTGAGGATAGAATCAGTGAAAGGTAATAACTAAACTTTAGGGAGGTTTTTTATTTCTAAAATCTTATGGAAAATGTTTCAGTATAAAATACATCAGACTTCTTGCATCAGAATACATCTTACAACTTTTTTATGCTAAAAATAAGTTGATAAGTAAAATGTTTTTAAGTAGTTCCAAACAAAGATACAGTCCATCCATCCATCCATTGTCCTCCGCTTATCCGGGGTCGGGTCGCGGGGGCAGCAGCCTAAGCAGAGAGACCCAGACTTCCCTCTCCCCAGCCACTTCGGCCAGCTCGTCTGGGGAAATCCCAAGGCGTTCCCAGGCCAGTTAAGAAACATAGTCCCTCTAGCATGTCCTGGGTCTTCCTTTGGGCCTCCTCCCGCTGGGACGTGCCCAGAACACCTCACCCGGGAGACGTCCAAGAGGCATCCTAACCAGTTACCCGAGGCCCTCTTGACATAGAGAAGCAGCAGCTCTACTCCCTCCCGGATGATCGAGCTTCTCACCCTATCTCTAAAGCAGAGCCCAGACACCTTGCGGAGGAAACTCATTTCTCGTTTTTTCGGTCACAACCCAAAGCTCATGACCATAGATGAGGGTAGGAACGTAGATCGACCGGTAAATCGAGAGCTTTGCTTTTTGACTCAGCTCTCTCTTCACCACGACAGACCGGTACAGCGCCCGCATCACTGCTGATGCAGCACCAATCCGTCTATAGGTCTCCTGCTCATAGTACCAAATCATCCGCAAAAAGCAGAGACGCAATCCTAAAGCCACCAAAACGGATCCCTTCAACACCTTGGCTGCACCTAGAAATTCTGTCCATAAAAGTTATGAAAAAAATCGGTGACAAAGGGCAACCTTGGCAAAGTCCAACCCTCACCGGAAATGAGTCCGACTTACTGCTGGCAATGCAGACCAAGCTCTGACACTGGTCATACAGGAACCTAACAGCCTTTATCAAAGGGCCTGGTACCTCATACTCCCAGATTACCCCCCACAAGATTCCCAGAGGGACACAGTTGAACGCCCTCTCCAAATCCACAAAGCACATGTAGACTGGTTGGGCGAACTCCCATGAACCCTCCAGGATGCTGCTGAGGGTGTAAAGCTGGTCCAGTGTTCCACGGCCAGGACGAAAACCACACACTGTTCTTTCTGAATGCGAGGTTCGACTATCTGACGGACGCTCCTCTCCAGAACCCCTGAATAGACCTTACCAGGGAGGCTTAAAGATACAGTCAGGGGTATAAATTGGAAAACTACATTAAATATGTAGTTCTTTTTAAAGAAACCTTTACTTATCTATGTCTATTAATATTTTTTGTTTCTATCTGGAAAGAAAAGTATGTTATTGCTTTTAATATATGGTTATAATTTTTCTCACTGAGAAAATATATAAATAAAAATATGTTTTAGCTGAGGTAAATGTTAGGAAATCCTGACATCTAGTGTTAGTTTTTGAAACGTTTCACCAATAGTGACTTAGCTGTAAGATGTTTAAAGGAGTTTCTTGCATGTAGAACACTTTTTAAAGTCACCCCATGGTATCTCAATGAAATCAAGCTTTGGATGGGCCCAGGATTTTACATTTACTTATCCGCAGTCAGCCTTTGGTGGCTTGACTGGCATGTTTTGGTCATGTTGCAGGGTCCGGTTCTGCTTCAGCTCTTATTTTTGTACAGACAGTCCCACATTTTCCTCAGAAAACGTCTGATACAGACCAATTTATGGTGGATTCTATGATGGTGAGCTGGCCCCACCCTGCTGCTACAAGACATTCACAAACCATGACACTTCCAGCTCCTTGTTTCACAATTCATAAGAGATAGCTAACATGTATTGTGTTCTGGTGTCCAAATAGTTTAATTTTTAATTCATCTGTCCCAAGAACATTATTGCAGAGGTTCTTTTTTATCAAAGTTCTCACTGATGAACTACATTCTGGGTTTCCTGTTTTGTTTTAAAATGGTGTTAAGTTGTATGGATCACTTCAATATGACAGCAAAATAAGTGTCAAGGTCTCACAATACTGGTCAGCAACAACATTAATCATGGAATGCATGGTAAATTTAATGTTACTCCACTTGCCATTGTTGTTATTTATTCAGCTTTTGGTGTTTAGGTGTGTATGATACTAAAAATATGTATGATATTAAAAATCTCTGTAAGGTAAGGAAATCACCTGCATAATAAAGTCATTTTGCAGAAGTCTCATTAAACTATTTTTGTAGAAACAAAATTCAAAACCATTTAAAATACATATGTTTTTGTTTCTGTCACTTAAAATTTTAATAAAGCACATTGGGCCTGATCTTCAAAAGGTCAATGAGTTGGTGGAGGTAAATTCAACTTTAGAGCTGTCTTTTGTTGTAAGTCTGAAAGTGGCAATCAGCTTTTCCAGGTTTTATGATTGATATTTCATGGTTTAACTGTAGCTTTTAGTATTTTCATGTTTTTAAATGTTTTTACTGTTTGTAGCACTTTGAAATACTTATATGAATGCCTATTATTAATATTATCATTATTTTTATTATATTTTTTATTATTATTACCCCCAACTCCATGGCTGTGAATTTCATCTTTCTTATACGGCCACTCGGCTCTCCTAAACTGTTCATGATGACAGCCAGTACCAAAATTCTCATTTAAATAGGATGCCTCAAATCGCTTTTGCACCTGTTATCCACTGCATGTGCAATCTTTGTAGATCACACTCAACATGCCCACTTATTGCACGTGAAATTTCAAGTATTTTAGCGCTCTTTATTTGGAATCTTTGACGATCAGGCCAATGGAGTTTTGTGGCAGTAACAAAATGTAAAAAGGATTAAGTGGTATTAATTGTAAAATAAACTGTAAAATAAATTTCCTGTTTCGTCCAATCTTTTAAATAAATCAAGAATCACAGAAAAAATATTAAAATTATTAAAAAGCATTAACATGGTTGCATTTTAAAAAACATGCCACTCCTTTCACTTCTTCTTACAACAGGTTTTGGCATTACTTTTCAGTAATTTTCCCATTTGCTGTAATAACTGCAAAAAACAATAATTCACAGTGAAAATATTATCATGGAAAAAAATATTTAATAAATATATTTATTGAAGTTATTACTATATATTTTAAGCACCAAATGCTCCTTTTAGCATAGTCTTTGTCTTTCCAAATATTAAAAAATTTCTTTAACTTAAGTATTTCATATTTAACAAACACCTCTGTAAAAAAAAACATTTAATAGAAAAATATGAAATTAGTATTTCAATATGCAAAGAAAAAAAATTTTTTTTAGACACCGAGCCCTGATGATATTGACATCATTGCAACTTTACGCATTTAAGTAATACATGTTCATTTTGTCAACAGACATTCAGTTTGTCCTTATTTGGAGGAAGGTTCTCCAGGTAGTGCTGCACCTTTGCTAGTGTCACATAGTGCTCACTGTCGGGGAACAAAGGCTCCCTGGGCTCCGCACTTGATTTGTCCTGGATAGGACAGTCCATCATTAAGGCGAGAGAGCGCACCCTTCTGTCCAGGCTGGAAACGTCAGCTTGAATTTGAATCAGGAGATCTGTGAAAGGGCTCTGGAGTTCGTTATCTAAATGTTCAAGGTAGAGGCTGATGCCAGTCAGTCCATTAATGGGTGGAGTGGAGACTTCTATCTGTGGGGGTGCCTGCAGCAGACGAAAACAGTAAAATATCAGCAGAATTAGTTGTGATGCTGTAGGTTGCTCTTTTACTGGTGCAACTTAATTTTGCCCATAAAAAACAAAGCATCTGTTGCAATGAGCACTGTACATACCTTATTCTTTAGTTTCTTAATATGGACTAGAGTTATCTGAGCAATATTTAGTATGTTGTGTATATTATTTCTGATAGAGTCGCTCTTTGTTGGAAGACTTGTGCACTCAGGAGCTGCCATTACAGAGATGAGCAATAGGGCCATAGGGATGCACATCTTGAAAAATGAAATGGAAAAAGTCATGCAAAGACATTACAAACAATAAATCAATTAATTGCCAACAAATTAAAATATTTATATTCTTTTCATTTTAGCATTTCATTTTAATTATAAAAATTTCTGGGTGCCATTTAAAAGCTAAGTTAAGCATAAGCTGCTCAAAACTACTTTTTTATTCATAAAAACAGGCCCCTTGTTTATATCATATTGCTTACCATTGTATATCAACTTCTGGTTGTCCTCCAGTGGCAATGAATGAAAGAGATAGCCTATCCCTTGTTTCAGATCTTATTTAAATAGTCAGCCCTCAGCATAAATCCTGTCTGGTCTTGCATGGGTCTTTTCCCCTCCTACCTCTTTCCCCTTTGGCTCAAACCTGAGTCTGACCCTGCTAGGTTAGTCAGGAAATTCACGTTCGAAACCATGAACACAGGCTCTTTTGGTATCATGACAGTGACTCAGTGTTTGGAGCCCACACACATCCTGTGTTTTTTGTAATTGTGATGAAGATGCAGTTTACTGGAAAATATGCAGGTGGGACATGGTCATGTGATGCATCAGTTGTACACCTCTGCATGATGATAAAAGGTAAAGTGAAAGTGTACAAACTCCTGTTAAAATCTCTGTTTTTGTGATATAAAAATTAGACCATGATGAATAAATTTTACACACATTTTCCACCTTTTAATTTGAAAAGACACATGATAATTTTTATTTTCTTTTATAGAACTGACAAATCTTTACAAAGAAAAAAATTGCAGTTCCATAATCATCCTTGAAATTTAACTTTTTAAAGCACCTATTTGTTTTATCATTGTCTTCTCTGGTTTACATTTGCTCATTTACATTCTTCGGCTAAAGCCATATTGTGAAGCGAGGTTACAGAAGAGCAAAAGGATCCCAGGTCAGGAGAATGGTCCAAAAAATCTGTAGCATTATTACATGCATTATATTACAAAATGCATTTGCTCACCTCTCCAAATCATTGAATTCAGGTGTTGCAATTACCTCTATTGTCACAGGTGTATAAAATCCAGCACATTGGCATGCAGACTGCTTCTACAAACATTTGTGAAGAATGGGTTGCTCTCAGAAGCTCATTGAATTCCAGTGTGGTACTGTGGTATGACAGTATAGTTTCAGTGCAAGGAACTCTTAATCTTCATCTTCCTAAAACATTTTGGACAATGTCATGTTCCCAATGTTTTGGGAACCATTTGGGGGGGGGGGGAGGGTGTTCTTTCAAGGTTTTAAACCTTGTGGATTAAGAATGGACAGTCACTCATGTTCATGTTTTTGTAGAGGCTATTGCCCTAATATGTTTGTCAAAATATAAGGCACAGTAGGGAGTGATTAATCACATTGACTAAATCTTGATTTTTGTTGAAAAATAAAGGTAAGTCTAGATGGAAATGATCAGGACAGCTGCCAAGTGGCTGACAGCAACATTTAAAGAACTACAGGAGTTTCAGTGAAGAACTGATTGTAGGCTACATGTGATAACAATCTTCTACATTCTCCACATGTATGGACTACCGAGTAGGGCTTCAAAACAGAAGCCATTTATTCCAAATAAAACATCCAGACCTGTCTAAAATCTGCCAAGACCTTCTGCAAGAACATGTTATGGTCTTACAAAATTCCAAAAGGTAAGTTTGACATGGACATAATACTGACCATGTTCAAAGCACACCATACCCACAGCAAATCACGCTTGTGGCAGCATTATGAATCTTGGTTTACTTTTTGTCAGATAGAACTGTGGTTTTTGTTGAGGTGAATGAAAACATGCAGGTATCTGCTTTTCAGCATATACCTGCATTTCACTGTATTTCCAAAAGAAACAGAACATTACTTCATGTTGGACAATTTACATTTTTAGGTGGGCTAGCCATAGTCCACAATGTAGTCTGACAGACAATCTGTGGGATCACCTGAAAAGAGATGCCAGCTGATTGATCTGTAGAACTTTTGAAAGGTTGAATGGAGAAATAATACTAAGACAAGATGTGGGGTGCTGGGGCACTGGTAGCTCAGTTGGTAGAGCTTGCGTGTCATTTACACATGCTGTAGTGGTTTCATCTTTGTTTAGATTGAATTAGTAATGTATATAAGGTCTAAAAAAAGTGAAATGTTGAAAACAAATTCCTGATAATGATAAAAGACAAGGAGTGGTCAACCTAAAATAAGTAAAGAAAAAATGCAATAACTGGCACTGCTGATAAATATTTTAAAAATGCCTTAAAACATGTTCTGGAGAGTAGGTGAATCCAAGATACCACTCTTTGCTGCAGTTCTCAAAGAGCAAGCTTAGAAGATGTTTATTTTGTTTTTTTTTTTACCTCCCTTTAGTTGAGTAGCTTTTTCTTTTCCTCATTTCCTCACTTATGAAAATTAACACAAATCTGTTTGACTGAATTGGCATGTTATTTTGTCTTGTGGCTAAAGGGAATAGTCATCTATATGACATCATATTTATACTTTAGCGAAACACCAGTCATGGATTAGTAAGTAAAAAATCCTGGATATTCCTAAATTAATTGCTTTAAGTTTTCTCAGTGGTGCCAAGAATTTCAGAGGCTGCTGTGCATTCTTTCCCAAAACTGTGAAGGCCATTGTCCCCCTGCAGATGGACACTAAACATCCCTGCTGAAAATCAAACAAACCACCAGCCAATCTCATAGATTGTTCCGTCACACAGTGCACTGTTACTACTAAGTACTACATCCCACATTCCATTTACATATGTTTTCTTGTTTCCTCTGGGGATTTCAATCTGTCCATTTTTCTATAAGTATTTTTAATTTATGTCTGTGTACTACATGTGTATTTTATGAGCCGGTGTCTCAGCGAAATCTCATTTGGTGACATAATGACAATAAAGACTCTTGAATCTTGAATAACAGGTTTGTTGGCTTAAATAGAACATGGTAAAAACAACAACAACAAACTGCTTCATGTTTTTTGAAGGAAAGCTATTTTATTCAATACAGGGCAGAACACAAATTAGCCATTGTTCTGGAAAAAGTTTTGAAAATGAAACACTTGCAGCGCTGAGTAAAACCCCCAAGACTAACTTTACAAACCCGTGCTTACAGAATCTAAGGTCATGGCCTTAAGGATGGTACAGAAGGTGCAGATTTCTTGTTTTAGAACCACTGTAAACAATGGTTGTAATAATGCTTGCATTAAAAAAAAAAAGGGCATCATCACACAGTAAAAGTGAAACCGAAACTAGGCAACACAAATGTCTGTTGTTCTTGTCTGAATTTCTAAGAAAATATGCCTGCTTGGCAACATTTGCAAATATTCCCAACAACATTAACCGCTTTTTCCAAGTGAATGAGATAATGTCTGCTGTTAAGTGGCTATTGATGACGTTAAATCTAAGATTATTAGGCTGTTTTGCAAAAGCTGTAATGTCTTCCACTGTTGGCAAAGTTAATCCATTGTGGACTTCATCTGAAAAAGAAGAAACTGAAATATCAATACTTTCACAAATGTTTTCATGAAAAAAACTAAAAAAAACTCCCTCCGTCTTACACAATAAGTAGTCCTTATGTAAGAGGTGGATGCACAAGGAAATGTTTTGGCTCAATGAGATAAAAATGGAATCTGGGAGGAGATATTTATTGGAAGACATGCTTTAATCAATTCCAGTAAGCTGACATGGCATAGGGCCAGTTCACATTGACCCCTTTCACATTTCTCAGGAAATCACTGTGATTGCAATACACACGGTCAAAAGAATAAGAATAACTGGATGTGAACTTACAAAAGAATGGAATATGTTCCAAAAAAGCTGAGACAGGGGCATGTTTACCACTGTGTAACATCACCTTTCCTTTTAACAACACTCAATAAGTGTTTGGGAAACGAGGACACTAATTGTTGAAGCTTTATAGGTGAAATTCTTTACCATTTTTGCTTAATGTACAACTTCAGTTGCTCAACAGTCCGTGGTCCCTGTTGTGTTTTGCGCTTCATAGAGCGGCACACATTTTCAATGGGAAACAGATCTGGACTGCAAGCAGGCCAGTCTAGTACCAGCAATCTTTTACTACGAAGTCACGCTGTTGTAACACATGCAGAATGTGACTTGGCATTGCCTTACTGAAATAAGCACATTGCTTGGATGGCAGCATATCTGTATGTGCCTTTTAGCATTAATGGTGCCTTCACAGATGTGCAAGTTACCATGCCATGGGCACTACCACACCCCAATATCATCACAGTCCTTTTCCTCTTTGACCCTGAAGACACAATATCCATGATTTTCAAAAACGATTTGAAATGTGTACTCGTCAGACCACAGCACACTTTCCATTTTGCCTTCCATTGTGCCTTGAGACGACATTTGTTGTGAATTGGCGCTATATAAATAAAACTGAATTGAACTGATTATTTAAAATGAGTGAATATTTGAAGAAAACATTAAAGTTTATCAGTTTGAATAATAACTGGCTTTTCTTTATTGAATTGCATTTAGATTGAAGAGGATTGTTTTCTGTTTTTATTTACATTTTACACAATGTCCCAACTTCACTGGAATTGGGGTTGTAGACTGCTGTCTCATTTAGAGCAGTGGGTGGAAATCAGGGACATTGCTGTGGAGTGGTTCAAGTCCTATTTAATAAACAGATAATTCTGAGTCAGTCTAAATGGGACAGTGTCCTCCTCTGCTCCTCTTTTTTGTGGAGTTGTAAAATGTTGTGTTTAACACCTCTTTTTTTCTCTTTCTATCTGCTCCAACTTGGTTCCATACTAAGAAAACATGGTAATTCATGACAATCTGTCATAATATACCATGTCTCCTGACTGATACTGCAGATAATAAGTTTTATGTCCTTCTTAAAAAGTCAAATGCATATTTTAACAATTTGCTTCTTAGGAGTCTTGATGACATAAAGGCCTGGATGGCACTTTTTGGATGTTAATGAAAAGAAGACTGAGGTAATGGTTTTTGGAAGCACTTCTGGGGCTTCCCCTGTGGAGTTAGGTTCCTTGGCCAGGACAGCAAGCAGTCTGTGAGGAATTTGGGGGTTAAACTTAATCCTGAGCTCAAATTAGACAGCAAGATCAGGGCAGTTGTTTAGAGCAGTTTTTTATAATTTAAAGGCAGTTGGCCAAAATAAAACCTATTCCTTCAAGGAGGCACTTTAATAACATTAGTAATTCATGGCTGTGCCACTGCCAGGCTTGATTACTGTAATGCACTTTATATGGGTTTTAGTGGGACCTCCATCGACTAGCTGCAGAGGGTCTAACATGCTGCTGCACAACTTTTACCTGGCACATGTGAATGAGAACACATTTCCCCTGTTTTATCTTCACTCCACTGACTGCCTGTACATTTTAGAATCAATTTTAAAATTCTCTTATTTGTTTTTAAATCTTAAAATGGCTTAGCCCCACCCTACCTTCCTGAGCCACTGCATCGTTACAAACCTACCCGCTCTCTCAGATCAGCTGACCACCTACTCTTGAGTGTCTCCAAAGCTAGGCATAAGCTCAGGGGGGATCATGCTTTTATTGTAGCAGCCCATAAACTCTAGAACAAACATCACCTCCATCTCAGACAGGCTGCTTCATTGTTTGCTTTTAAAACTCTACTTACAACTCATCTATCCCCACTGGCTTTTAACACTTTGTAAAGAGCTTGCTTTATTTTATTCCATTTTATTTTTCTCTATATAACTCTATAGATTTAATTGTTTTTTTGTGATTTTATGTGTCCTACTATGTTTTCATATGTTTAAACTCAGACAAAAGACGTGCGTGCATAAACATGCAAAGAGTTTGATTTTGCATTTATCTTACCATGTATTCTATTGGCTTGTCCAAATGTTCTGAAGCAAAATTTTAATCATGTCATCTCAGTCAAATGAAGACACCACCAATAAGGTAAAAAATTACACAGCAAAGAAAATACAAGTTAATCCTTTTAAGTATTATTTTGTTTTGATACAGTAAGAGAAAATAATACCACTATAAGAATGAATAATGATAAGGGAATAGTTTTGCTGGAAAAGTCTTTTCCGTCATTCATTGAGTCTTGGTCAAACTGATAGTTGAACTAATGCAACGCAAATTAGGAAAATGTAAAATATATTAAAACCATACCTAGTTAAATCCAACACAACTTACCTTCAATAAAAGGGCAAAATAAAGTAACTTTGTGGGGTTTTTTTTTAGAAGTAAGTTTCCAAAGTCTGATTATGATTTAAAGCTTATTCCAAGGGCAGGATTTAAAAGGGAGCCAGTTTTGGCGTCCTACCTACAGATTAGCTTGATGCTACCCATCAAGCTTTTTTAGGCATTTTCAACATGAAAGCAACATTTTTCAAGTTCCTCTTAAATACAGCCCATTTGAAAATGTCTTAATCTATACAAAAACTCTTCAGTAGCTATGCCACTAAAATACTCTAAGAACAAAGAGAGGGTTAGGGGCATTAGCTTAAATATTGCTGATGATGACATCTGATGTTCTTGGGGTCGAGTGTCCAATTACATATTTGGAAACTATAACAAAATATGCCTTGTATATATGCCTTGTATAATATTAACAGTATTAACAGTATTTTTAATCGGATCTAGTATCTGAAATGATGAAAGATAAGCGAATAAACCAACTAATAAAGCTTAAGCAATAAACAGCAACAAGCTCTTTACAGTCATCTGATTTAATCAAATTAATAAAAAAAAACATAGATTTCAATACAATTCCAATACAATTCAGTGACATTCAGGTAAAGCAATAGGTAAATAGAACTGGGAATCTAACATTTCTTTCAGATACAGCACTGTGAGGGACCTAACAATATTAAACACTTTGATGAAAAGACCTTTAAACAATAAATGTATTTTTTCCAGTTGACATTTTTAATGCTTTACAGAAACTATTACAGTTGTTGTAATGGTTTTCTATTTGTGGTTGTGATATATACGTGGCTTTCTGCTGGTTGCAGTACCGAAGACATCCTCTGGAGGGCTATATTCACCCAGAGATTGACAGAGGCTTTCCTCAAAGAACTGTTCGTCTCTGTGCTGCACAGTATTTTTTTTTCCAGTTCTCATGATTTTTTTCTTCTGCCTTTAAAAATATATCACTGCATTAATGGAAGATCTTCAGGTATTTGGGAAATTTGCTTTGGATTTTCGTGCCTCTCCAGCAAATCCGAGGTGATTCCTGGAGATTGCATTCTGACTTTTAAATATATTAATTCTAAGCTACGTGTCTTTCTTGTTCATTAGTAAAATACTCTCAGAATGATATGTAAAATTAAAAGACAAAACATTATATGATCTCCAAATATAAAAAGCCATCAATAAACAAAACAGATATGCAGCAAAATTGTAGACAGAAAAGACAGAGTGAAACCTCTGTCTTTTTCCTGTGGTTAGAAAATCAATTTACTCTGTTACAAGAGGAAGAAGAGCAAAAGTGCATCCACACCCCACGTTTCTATCTGATGACACAGATGAGTCATTGCCCTATTTCCCAGGGCGATGTGTGACATACAAATAGAGGGGCCGTTGTTTAAACTGGGAATATCCAGCTCCAGTTAGAGGAACGTGTTTGGCTATTAG
This sequence comes from Crenichthys baileyi, assembly GCA_036173005.1. NCBI lineage: Eukaryota > Metazoa > Chordata > Actinopteri > Cyprinodontiformes > Goodeidae > Crenichthys > Crenichthys baileyi. The sequence continues at coordinate 13,659 of JAHHUM010001758.1, forward strand.
TGGCTGCAGGCAGCCAGACATGACGTAAAAAGAAAGAAAACATTCCACCCATACCTGGTCTGTTCTCTGTCATTCAGGATGAAGTGTAGTTTTTGTGAGAATTGTTGGAGTTTCTCTTTTAGACCTAAAATTAGAAAGCTTGTAAGGTGTGTGAATCTTTAGATTTCTCTTAAAGATTTAAGAGAATGAATCAATCAGAAAACTAACTAAATAAATAAAATGATACAAAGATAGAAAAAAGGAAAGCAATGCTATTACAAAAGCAAACTGTGGTCTCTGTAAAATAATACCACTGGTGTTTGTGTGTAGCGTTTATAGAGAGCATGTTATGCACTGTGAACAATGATGTCACAAAGTCTTTGTCCAAGCACAAAAAGTGCCTCTGGTTTTGACGTACATGAACTCCACTGTCAAAGCTCATGGCTTTGGATAAATAATTGCATTAATGCAACACGTAGTACATCAAAGGCTTCAAGCAACATGTCCATTTTCCCTCAACTTTTTCATTCACTGCATGTATCATGTTTGTGTGCTTTCAAAAGGGCGTTTCTGTGATTATTTTGCCATGTATTTGGGACTGTAGTGTGTATTTTAGAAAGATCACTGTTTAGATTGGCTTTATAATCTAAACATAACAGACTGGATACTGAAAAAGTGCAGCATAGTGGACAAATTTGTACAAATGCACAAAAGCAATTAGTGAAAGATTTTTGATGTAATCTCTAAATGGACTGTATTTTAATTATTTGCACCATAAAAAAATAAAAAATAAAAGCATAAAATTCAGGGTTAAGGCAAACCACAAAAAAAATTCAAAAAAGGTGAGGCTAGCTGCCTTCTGTTTTTTAATGTTTCCTTTTCTACGTTGATTCTTTTCAGCTAAAAAAACTCTGGTTTTAGTTGCTCTGGATAAAGTGTATGTTCAGCCATATCCTGCATTAAACCTTTCAGATTTACCCTGTTTGAAACACCCTAAGTCAATCAAAAGCCACACCATCCTCAGTCAAGCTTGGTTAAAGTTGTTTTTTAGGATCGATAGCTTCCTCACAGCAAGAGATAAGCGATGCTTCATCAACGAGAAAGAAGGACGTCTACTTTAGATGCCAGAGTCCACTGCAGATACTTTTTGGGGTAAGGGCTTCCTGGCTACTGCCTTAGGAACAGCAAGCCCAGACCGCAAAAAGACCCACAATGGACAAATGTTTGATAGGTTTGTTGTATTATTCTGAAGTGGTGTCATCAGGACCTGAAGGAAGAAGAGGAACATTTAGCACATCTGCAGTGACTTAGAAGACAGGTAGATTGGATCACACAAGACTCAATTATCCTTCATGTGTCAATAAACATTTTCAGTTAATGTATATCTTATACACAATTTCTCAATAAGATATAATTTATTAGAGTTTGTGCAAATGTACTTGTTAAATTAGATCAAGTTTGAATAAGAACACATAGCTTCATGGCCATATGCCTCAAAGCTTCCTGCCTCAACATAGGCGGCAATCTCAGACTAATGATAATACATGAAACAGACCTTTGTATGTTAAATTGCTCATCATGAATTTGTACTCTTTGCCTGTATGCTTAATAAAGGGGAATGGCTCAGGGGAAAAACCACTGGCTACAAAAATTCATAGCAGAGTTCATTATTAATCAGTATTTTTATTTAAAGTTAATTGATTCATCCCATACAACTAGTTTTGATTGCAGGTGCTTTTTGTTGCAGCATGTCGTCAAACGGATTTGATCTCGTGTTTACATTTGACGTCTTCTGGAAGGGATATTGATGGACTGGTTACAGTGTGCAACAAAGTCTGAGTGTGAACCTTACAAAAAGGCCATTGCTTGAAAAACCATCATGAAATGTTTCTGATTTCCTAATGAATGCCAGAAGGGTGATGATTTTTCTGATGGGTTAATTTATAAAAGAAAACAAAAGATTAAATATGTTTTGTTGAAATACACTAACCCAATTCTTGAATTTATTTACACACAAAAACACAGTTTATGTATTGAAGCTGTCCATTGTTCCACTTCAAGAAGATTAATTTATTCAGACTTTAACACTAGATGTTTAAGTAGAGGTGTGTGGACTATATGTTGGGATGTGAGACTATGTTAAACTTAGCCTATTATTATTGTTATGCCTGTTGTGTGTATTCTATTATATTCTGCATGAGTCAGCATCTTACTGATGTGTCATTTTTTTAGTTTCATTTTTGAGGGATTTCATAGTCTCCGAATATACTACAATTTTGCTTCTTCTTTTACATGCATCTAATAAATTTTCTGTTGCTCTAGAAGAAGAATTATTTTTCAGTTTGAAAGCTGAGATGACACTGAAGCACCACAGAACTTTATGAATCTCCACATCCTCTATAGAAACTTATTGCTGCCAACTTACGACAGAAAGACAGTAATAAAAAAAAAAACAATAACTTTGCTTGCTTTGCTTAAAAGGCTAAATGAGTTTTACACCCCCCTACCTCCACTTAAATACAGTCCAAAGCCCATATGGCTAAAAATAGAGTTGTCATCTACACAGATAGTATCAGTTCCCAGATGTCACAATGACCAAGTAATAGAATATGTGCACTGGACTGGATAGTGTTGTGGGTCATGGTTCGGCTATATATCTGACCCTTGTAATGAAGTTTAAATGAATGCCTTTACATGTAAAACCATTATTGTTCACCCTTTTCAAGTCCAAACAAAATATGTCACAAAATCATCAATTTTATTAAAGCCCATTTGATATTTTTTCAATGCACAATTTTTTCACAAAGTCTGCTAAACTGTATTACTGATTCAGCAACTGCTTTACCTATACTAGCAGAAACTGCAGAAACAGATGAAGATTTACTCCCAGTGATTGGCTTCAAACACAACTATTTCAAAATCGGTAATTTACATTAAAGCTATATAAAGCAATGCATTTAAACAGAAAGCACACACACAAAAATAAAACTTTCACTGTATTTTAGCATTTTCCTGGTCTGGGACAAATTAAGTATGAAAAATCAAGCTTCTGCTTTTACTTAGAATCCTCACGTTATCAGTCAAAGCAATTTATCAAGATCCAGCCACCACCATGTCCAAGCAAACAAAAGAAATCCTTCAACTATATCTGCACATGTTATAACAAATTAAATAAACCCCAAATATAGCTGCTGTTAACATTCTACTAATTAAAGTATTTAGGTCCAATGCCACAACCTGCAGAGCCTCTATGCTACTGATGCAAAAACTTCAATCGTTTATGCTTACACGAAACATCTAAAATGCAGTTTTTCATTGCAATATATTAAAAATGCTTTTTTTTATACTATTACCATACTTACATTTATATGTAAAATCATATTGTTCACCATAATCAATAGTTCAAATATAAATGTTTGACTTTTTGACTTCTGTTGCTAGAATGTATTCTGTTGATACACTAATTATGTATTTAAGGAGGCACTTGACTTCAGAGAGGATCGATTACAAATATAATGTATGTGCAATTATTTTAGCTCCAAGTTACATACCTCCTGTTTTGTTCTTTTACCATTTTCATGAATTTAATTACACTCTGTAAAAAAACACATCTTATTTCGATAATCAGTTGTAAGAAATTCCTTTGCTACTTTATATGACATCTAATGCAGAGCATATCACACTAACTTTTAATCATATTTTACAAGATTTTTGTTTTCATTTTCAAATTGTTAAGATTGTTTTTAACCATAAATGATTATCTGGATTACTTAAAATAACTTGATATTTTTGTTCAAATTCCCCAAAGAAGAAAATAACAAAAGCCTAAATTGAGAGTGTAAATATTAAATATTAAAAATTGAGAGTGTAAATGTGCAGGTCTACAGTCTTATTTAATATGGTTAATGAAGATGGGCTTAAAAGAGATTTGATGAGGAAGGTGGTGTGTATTGAGGATGCACACAGACACATCTGAATGAGGGGGCCTTTGTGTGTATATGTGTATACTTTAAACACAGGGTAGATAGGGACCAGCAGGCTGGATCATCTGAACACACTCTTACCTCACCACATGCATCATATGAAAGAGAAAAAAAGAGTCACACATTTGTCCCGTCTTCATCCCTAACAATTACTATTATTAATAAAAGGATAATTATTATTATGTGCATCTAAGTTTAAGTAACTGTAATTACACCCTTACATCATAAAAAGGACAGTACTCGCCATGGTCCAAAATTGCACTGAGCTGTCCATGGTGCTGAAACCAGCTCTGTCTGCGTGGTGAACGCCCTGCACTTGGAGCCCAGTTTATAAGAGATGACTAAATAAATAAATAAATATATATATAAATAAAAGCACGAAAATTGCAGCCCAGATGCTGACAAAAACAGCCATTAACACCATCAAAATCAAAAAAAAGACATCATAAATTTTCAATCGTTTTAGGGCTTTAGACGGTAAGCAGAGGCCACGGTTGGATTGCTTGCGCAAGAATTGACACTTGTTGCCACAACGCCTTGATATCCGCAAAGTGGGCAACATTTGCGCGTGCACACGCATGCAATTGGTGTAATCTGAGCCATTTAGTGCTAAAAGAATTAACGCGGCTTCACACACGCACGAATGCTCCTCTCCATCATAATCACACACAAACGCACGCACGAACACACAAACACACACACACACCCACACCCCCCCACACACACACACACACAGCCCGGCAATGAGAAGTAGCCTCTTGGTAAATGAAGATCAGCAAGCTCAGTTTCTCTCTGAAATTGTTCTGAATCTTTTATGTCTTTCAGTTTAAAGCGATACTACACATTAGATGACTGGCATCTCAATTGGATGGCAGAGCAGAGTATTCCTTCTGTTTCACAAATTGAAGTGAGTCGTCTTAAGAATTGCAGTTACAGATATAGATGTTTCTCCCTTGGGGTAATGCTGTAAATATAGCCATCATATATCGATGGATGCAGAGTTGATGTTGCATCCGAACAGCAAGGTTGTGTACTAGATGGAACACGTCTACAGCTGAGCGTTAATCATGAAGAATTGCAGTCAACTCGCTGGAAGTCAACACTTGGCTCTAATCTGTTTTTTCTGCTCACATTAACACCTCTCTCCTGTGGCCACTCATGCTCTAACGTTAAAACGAGGGGATACATTTCTCAGTAGTACACAGCCAATTGTTCATTAGGACGAAAACAGAACGGCGGCTTGTTGCTTTACTCACTTAAGCGATGAGCAAATATTGCAATAGTAAACAAAATAGAAAAAGGCTCACCCAGTCGTCACCGATCAGAGGAAGCGTGCATCGTTTTCCCCCATTTTCCTTTCAAATAATCCCTGGGAATCTGGACGCCACCCATTGATATGCAGCAGTAGGGACCCCTCAGCACCAACCCCGCCACCGCTCCACCTCCACCCTCTCACCCGCCCTCAATCATTTCTCTTCCCAGACGTCAGTCGCATCGGTTCCCATTAATTTCGCTCCATATTTATTCACTTTCTTGATCTGTGCATTTCTCAATCTTAATCTGTTAATATCGCCTAGCTCATTCCCCGTCCCTGGAAAATGCTGCAAAACCTCTAATGAAAGCCGCTCAATTCCTCCGGTCTGCTTCTTGCTGGTGACCTGCATTGACGTCATTGCGTCATTAGGTTTCCCCTGGAAACACGGGAGAGCCAAAAATAGAAACACATTAATTCAAACCCCAGGCTGGGGTAAGGGGGTAGGGGTAAGGGGTAGATGAGGGCTGAATTTGGCGACAATTTTTTTTCTATCAATCTTTAATCTGACCCTCTCATCCCCGCGGGAAACACACACGTACATTTTCTGAGCCCTTACTTTCTGTTTTCCCCTCAGCACTTTACTATTCTCAAGCATACATACACATCTAGTTTTACAAATGTAGAATCACTCTGGGATGTTGAGAAACAGTTATGGTTTCAAATACTGTTTCAAATAATTGGTCCTAAATACAGATTTAGTTTTTTTTTTCCACAATGTAGTTTGTTCTATTGTTTATTCACTTGAGAGAGTGGAGTAAATTCTATGCATATTAGATTTGAACACAAGTCCATCATTTCAATAACATTGAGAGACAACTTTGTGAAGATTTTGGGGGCAGTGTATCCATTCTTGAATGCACTACTGCTCAGACTCAATCAGATTTAATGGTGAGGAACAGTTTAAAAGACTTCCCAAAAATTCTGAATTGGATTTAAGTCTGGATTTTAAATGGGCAATTTTACACTTTAACAAGCTTTGATTTAAATAAATTCATCACAGCTCTTGTAATGTTCTCATGGTTGTTGTTCTACAGGAAGGTGAAACCCTAACCCAGTCTCAAGTATTTAGCAGTCTCTAACAGAGTTTCTCCAGAATGGTCCTGTATTTAGCTCCATCCATCCATCCGTCTGTCCGTCCGTCCATCCATCCATCCATCCATCCATCCACCCGTCTGTCCGTCCATCCATCCATCCATCCATCCATCCATCCATTGTCTTCCACTTCCAGGTGCTGGGGTAATAGGTCCAGCAGACAAACCCAGATACGCCTCTCTCCAGTGAAACTGCTTCCCAAGGGGTTCCTAGGACAGAAGTTTTATATTGTCCTTTTAGCGGTCTCCTCCTAGTGGGAGGTAACCAGAAAACCTCCAAAGAGAAGTGTCCTGTGAGCCTCCTGGTCAGATGCCCAAACACCCTCAACTGACTGCTTTCATTCTGGAGAGTCTGCAGCTTTATTGTGAGCCAATCCTGGATGGCAGATGGTTTGTTTGTGCTGAAAAAAGCATGTTCACCATATTCACCATGTAAATTTCATCTATCTTTAGCAAATTCTTTGTAGTAAAAAAGCTATTAGAGGATCTCTGGTCATAGCTTGAATCTGGGTTCTGTGGTTTTTCAGTGAGACACATAATCTTTAGTTCTCTCACCTAAAGATGATCTAGACGATTTATCATCCAGATTTTATTATGATGTGTGACATGCACAGTATGTTCCCGCTTTAGATTTGCTACTCACATAGTGCTTTGCATTTGGCCAAAAAGTTTAATTTGGTCTTATTCATGAAGGACCAGATTAGTTTGTGTAGTACACTGAAAAACCATGCTTCACAATATGAATGAACTGTTCAAGATGATGATTGCAACACTAAATGTGGAAAAAACATTATTGTTGATGTTTATTCCTTTAAGTTAGCTGGTATATTTTGGATATTTCTACCTTTGCTGACATATTTTAGTTTCCTGATTAAAAAAAAGTAAAGAAAAGAAAACTTAAATGTAGGTGCCTTGATGCCAAAAGAAGTTCCTTGTCCTCACTGAAGAAAATTGTGCCCTGTGCATGATGCTTCCACCACCATGATGCACAGTATGTATGGAAAGTTCAGAGTGAGGCTTGTAATGTTACAAAATGTGTACAGGTTTGAGGGATTTAAAGATTTTTTTGGGCGACTGGAATTATAACCCAGGTCCCCTGTATCAAAGACGTAGATTTACTCTGCTACACCATGAGGAGAGAAGCAAACATACAGTACTGTGCAAAAGTTTTAGGCAGGTGGGAAAAAATGCTGTAAACAAAGAATGCTTTCAGAAATATAAATGATGATTGTTTATTTTTATCAATTTACAAAATGCTAAGTTAACAAATCCAAACATACAGCCAAAGTCATTAAGAACTATCTTCAGCGTAGAGAAGAACAAGAATTACTGAAAGTGATGGTATGGCCCCCACAGAGCCCTGATCTCAACATCATTGTGTGTGTCTGGAATTACATGAAGAGACAGAAGTATGTGTGAAAGCCTACGTTAACAGAAGATCTGTGGTTAGTTCTCCAAGATGTTTGAAAAAATCTACCAGCCGAATTCCTTCAAAAACTGTGTCCAAGTGTACCTAGAAGAATTGATGTTTTGAAGGCAAAGGGTGGTCACACTAAATATTGATTTGATTTAGATTTCTTTTTTTTTCGGTCACTGCATTTTGTTGATTGATGAAAATAAATGATTAACACTTCCATTTTTGAAAGCATTCTTTGTTTGCAGCATTTTTTCACACTGCCTAAAACTTTTGCACTCTACTGTACATGACATGATGCCAAAATAATGTCTGTGGGACAATGTGAACATTTACAATGTGTACTATGTACTTTGATGCTATGGACTATATACAGGGGCTTCTCAAACTTTATGTTCAAAAGTCCAACTCTTATTATTAGGAAAGACCAAAGGTCCAGCACATCTAGTGAGGAGCAAATCCCTTTCCATTTGCTTGAAACTTGCAAGCAAAAGGAATGATAGCTAATTTCTACTACTGTCTGTTTGAGAACCTAGGCCGCTCCTTATTTTGAAAGTAAACTGTAACGAGCAGTGAAATTTAATAAGAAATGTCTTTCTAGAAGTGACATTTTATTCCATGTCTCAAGAAATATAGTGTCTTTCTTTACACACAAGATTAAACAGAAAGTACAGGAATATCCTCAATGACCACATATAGTTCATAATACATACTGCATTTGAGCTTTGAAGGTGTTTTCATGACAACAGGAGACTTTATTTCTGGAAATGTAGCGTAAGAAGTTAGCTTAGCCATATTTAAATGGTTACATTTTGTAGGGAATAATATGTGGGCGATTGCTGCTTGACTTTCCAGGATTAAAAAAATGCATGTATAAGTAAATTCATTTCTTTCCAGCTACGCTAAAATGTCTTTAAATCTATCTAGAACAAAGAGTTAAAGCATTTTAAACTATCACTTTTCACAACTGTTGTTGTGGGCAATAATGAGTCTAATGTTAAAAAAGGTAAACATTTGCTGATAAATGATGGCCGTTGTTTATCATGAACATTACTTTGGCATGCTCAGTACTTAATATATTATTATATAATTTATATTATTAAATTTATGTCTGAATATCAGAACCCATAGTGATTCTTCTCTTAAAATGCCATAGTCTTTCATCTGTATATTGTATTCCATTTAAGAAAACTTACCAACTTGTTCCCTAAATGTGTCAAAATATTTCCAGAACCAACTTTTGGCTATCACGTTATCCAATTAAAGTTAAAAAACTGGATGCACAACTAATACGTTCAAAAATAATGTAACTACAGTAAACACTTGTCATTTGATTTAAGATGGTCCTGCAGAGGACAATGAGGGGAGCTGAAAAGGTCATTCCAGTGTTCCTATAGGGACGCTGGACTCTGTGCAGGAACAGAGAGGCTGCAGTAACATGGGGTCAGACATTGAAACTTTATTGAGAGGGCGTGAGACTCCTCACACCCTCTCAATAAAGTCTCTAAACTGCTGCCATCAGGCAAATGCAGCAAAATCCAAAAGCAGCACTGACAGACTGCTACACAGCTTTCTGCTTCAAGCTAGTTTATTGGACCTGCTTTGTTTTTTTTTGTCTTTTATTATTGATTTGTTTAGTACTTTTTCATAGTTATAGTTCCCATAGAAAATGTGTTCCATTTTGCTGTATGACATTTTGCCTATAATGAAATATATATATATATATATAATATATATATATATATATATATATATATATATACAAATTTCAATTCAATTCAGTTTTATTTATATAGCGCCAATTCACAACACATGTCGTCTCAAGGCACTTCACAAAAGTCAGGTACATACATTCCAATTAATCCTAACCATTGAACAGTGCAGTCAGATTCAGTTATTTATTCAAATTGGATAAAAAGTTTTTCTATCTAAGGAAACCCAACAGATTGCATTGAGTCAGAGATTTGTAGCAGTCACTCCTCCCGGATGAGCATGTAGAGACAGTGGACAGTCACTGGCGTTGACTTTGCAGCAATCCCTCATACTGAGCATGCATGAAGCGACAGTGGAGAGGAAAAACTCCCTTTTAACAGGAAGAAACCTCCAGCAGAACCAGCTCAGTGTGAGCGGCCATCTGCCGCGACCGACTGGGGGTTTGAGAGAACAGAGCAGAGACAAAAAGAGAACAAAGAAGCACTGATCCAGGAGTCCTTTCTATGGGAAGGAAAATTAAATGTTAATGGATGTAGCTCCTTTAGTCGTTTCACCTAGAAAGAAAGAACAGATAAACTCTGAGCCAGTTTTCAAGGTTAGAGTCTGAAAGAGAGCACATAGAGTTAGTCACAGCAAAAGCTCAGTCAATAGCTATGTCTAGGAGAGAGAAAGGGTTAAACACTGAATGACAGGGGCATGTGGATCATCGGTAGAGGGTGAGCATTAAGTTGTTGCCAGCAGAAGCTCGGACGATGCCCCTCTCCAGAAAGGTGTCACAGGTAGACACAGAGTCAGGCCAGGTATAGCTTCTAAGAAGAGAAAAGAGAGAGAACAAAGTTAAAAGCTGAAATAACAGCAAATAATGCAAAATTGTAGAGCAGTGTGAGAATGTAGCGAAGAGGGTGAGAGTGGTCATTATGTCCTCCAGCAGCCTAAGCCTATAGCAGCATAACTACAGAGATAGCTCAGGACAACCTAAGCCACTCTAACTATAAGCTTTATCAAAAAGTAAAGTTCTAAGCCTAGCCTTAAAAGTAGACAGTTTGTCCATCTAGAGCCCACTGATGGCCATTGTTATACTAAAAACCACAATGATTGGGATACCTCTGGCTTTCAGATTGATTATAACTATTGGAAAAGAGAGGGGGTCGTACAGGTAGCAGAAATGGAGGGTGTGTTTGCACCTCAACCATAACTGAGCCGGATTAGGCTAAACCTGACTCCCCTTTAGTCCATCCAACAGGGAGGGAAGAAGATGGAGGTAAAAAAATAAGGAAGATAGCTCAGGATAAGGTAAGTTTTAAGCCTAGCCTTAAAAGTAGACAGGGTGTCCGCCTCACGGACTAAAACTGGGAGCTGGTTCCACAGGAGAGGAGCCTGATAACTAAAGGATCTGCCTCCCATTCTACGTCTAGAGACTCTAGGAACCACCAGTAAACCTGCAGTCTGAGAACTAAGTGCTCTGTTAGGAACATATGGAACAATCAGTTGCATTTTCATACAGCAAAATGTCATACATTTTGTCATACAGCAAAATAGAACACATTTTCTATAGGAACTATAACTATGAAAAAGTATCATTGTTCTTTCATTCATGTAGCTCTCCTCTTAATCCCTTCATCTATCCGGACCAGCCACCTTTGAGTAATGACGCAAAGTCCTCTCTCTGGTTTAATCGCCTCATCCTCGTCTATCTACTCTGTTTTCTGTTTGATCCTTACGTAACGACGTCACTCAACTACGTACAGGTGGGTTTGCCTAATGAGGTACTGCTGCCCACCTGTGTGAAAGGCAACCAGAGCCGCCTAGCAGCTGGGGTTTGCGCTTGTTTTCAACGTCATGGTTTTTGCTTAAGCGTTAGTTTATAAATAGGACCGTTTCCTTTCATCACAAATTGGCTGTAAGTTGATGTCGAGCTTTGCTTTCTTGTAGCTAACAATATTAATACGCATAATTGCTTTCATCCAAACTGTCGCCAATATCAGTCGCTGTTTGTCCTGTTTGAAACAAATGTGCCCAATTATTAAAATATTCAGGTGTTTTTAATTTGTTTTTGGCGTTTTAGGCAATAATATTGAGGTGTTAGTAGTGACCGAAATGGCTAGAAAATGCAACTAAATTCACTGTTCTTTTGTACTTGTTCAGGTGATATTTCTCATCTTTTTAAGACAAATGGTTGGGAATGCTGGACACCAATTAACCAAGGGTAATCTTTATCGAGGACTCTCTAAGATACTGAGATTTCAGGTATGAAGGAAGATACTTGTGTTCTGTTTTTATCTCCCTTTGGCGTAACGTTTAGTTACTTGAGTTTTTCTGTGAAAGGTTGTCATACTTTTTTTTTCTTTCCAGCGACGTACTTACTTTCTCATTTTAATAGGTTTTACACCTTTTATATCCTAAAAAAAGTATCCATATTGCTTTGCTCCATTTTTCCAACGAGATTTAGAATAAAGTTCATTACATTATTTTTCAAAACTAGAATGATTAATTAATACTTAACACAAACGCTGAGAACTTGTGGATTTGTAGAATATGCAGTCCTGCAGATTGCTAACGTGTAAATGCGTAGGAATTACTGTTTTTCCTCTACGAGTTGCTTTTGAAATGTTTTCCTTTAGCCTTGTAATGTACGACCTTCATTGTAGGTATGTTTATTTTACTTTTTGTAAATATATTACTTAGTTATTTTAAGCATTATGTTTTAACCATTTGTCAAAATGATCAGTTTTCCACTGAAAGCCCCATGATTCAGAGCCCCAGGATTTATTTCACCCGGGCAAAATGAATCCCAGGGAATAGTTTCCTTTGCACAGAAAGGCCTCTGACCATTTATTTAAATCAGCCTAATGACATATGGGGAAGTTGTGAAGAAAACTGTAGTACACCCTCAGTCCAGCAGATGGCTATACTCTTTTTACTCCGCTTAAAAGACTTTTAGCTAATGCATTTTTTTTTTTTTGTTTCAACTGATAATAGATGAGCAGCTTTGGAGTTATACAGTTAATTAATTACTTCCATTATTTCTTAAGTTGCAATGGATTCATAAGCAGGAAAAGTTTAAATCATTATTTTCCATTTAATTTTTTACTAAACTGCATCAAGTCGGAGTTGTTGCTTTACAACTACAGTAACTACTAAACACTAATTAACACACTTATTTCTTTTTTATTATCATCAGGTAAACTCTTATCAGATAACTACAGAAAATGTTTTTATTATAACTGTTATTCAAGAATAAAAAAAAAACTGATCAGTCCAGATGTGTAGGGAATTGATACCTTGACTGTTTAGTCATAAGCAAATATTTATATAAAGTAGAATAGGCATAGATGGTAGAGCAGATGATGGCAGGACAAGAGGGTGAAGAGGATAACTGGGAAACTGCATCTGAACCTGCAACTGTGGTATGTCCTGCAGAGCTATCTGCATAAAAGTATAACAATGAAAAATAATACAGTTCACACTCTACTAAGTGTGAAAAGGGAAATGTGTATTTTTTTATGTACATGGAAAATTTTGTATTCTCTGATCATCAGTACAGTGTTTAAAATATTTGTCTCACAGAACTGTGGTGAAACAGTTTATAATTAATACCTACATTAACTTAAAATTTGAAAATTCTCTGGCGGAAAATATTTAGCTTTATATTCTGGTACTTGCTGTTATTCAACACATACCTACCAAACGCTTCATATTTACTTTCATCTGCCATTAACAGGTAGTGGTAAATCAAAGAGTACTGGGCCGAAATCAGGCAGGGTTTGGTAGGGAAGTCCTAGTCCAACCCTCCTGTTAGCTTACCTTAGCCACCTGGTCAGAGTGTAAGCGGAGCTCCACTGCTACGAAAACTCTGAAAGAACATTTCAAAGTAGGCTCATTCTCAATGAACTGACTGCACAGATGACGTTTAGACGTCTACGTTCTTGTCTAAAAATATCTTAAAACTACATTTTGTGACAAATTGGTGTTATATTATAATACATTTGTACGCTTACCTGTGCCATTACTGTAGCTTGTGGTGCCATGTCTCACTGCACACAACCCTGACCCTTTACCAATCCCAGGGAAATCTGGAAAGACCTATTACACGTGAAGGTGAAATTACCTCAGTGAATTTGTGTTGAAACTCGCCCTGGGCTTTCAAGAGCCTGAGGTTTTCTATAAGCAATGGAAAAGGCTATTCTTTAGTGATTCAAACATTGATCAGTTTCCTTCATATCTTAAATTTAATTAATTTAACTAATGTGTATTGACTCTCTACAATACCTAGTTAGGGTCTATGTAACAATCTGTTTTTTAAAATACTTTACACAGATTTTTTTTTAAATAGAAGAACAAAGTCTTAGATTCTGTCTCAAAAATAGTCAACTCTTTCGGTGAAGGTATAATGCGTTGTAAATGTAGTCATACCCACTGAAAATTTCCAGCTTTTTATAATCACTAAGCTCAACTTTTGAAAGCAGGGTGTTAGGTGATACACAAACGTAAAGTGGCACACAATTGTGAAGTTGAAGGCTGCAAGGCTTTTATTTGTTTTTTATGAATGAGTAAAACAATAAACTTTGCATTTTTATGTTGCCATTTTTAATGCTGCAATTACAGCTGCAAGGCTTTAATGGAATGCTTCTAATAGCTTTAGAGACAAATGTTAGCCCGTTCTTTTCAAAAAGGCTAGAGCTTGGTCAGGTTGAAGAAACTGTGTCTGAACCTTAATTTTTAAGTCTTGCCACAGATTTTTTTTAAATGGATTTAGGTTCGGCCTTTGTCTGGGGTATTCGAACACAATTATACTTTACCATAAACCATTCTATATTAGAGTTGGCTGTAAATTAAGGGTTATCTTGCTGAAAAGTGAGCCTCTTGCAGCCTCACATATTTTCTCCTAAAATTAACATTCATTTGCATGCCACTACGACCAGCTTTATAGTTTGTGCTGAATGTGAGGATTCTTACAGCATAATGCTGCCACTGCCATGTTTCATTGAGGGGATGGTGTGTTAAGGATGAGTTGACAAAATGTGGAGTTAAAGGTATATGAATAGTGTGTCAAAAGATCCATTAATTGAATTATCTAAAAAAAAAGTATTCAGAAATGTTCATTCATATCCACATATTGTTTCACAAAGGAAAAACAGTGCTTCATCTCACTACTAAAACACTGAAGTGCTGGTGTAGCTTCATTCATTTAGGAGATGGCAATCATAAGAGTGTAAGTAGAAGGCAATTTGACTTCTCTGGTTTAATGAAAACATAACACCTCTACTCCAAAAACTGAAGAAGCCTTTTATACAACTGAACTACTGTTCTGGTTTGTCAAAGATGCTGGCAACAAAATGTTGTGTAGGTTTACTTGTGTCACAAGTTTAAGGGGCTTGAAGATTATTAAACAGCTGACAGAATCAAACTTTGTGAATGTTCCTGGATCTGAAACCTGATGTATCTGGACAGACTGAGAAAATGTTTCCTTGTAGATGCATCACCACATCCAGTGACCCACAGGGCAACCAACAGTCCATGGTTTTGCATCACTATGATATACTGCATTAACAGCTGATGCCATCTGCTGGCTACAATGACAAACTACAGACATGATCAGTCTTATGTACTAAGTAAAATATTTTCAAGCATTTTTAATAGTAAAAATATTGCCTCTGATCTCCAGTTTGGAATCACTAGTCTTCCTGAATCAAATTTTTGTGCTTTTCTGGTGAAGACTAATTTCAACAAGATTAACCAAAAAGATGTGCTTTATAACTTACTTCATGATCTAAACTACATTTTAATTGCTGGTGGCACATAAACCCTTGCTGTGAAAGCAGTTTTCAAACATCTGACACAAAATGTTTGAAAAGGTTTGAAAATGAAGCACAATTTGCTCAAAAGTATTATGAAATGATGTCAAGTCCCTCTGTAATTTAAACTTGAATCCCAGTTATTGCATTTATGAATGAATGAGCGTTCTGAGCCTTAGTGATTATTACCTCTTTGGAATTTAAATGTATGCAACGATCAAAGCGACCCTTCAGGAGGCTGAGGTGGTGCAATAAGCAGAAACCCCTCGACTGTTCTCATAGCAGTCCCTCTTCTATTGTACGTCTGCTGCCCTCTTCTTTGCACAGTACAGCAGCAAGCTTTTATGAACATCCACCAGGGGGCAGAAGTGCTCAGGAATGTAGTTTATATATATTTTTTAATCCCACTATGGCCCCAGAATCACTTTTCCTCAGCAGTTTGTCTGTTAAAAAACTGTACAGCCTGACATACATACATATATAAAAATAGCTGCAGAGTGATGCTTAAAGGTAGGTAAATATTAATTTCTTCTGAGGAATTTAAGTCTTTACCTATGCTTTTACTGTTTTGAAAGGTTCATTGGGTCATCCTTAATCTTGAATGAGATTGCATTTTCTCTTGAGCCTCAATACAAATCCTCATTATACTTGTCTGTAGCCCCTAAGTGTTTTCACAAGGTCATAACCTCTGTTTCTGCACCATTGCTTCACTGCATTGTCAAGGCACAGTTCCTTCACAACAACACATTTACCAGCTTTATATTTATACCAGATATTTAATGACTATTATAAAGTAAAGCATATAGGTCTTATCTTCTGGGTGCAGTAGATGTTTCATAACACTTGAAATACTTCAGGAGTCTACTGGTGGTACTCACATTTCTTCATCTGTGCATGATTTAGTTGCAGCCATTTAGTACAGCCTGTGCTCATTTTGCCAGTTTCCTCCTCTGAATATTTTTAGTCTTTGATAGACAGTGGGATGCTTGGAACCCAGTTAAATGGATTGGTGCCAGATTGAATCAATTTGGCATATATTTAGATGTATACTTTTTCCACAAATGTCATGGGGTAAATTTTTTATGTGTGCATTCTCATAATATGGTTGCATGTGCACAAGCTTTTTGATTACTGTACCTGAATTTGGTATTTGAGGCGGCAAGTTTAATTTTGCAAGGGTAAGAGTTAGGCAAGTGTATGCTTCTTAGTCAATTGGGTAAACAAGAAATAAGAAATAAAACCCTATACATAGTGCATGGAGAATATAAAATGAAGTGAAGAAAGGTAGACTCAACAGCTTTTTGCTCAAGTCTCTCCTTGTTGTTGTGTGCAGATCAGAGCCAGAGAGCAATGAACCTTAAGGACCTTGAAAGGGGGATTGGATGCTTACGGTGCAAAACTCCCTCTTCAAGGCTCTCTGCCCTAAACTTTTTCAGTTTTATCATTAATTATTTCTCACTAATTGCCAGGATTAGAAAAGATGGAGCGAGAAAGGACACTCCATGTCTTGGGAGTATTAGACTAATCTGTGTGTGTGTGTACCTTGTCATACCCAAATATACACATTTTGAGTGTACTATAAGGAACAGAACAGGAAGAAGGAGGCTAAATTGGACATTCTTGGTTAGCAATGTTAACACTTTTTACTTGATTGTGCTTGCTGAAGCAGCAAACTATTTCTATTAAATCTAAGAAGACTGTCATAGCTGAGCAATGTCCTTGAGCAATGCAAATTGCTAAAAGTTGGGTCCTTTTCCTAGCTGATTGTTTAGACAGTTCTTCTATAAAGTCTAGATATGAGTAGTTGAACACTTTCCCCTTTGACTTAAATTGTCAATCTGCCCATTTCTTAGCAAAGTTTAGATTTAAATGCATACTCAGTGACATTTATGCCATTTTTATATCCCAATTCATGAAGGCAAAACTACATATAAACTAGAAATCAACATTTTTTTCTTATTTGCTGTCTTTGACTTAACCTTTCCTAAAATCTAAATTAAAACATACAATTTTTTTAGCTATGGAATTTGCTTGTTGTGGTTAGATAATGATTTGCATATTGCTTCCTAAGATATTGTATTGGTGGTGTATTTAAAAGCAGTTAAAAATGCAGCATGCCAGTTTATCTTTTTACGTACATTTCCTATTGTTAATCCAAGCTTGTTCAAGAATAGCATGCGGGGCATTCCACCCATTTTCCTATTTTCAGCCTTAGTTTGGAAACTAGTCCTGTATTCTTGATACCTAAACCCAGTGCACCAAGAAAATTGAAAGGATTTGCTTTAAAACTATTTAAATGCCAGTCTATAATATACTTAGTAGCCTGTAAGCAAATGTAGTTTACAATAAATATCACATGCAGGCAGAAAGATAATTACTTTTGCTTTATCAGGGGTCAAATCAGCTGGCCCAAATGGAGATCATATCAAAAAGAAATGGAAATGGGGTGCAAATACAAAGTTTTTTCAAAATACAACTAATATGAGATTGGCATTTTTAATACGATTTAGCTCCATATTTCTAGTAAATCAAACAAAAAATTTGAATTTAAGCTGTAGAGGTGTAAGTTTTATGTGTACGAAATGGAAGAACGGAAGGATTTAATGACAACGTAGAAGTAGATATTGGCAAAGGTGCAAATTAACCCAGAGTCTCAAGAAGCATTAACATTTTCAAGATTTTGTCAAAACTTAACATTTTGGATTTAAAACATGAAAACCCACAAATATGGCAGTGAATATGGCTGTGCTGCTCCTACTAGTATTATGCAATTTTTGGAACTGTAAGGATTTAAGGATAGCAGTATGTGCTTTCCATTGTATGTGTGAAAAGAAGGTACCAGTTTATTTAAGACTATCATTGTTAAGTTAATGAGATTTTAATGTTTTGGTTCAGAAGGGCATTTTGGTGGAAGTAATCGGCTTACAATCAGAAAGCTGTTGCTAGGAATGGATCCCATAATCACTGCTTAGATCAAAGCAAGTAACAGGGCTTTTCTTGACTTTTCGCATTTCCGCTACGTAATAACTTGCCAGAACAGAATTCCCTTGTCCACCATGCGAACAGAGGGATTGGTATCAGATATAAGCCAGATTAGTCTGAGGAAGAGTATTAAAGTGCTGCAGTGCATTAGGAGGTTTTAAAGTGGTTGAAAGGTGGCGACAACCTCTTTCAAAAGCTTTTGAAAATGGGGTAAATCAGGTTGTCACTGCAGGTTTACCTTTAACTTAAAAATTTTAGTTCACACTAGTTTAAATTAATTAATGTTAATAGTTCACCATCTAAACAATTTGAACTTAATCCATTCACAACATAAACTAGATCTTGTATATTTCAATGTTATCGATAGATCAGCAAGAATTTGGTCTCTGACAAAAAGACCCTTTTAAAAGTTGCTGGACACTGGCCCCCGAGGGTTGGCAGTTTAAACCTCAGATTATTACACTTGTCCAGCTGCTCTTTTATCAAAGCATTTGCATGGTCGATTTCCATTCGGAGGGGAAAGTGAGCACTGCTGAGAAAGGCTGAAATCTCATGTTTATCTGATATATTAATCATTTGGGGGAGGGGTGGGTGGTGAAAGAGCTTAAAAAATGTTCACCCAGGTCGGGTTCTACACACTTTCAGGGGACATTTCTTGGCATTTTTTAGAAAATAATCTTTGCCAAGAACCATTGAGCTGCAGAAATAAATCATTCTAATGATTCTCTTTAAAAAGACAAATTCCTTTGCTTGGGATTCTTAATGACGTTTCAAAAATGTGATTTTGACTCTTTTAAAGGACAGGGTTGCATTGCACCCAGCTTTTGTTTTTGTATTTAAGCATGAAAATTTACAGATTAACAAGAGAAGTGATTCCACTGTATATCTGGTTCAGGATGATTTGTTTTGCTACACTGCAAAAGTGTCAAATCACACGGGGATCGAATCACCCTGCACATTATCGGTCTTCCAGTGAGCTAGGCTTTATTTCTCATAAGCTGATAATAAAAGCTCTTGTTGACAACATAGACTAGCTCATCCATCTGCCTCAAGATCAAGTCCCATGGCTTCTGGTATTTTTGTGTTGATTGATGAACCTGCTTCGCTCCTTCACGACAAGATGGACACATCACCTAATACCTTCATTGTATGTTCCAGGTCAGTGCTGCGAATACACAGTAAGTGCAGCTTTAAGCAGCAGGAATGCAAATGTACTTTGACATCTGCTCACTGACATTAATGGAACACTTTCAAACATTGTCATCATAGCTAATTGATTAGAAAAGTGTTGCCTACTAATACGAAATATCTAATAATGCTTCATACTTAGACACACTTCAGAGTCTAAAAAACGAGTTTCTGTCATTTTTCATGTCATTGAGAACAAATTAAGTGTCTTGTGAGATGTAATGAGCATGAAAAAGTCTTCTTTTCCTGTAATAATTTCTGCGAAATTAAGATTGAAATTGTATGCTATATAACTATACAGCAAATATTGACAGCGCACTGAAGAATATGACTAATATGTTTGCTATCTTTCAAATACCAAACTGATGAAAATTTGGGAAAAGCTGCTGTGGTAGGTGAAAAGACTGTTTTGGGGCATTCAAAACCTTTAGAGGAAATTTTACCATAAAATCAGATAAATTAATTAGATTAATTAGTCCTTAAAACGTTAGATTACATGCCTTGCAAAAGTGTCCATACACCTTAAACTTTTAAAAATTTTGTCATGATACAACCACTAACTTTAAAGTTTTGTATTGGGATTTTATTTGATGAACCAACATAACATAATAGATCTGAACTGTGGTGTGCATTTATATTCAGCCCATTTACTCTGACACCTCTAAAAACAAATTTAAATGTAAAAACAATCCATTGCAACTAACTGCATACAGAGGTCACCTAACTAGTAAACATATTCCACCTGTACTCTGATAGGCCAGGGAAGGAGAACATTGATCAGAGAGACAACCATGAGGTCTGCAGAGATCCATGATTCAGGTGGGACAATCTATCACCAGGACAACTAGTGGTCATAAACCCAACAAATTCATGGAGGTGGGAAGAAGAAAGCCATTGGTGAAAGAAAGCCAGAATAAATGTGATGATTATGACTTACAGATAATGAAAACCCAAAATTCAGTGTCTCAGAAAATTACAGTATTACACTAGATCAATTAAAAACATTAGATTTTAAAAAGAAATGTGAGGCTCCTAAAAAGTATGTTCATTTCTATGCACTCAATACTTGGTCAGGCCTCCTCTTACATGAATTACTGCATCAGTGCAGCATGGCATGGAGGAGATCAGCCTGTGGTTCTGCTGAGGTGTGATTGAAGCCCAGGTTGCTTTAAAAGTAGCCTTAAGGTCATCTGCATTTTTGGGCTTGGTGTCAGGCCAGTTTGCGCCCATTCAAGCACAGTAACATCATGTTCACTGAAACAACTTTTGCTTCCTTTGGCAGTTTGGGCCAGTACCATGTCCTTGTGGAAAATGAATTTAGTATCTCCACAAAGCTTGTCAGCAGAAAGAAGCAGGGAGTGTTTTAAAAATTCCTGGTAGATGGCTGCATTGACTGTGAACTTCAGAAAACACAGTGGTCAACACTAACAAATGACATGGCACCCCAAATCATCACTTACTGTGGAAACTGGACTTCTCTTGACCTCAAGCAGAGGATTCTGTTCCTCTCCATACCAGACACTAAAACCTTGATTTCCAAATGAAATGCTAACTTTACTTTCATCTGAAAAGAGGACTTTAGTAACATTCCTGTTCTTTTTCTTCTTAGCCCAGGTAAGATGCTTTTAGTTCATGTCTAGGATTTGTCTGTACATAGTGTCATCGCTGACCCCATCCTGTGTCCACTGCTTGTGAAACTCCCCCAAATACTTCAGTGGATTTTGCTTCACAATCCCCTCAAGGCTGTGGTTATCCTTGTTGCTGGAGGACCATTTCTTACCACACCTTTTCCTTTCACTGAACTTTCTGTGAATATGCTTGGATTAAACACTCTGAAAACAACAAGCTTCTTTAGCGATGACCTTTTCTGGCTTACCCTTCTTGTGGAGAGTGTCTACTTGACATCTGTCAACAGTTTTCCCGATGATTGTGTACCTTTCAAACCCAGATTGATAGACCTTTTAGAGGCTCAGGAAATGTGTTCCGGTGTTTTGGGTTAATTAGCTGAGTAGGGTGTGACACCATGATTTTCCAATATTTACCTTTTTCATAATATTTCTATTTTCTAAGAGACTGAATTTTGGGTTTTCATCATCTCTATTCCATAATCATTGAAATTATGAGAAATAAATAAATAAAATATTTCCATCTATGTGTAAAGAATTTAATGGGTTGCACTTTCTGAAATGATTGACAAAAGTTTGAACTTATTTTAATTTTTTACATGTACCTGTGCAGTGCCTTTAAAATTTGGTTGCATCTTTCATCTTCTCCTCCTTGAGTCACTGCTGAGCATGCACATCACAGTTGCTGTACAAAAACCATACAATGCATTTAATAATAACATTACATGTTTTCCCAGTTGAATCTTTACTGGCACAATATTGAGAAATTAAAGATTTTTCTCTTGACAGAAATCTCAAAGCAGGTATTAATATGTCAGACAATTTTGAGGAACATCAGAAGCACATTAATATGTCATCAGATGTTGCAGAAAGATCTTGTCCTGTCAACACAGGGAACATGTTAATCCATATAATATTCTGTGCTCTGTTGCTACTCTAAATTAGTGTAACACTTTCTTGTTCAGTGTTGAGTAGGATCAATATTGCCCAGCAGAGTTCTCACAGTTGGCAACCTTGGAAATATTATCCTTTGCTTATTAATATTAGGATTTCTAGTTTACATGTTGCCCCTATTTGTTTCTCATCTACTTTGTTAATCTGCTCTTCCAGTTGTGCTGACATTTTAGCTTTACTGGTTCTGTCAGATTGGGGGAAACAAAAACAAAACAAAAAAAAAAAAAAAACAGCTCACATCCCTTTTTCCACATGGCTTTCCAAGATAGCCAACTGATTGTGTGTGTGCTGTCAATTCTTTCAATTTGTTTCAGTCAGCTCTGAAGCCTGCTGTATATTATTGACTGTGAAAACATCCTTTAGCATTTCAGCCACCGCAAATTCACCAAGGATGATTCTATAAACAGGGTGCCAGAGTTCAAAACATTCAATAGTCCCACTCAATCACGTTGGTGAACCTGCTGTTTTGACCAATTGCTTCACTTTGGATCTGTTCATACCTAGTCTTGAGTGTAAATTTATGTGGAAGTCCAAAGCTTAATAGTTTGTGGTTCATTTGCAAAACAAAAGTGGGCAGTGCATGTTAGGCCACAGCTTGGTGCCTTTATGGAGCCAATTAGGATCAAATTTCTTCCAGAGGGTGTTAGAGCCCACATTATTGCAATCCTTCTTATAATGTGCACATGTAAATTTTTCATCTCGGATGATCTGCAAGCATTCTACGTACGTCAGGTATGATAAAAACGATAGTTTATTGGTTGAGCGTTAGATGGGGAGAAGTGTAATGTGTTTAGGCGCGTGGCCTGGTCTGTCTGTTGCACTTAGTGTCAGAACAGAGTGTGACGGCATAGAGAAGGTTGCCATGGCTGGGCATGCCCCTTGTACCCCCAGGGGCTTTTGGAAAGTGCACATCTCAACAAAATGTCAGTTTTACTACAATAAGGCACCATAAACAGAAACAAGTGCTCTTGTGTTTGTACTTCTCTCCTACGTTTTTCCTCTTTCACCCCCTTTTGTCCATCCTGCATAAAAACACACCTAATTCTCTGTTGAGAATTAGAGGAAACTGTCAATGCTTGTATGATATAGTTGGTATTTAAGCAGTTACTTTACACTTCGTGCAGAACCTTGTGTGTTAAGACTTCAATCCAACATGCTCATACAGATGTCATATTCACAACTGTAAAAAAGTGGGTCTTCTTAAAAGGATGATTTTGTACGTAAGTGGAGTTTATCTTCCTCCAAGTTGATAAACGAGGCATATATTGACTCAGTTCAACATCTCAAATGCTATATGCATAGTTTTGCAGTTATGATGAGTATTTTACAAGCTGCAAAAGAGGCTTTATGGGCCAAATGGTAAAATAAGGGAAAAGTTACTTAGTCCTTGAAAATAATTTGACAATGGTTATTACAGGCTTATTGCTTCGAATTACATCTTTTTCACTGCCTTCTGACAGCACATCATTCTGACTTTCCTGTAATAGCTTTGGTTGGCAGATTAGGACTGGTGAGAATAAATTAGAAATGATTCTTTGGGCGCAGTATTAGATCCTTTTTTTGAATAGTGGCACTTCAATGAAAAAAGGCCCCTGCAATCACCCAGATTAGACTTTGATAAAGCTGTAAAATAAGTTGGTGACTGTGTGAATGTCATGGTGATGGAGCTTTGGGGTTTTGATGTTTCAACCTCTTCATAAATTCCAGCCTTGTTTTGTGTTTCTTTCTAGTCTTTTACCTGTTCGAAAGTCACTTTTCATTGTGTTGTTTCTGATATTCGGTTAACCTAGTCAGAACAAGGACCTGCAAAAGGCATTTCTTCATTCCCTAACAGTAAAATTCTTTTGCTATAGGTTTGTGGTTTTTTTGCTACTTGGTTGCCTATCGTAAATGTCAGCTGATTTCTTTCATGATTGCCATTTCTGTAGGGAATAATAATAAAGATGCCTTGGTTTTTGTCAAAAATTATTTTACTGAGAATTATTCTCAAAGATTGTTGCATTGTTGGTTGAACTTCATTATTGAAATATATAAAATCATTTCTATGTTTGAGTTTGTTTTGACCATCATCTCTCTGTGTAAAATTCCAAATCAATGACAACAAAAACATGTTTAATACCAGATGCCCTGTACAGAAGCATCCCAGCTAACTATTACAGGTACATCTTATTAAATGTGATTATTATTTGAAAAATGAATTTATTTCAGCAACTCAGTTCGGAAATTTTAAGTCATAATATTTTTTTTTGCCTGCCCACGTCGCCAAAAGCACAATACCTTTTTCATTGTTACTGGTCACTAGTATCAGTATATTTAATTAGCCAGCAGTCTTGACTACCCAAACCCCCACCAGACCCAACAATGCAGATGAGTAATGCGGTATTCAATGGTCTCATGTAAAATTCAGATTTTCCTGAGAAAGTTTAATTCGCTGTAAGCCACCATCATTGAAATTAAAAGAAATAAACACTTGAAATAAATAACTGCGTGTGTGATTGATGAATGAAAAGAATAAGTTTCACTTTAACTGTCTATATAGGTTTGGTTCAGTACAGCTCTGGGTAAAATATGGGACCTATATGGGTCTTTAATATGTTGCTCAATTTTAAATGATAGTTGAGTCCTCCAAAGGGTGCCTAACCTGATATGGGTTGTATTTAGTCAACCAATGTTAGTCAAGAATCCCATTATGAGGCCCACTTTGTACCCATCCAACCTGATTAAAATCCTCATTGGGCCCACGTACACATGTTGACTGGTATCTCTGGGTTGAGAAAACCAGAGTGAAAAGGTTATATCTAGTCTTTCCCTGTTCTTTTTACCTGCCTTGAGCACTCTATTTATATTTTTTTCTGTATCAGATGTGAGAACTTGTACACATTAGACAACTTTCTCATAGTTTTACTAAGTCTCTTGACCCACATGCAGAAACTTTCAGGAGACAATCGAAGTTTTAAGATATTTAGTTAGAGGAGATGTGACATGCTCGAGGTATACAAGGCGGCTCCGGCGGTACGTCTTCTGAGGAAGGGAAAACAGAGCGATGAGCACAGTTCCAGATAGTGTTGAGGGAGATAATGCGATGCAGGCTTACTGTAGCAGATGGAGAAGGCAGCTTGGGGAGGGAGGTCAGTTCTCGGATAGAGCATCTGTGTTTTCCAGGAGAGAGCGGTTCGTTGGAGAGCGGACAGGTTAGATAGCTGAGCATCTAGTACCCGGTGACGGCAAGCTTGCAGTCCCAGCGGAACACACCAGAGGAGATCAGGGTCCAGTAAGTCGAAAACACCAAAGGATCCAGGGAGGAACCTTGGGAGGGAACAGAGTCAGGTTACTAGGGAATCTCAGAGAGCAACAAAGAAACAGGATATAGGGCTTGAGGTACCACAAAGGACGACACTCAGGCGTCGAATGCTCAGCAACCTTCTCCTTAAGAAGCTGTCAAGATGAGCCCCAAATGACTCACAGGTGTGAGAGACAGCATGTAGCTCCACCCTCCAACTGAACCTGCTGAGGAAACCAGTACAGCAAACACAAACACAGACAGATCCTGACATTACCCCTCCCCTAACGACCGCCACCAGGCGGTCAAGTAGACGTAGACGGACCACATCGGGATGGCTCGAAATCCTGGATAAGGGATTTGTCGAGAATGAAGGAACCAGAGATCCAGGAGCGGTCTTCTGGACCATAACCCTTCCAGTCGACCAGATACTGCCATCCACGACCGCGGCGTCGGGATCCCAGGATACGCCGCACAGCATAGGCAGGTTGCCCACCAACGTCCCGGGCGGGTGGGGGCGAGGAAGGAGGGCACAGAGTACTGGAACGTATAGGCTTGATGTGGGAGACGTGGAACGTAGGGTGAATACGAAAGTGCGGTGGCAGCCGGAGGCAAACTGCAGTGGGACTGAGTACAGCTTCAATGACGTAGGGACCAATGTATCTGGGAGAGAGCTTGCCAGAGGCTGGTTTCAGGGGAATGTGGCGAGTGGAGAGCCATACCTGTTGTCCAGGGGTGTAAAGAGGAGCTTGAACTCTTCTCCGGTCAGCCAGGTGACGATTAGTGGCTGCGGAACGCTGGAGCGCGGCGGTGGTAAGTTGCCATAGACGCTTACAGCGTCTGATGTAGTGCTGGACAGAGGTGACGGAAGCATCTTTCTCATCTGCTCTAAATAATGGAGGCTGGTACCCCAATGACGCTTCAAAGGGGGAGAATCCGGTAGCAGCTGACACATGCGAGTTATGAGCATACTCTATCCAAGGAAGATGAGAACTCCAGTCCCAGGGAGCTGATGACGTAACGCACCGAAGAGCAGCCTCCAGCTCCTGGTTCATTCGCTCCGTCTGACCATTGGATTGGGCGTGAAACCCAGATGAGAGACTGACAGAGGCATTTAGCGCTCTGCAAAACTGTTTCCACACCTGAGCAGTGAACTGTGGTCCTCGGTTGGAGACAATGTCTCGAGGAATGCCGTGGAGACAGAAAACATGTTTAATCAGGAGCTGGGCAGTCTGAAGCGCTGTGGGCAACTTTCTGAGGGCGACAAGATGGCAGGCTTTAGAAAAACAATCAATAATTGTGAGTATGGTGGTCATACCTCTTGACTTGGGCAGGCCGGTTACAAAATCCAAGGCGATGTGAGACCAGGGTCTCATAGGGATTGGAAGGGGTTGTAACAAACCAAATGGAGGCTGTGTTCCGGTTTTACTTCTGGCGCAGATGGAACAAGCCAGTATGTAGGCCCTGACATCATGATGGAGAGAGGGCCACCAGAATCGGCGGGAAATGAGAGCAATGGTCCGGCTGACTCCTGGGTGACAGGTAAACTTGGCGGTATGAAACCAATGAATGAGTTTAGCACGAATAGAGGATGGCACATAAGAATGATTGGGGGGTCCAGTTCCGGGGTCTGGTTCAGTCAACAGTGCCTGTCTTACCCAATCTTCTACTTCCCACGTGAGGGCTCCAACAAAACAATGGGCTGGGAGGATGGATTCGACCCGTTCGTCATCCTGGGAGGAGTATAAGCGAGACAGAGAATCAGGTTTGACATTCTTTGATCCTGGGCGATAAGTGATATTAAAGTTGAAACGGGAAAAGAATAATGACCACCTAGACTGTCTAGAGTTAAGGCGTTTGGCTGTTTGAAGATAGGAGAGGTTTTTGTGGTCGGTGAAGATCTGCACAGGGATTTCAGACCCCTCCAGAAAGTGACGCCACTCCTCTAGAGCTAGCTTAATTGCCAACAACTCCCAATCTCCTACGTCATAGTTGCGTTCGGTGGGAGTGAGGCGATGGGAGTAAAAGGCATAGGGAGGAAGTTTGTGATCTGACTCGGAGCGCTGAGAAAGAACTGCCCCCACCCCAGTGTCCGAAGCATCCACTTCCAGGATAAATTGTTTGGAAGGTTGGGGCTGAGTCAAAAAGGGGGCCATGGAAAAACAGGTCTTGAGCTCTTGGAATGCTGCTTGGGCTGCGGGAGTCCAGGAATAAGCGGTTTTAGTGGAGGTGAGGGCGGTTAGAGGTGCAGCAACTTGGCTGTAGTTTCGGATAAACCTCCCGATAAAAGTTAGCGAACCCCAGGAAGCGTTGTAACTGCTTTCGGTTCTCAGGTACTGGTCAGTCAATGACTGCTTTGATTCTTTCAGGTTCAGCTTTTACCTGTCCGCCCTCAAAAATGTAGCCCAGGAAAGGAACTGATTTGAGATGAAAGCCACATTTTTCTGCTTTTACATAGAGTCTGTTTTCTAAGAGCCGCTGAAGGACTAACCGGAAGTGTGTCTGATGCTCATGGAGGGTCTTAGAGAAAATCAAGATGTCATCTAAATAATCAAAAACGAAAATGTCCAGAAAATCACGGAGAACGTCATTGACTAACACCTGGAAAACTGCAGGTGCATTAGTGAGCCCAAAAGGCATGACTAGGTACTCAAAATGACCTAGGGGGGTACGAAAAGCAGTTTTCCACTCATCCCCCTGTCTGATGTTAACAAGGTGATGAGCGTTTTTGAGATCAAGTTTGGTAAAGATGGTAGACCCTTGAACTGGCTCGAAAGCAGATGATATTAAAGGAAGTGGATATTTGTTTTTTACAGTGATGTTGTTTAAACCTCTGAAATCGATACATGGGCGGAGCGAACCATCCTTTTTGGAGACAAAGAAGAATCCAGCTCCCAAAGGTGACGATGAGTGGCGAATTATTCCTGCAGCCAATGATTCATTTAAGTATTTTGCCATGGTCTCTCTTTCTGACTTAGAGAGGTTGTACAGCCGACTAGTGGGTAGTGGGGCCCCAGGAAGCAGCTCAATGGCACAGTCGTATGGTCTATGGGTGGGGGGGAAGAGAGTGCTCGGCTTTTGCTGAACACCTCTTTTAAATCTATTCTCAGGAACTCCAGCCAGATCAGAGGAATCTGTTCCCATCCCACAACAACTGCTGGGCACTAAGAGGAACTGCAGATTGGAGGCAGGAAGAGAGACACGGAGTGGACCAAGAGTCAACGGAGAGTTTTGACCAGTTAATTTGAGGGTTATGTCTTTGTAGCCAACTGAAGCCTAGGACGACGGGGGTACCTTGAGTGGAGAAGACGTTGAATTTGGTTCTTTCATGATGATTTCCAGAAATGATGATCTCCAAGGGAACTGTGCGATGAGTTATGGAAGGAAGGGACTGACACCCTAGAGCTGAAACCTTGATAGGAGAAGGGAGAGGAACAGTCTTAATGCCATGTGATGATACAAATGTGGAATCAATGATGTCTTGTTCACATCCTGAGTCAATTAGAACAGAGATTGTAACAGATCTTTCTTTTACCATGATCGTGGCAGGGATAGTAGGACGGGATCTTTCACCAGCTTGATTTTGGTCCGCCGGGGCTCCCGCAACTACCGGCGGACCCGATCTTTTGGTTTCACGGAACAGTTTGCAATGTAGTGCCCTAGGCCGGCGCAATACAGACACTCCCTTTGGTCAAACCTTTTCTGACGTTCTTCAGGGGTTAAGCGAGTGCGTCCCACCTGCATGGGTGGGATGATATCCCACCGAGTGGGTTTCGAGGAGGAGGATTAAAGTTCACAGAGTCAGATAACGAGGGGACACTCCTCCTATTTCTATCTTTGCTTCTTTCCCTCAGACGGTTATCTAATTTTATGCCAAACTGATTAAGTCATCCAGGGATTCAGGTTGATCTCTCAAAATCAATTCATCTCTCGCGGCATCGTTGAGAGAATGAATGAAGGCCCCTTTAAGAGTGCTCGAATTCCAGCCAGACCCAGCGGCTAAAGTACGAAATTCAATAGAATAATCTGAACTGGATTGTTGCCCTTGTTTTAATTTCCAAATTTTCCTGGATATTTCTGCTTCTCCCCATTGATGATCAAAAGTGAGTTTTAATTCCTTAACAAATTGTTGAAAAGAGCAGCCAAAAAGAGGGTATTTGTGAAAACGAGATTCAGCCCATTTTAAAGCCTTTCCCCTGAACAAACCTAACATGTAGGCAATTTTGGCATCATCACAGGGGAAGGATTGAGGTGAACGATTGAACACAAGTGTGCATTGTAGGAGAAAACCTCCGCATCTACCTACCTCCCCTGAAAACAACTCAGGAGTAGGTGGAGTGACGTCACGGAAGGTCGGGGGAGACTGCAGAGGCGGATCCGGGGCACTAGGAGACGCTGTGGGAGGAGTAGCAGACGGGTTAGTTTGTAAGTTGCTTAGTCTAGCAGCGATTTGTTCCATATTGAGAGTTATTTGGTTATGTTGTTCAACTAGAGTCCGGAGGACGTTCTCATGGGTGAGTAATTGAGATATTTGTTCATCCAAAGTGAACCTAAAAGTTTCTGCTGGGTCAGTTTGGCCTGAGTGTTCTGTCATAGTTCTACTAAGTCTCTTGACCCACATGCAGAAACTTTCAGGAGGCAAACGAAGCTTTAAGATATTTATTTAGAGGAGATGTGACACGCTCGAGGTATACAAGGCGGCTCTGGCGGTACGTCTTCTGAGGAAGGGAAAACAGAGCGATGAGCACAGTTCCAGAGAGTGTTGAGGGAGATAATGCGATGCAGGCTTACTGTAGCAGATGGAGAAGGCACCTTGGGGAGGGAGGTCAGTTCTCGGATAGAGCATCTGTGTTTTCCAGGAGAGAGCGGTTCGTTGGAGGGCGGACAGGTTAGGTAGCTGAGCATCTATTACCCGGTGACGGCAAGCTTGCAGCCCCAGCGGAACACACCAGAGGAGATCAGGGTCCAGTAAGTCGAAAACACCAAAGGATCCAGGGAGGCACCTCGGGAGGGAACAGAGTCAGATTACTAGGGAATCTGAGAGAGCAACAAAGAAACAGGATACAGGGCTTGAGGTACCACAAAGGACGACACTCAGGTGTCGAATGCTCAGCAACCTTCTCCTTAAGAAGCTGTCAAGATTAGCCCCAAATGACTCACAGGTGTGAGAGACAGCATGTAGCTCCACCCTCCAACTGAACCTGCTGAGGAAACCAGTACAGCAAACACAAACACAGACAGATCCTGACATTCTTGAGCCAAGTGTTCAAGTAAAGTTTATTAATTTCCCTTATCTTGTAGAATTTGGGAAAATGCTGCCCCTCTCTTACTATTTTGCTCACTTTGATTAATTTTATATTACTTATGATAAAATAATCAAGGTCACTGACATGAAATGGGTTATTACACACAGGATTAGTGAGGCAAAGGAGGATTGCTGCTGCTGTTTTCGATCCTTTGGGCATCTTCTGTGTTTGAGGACAGACTGCCAATTATGGTGGACTGGGATTCTCTGAATTGATGGACTATTTTGTGAAAGGTACTTCAGCTTGATTAAAGGTGGTACATTGCTGTCTTGTCCTATGTTTTTTATTTATTTATTTTGATCTATGTCAAGCTGATAAGTCAGCTGAAAGTTTCTTCCAGCTTTGTGAAGCAGGAAGTAAAAGAAGTTTGCTTTTGGTGTGTTTTAGTCTAATAAAAACTTTGGTTATTCTGGCTTTGAAGCAGAACAAAAGTGCAGTATTTTTGATGATATTACAGATCATGAGATGCTTAGTACTGCATAATAAATTGCACAAACCACCTCATGTCAATGTAAAAATTGAGGATTCATACAGACTTGTGCTGACTGCCTGGTTTTACAGTTTTAGTTTTCCTACTATGAGATAAATGCCTCTATTAGGTTAATGAAAGTTATGCTCATGGGCATATGTAGTTCTCTACACTGTAAACATCAAAAGGTGTATATCTTTGATCTTTTTGTCAACCCTTGTGCTTACTAGTCACACTGGGACACAGCAAGACAGTTACCACTTACACTGAGGATGATGATGCTTCTGTATTGGCTTCTAACACATTATTTCTTCTCTTGTAGAAGGTAATATTTCTACATTACAAGTCTTTCTAGTTTGTTCTGCCGGGAAAGCAGCAGAAACGTTCTTTATAGTGTGATTTGCTAGTCATGTGATTGCCTGGATCTTTACTTTATGCAAAACTACTAACAGCATTACTAAACCCTTTTACTATTCAGATCTGCTATGTGTCTTAAGGTTTGAGATGGTTGTACTACTCTCCCTGGGATATAGACACTGGATTAGTGTCGGAGGTCATCTCTTCAGATGCTATCTTTGATCTGGAAATACTGGAGAGCATATATCCCTTTGTTTTTTTCAGTTTTGTGGTGTTGGAGCATGTTAGCTGGAATCAGTGACTGTAAAATGTATGCAGGAAGATAGTAGAGAAACTTTCCCTCTTTAAGCAAGTCTTTCTTACTTAGCTCATGCATTTTTCTTTCCAAAATCAATGTAGCTACTTGATACCAAGTTTAGTTTTGCAAACAAACTGGCTTAAGGTTCAACTGTTTCTGTTATGCTTACCGGTTAGAAGGAATCCGTAGGGAGCTTTACTACCAGGCCAAAAACTGGGCATGCTAAATCATGCACAAAATAAAACGGTATTTAGAAAGCAGTAAATGTAAATATAATTTGTTCAAAAGTTCATACAGCTATAAATAAGTTGAAGAATTGATCATGTTGCATATGTTGAAATAATACCCTCTTTGTTTAAGAGTTGGCTACTAGCAAGAGAAAACCTCTAAATAATGCATGAATGTAAAGCCCTTGCTAGCTCAACTGAAAGTTTGAGTAAAAACTCCAAGTCTGATAAGATGATATCTATTCAGAGAAAAGAACTGAGGCATATGATGGTATGGTGGTGGTGCTGTTGCGTGCTGTTGCTATTCCCAGAAGATTTACTGAACTGTAGCACCTTGCGAATTGTGTTCAAGGGCATATTGTGCTGCTGTCAGGGTGTTTAACATTTTCTACCCACCTCAGCTTAGAGCATGTGAGTGAAATGATCATTTTTGCTGGAAGTAAGTGATAAGTTATTTTTAAATTCAAATTGTCCCATAATTGCATTTAAGTGTTGCCATCTCTTCTTTGCATATGTGTCCACTGCAAAATGATCATGATTTATGTTAATAATACTTGATCTGGTTTGCTGATTTTGTACAGATTCAGTCAGAAATTTAAACAAATCTTTAAGATACATGAATGTCGTGTCATTTAGGTTTTGATGATTTCTTTTAACTCTTAAAGTTAACTCTTTAACTTTTTCCAGGATGCAGGTAATATACAACACAAAATGTTATGGATTTTACAAAATCAATAAGCATATCAAGTGATTTTTCTTTCTGTAATGAGAGATTGTGTGACCTAAAGAGATCGACACCCTATAACAATTATTATTCAATAATTTCAAGGCACACCCCATTGCTTCTCTGCTCTTTCCTCTGTTTTTTTTTTAAAAGGTCATAACTTTAAAACCATAAAATTATATTTGTTGTCCTTTTATGGAGAACATTGAACAAAATGTACAAAACTGAATCAAATATACTCCTTGCAAACACCTGAGCTCATTAAAATAAGCTATGTAATACAATTTCAAAATCCAGCATGCAATGTAAATGGGTAAATGACAATATGGGACATGCTTTAAATTACCTAAAGTTACTACCACAGAAGGGCCATGCATTTGCTGTCTTGTGGATTAAATCCCATTTATGCATATTTAACTGGTGTAGGATTAAAATGATCACACTTGTCCAATTATTCTTTTCCCAGTTTTATTAGCATTCTTGCTCATCTTCTCTTCACTCTGGCCTCTTTTGATGCTTTTTTGCATTCATAATTTTCTGTCTCTCTTAATCTTGCCATCTAAAAATCATTTGATAAGTTATTGTGGTAATTCAATGAAGTAGAGGACAGGAGACGATTTGTTTATATGCTTAAACAAACATCTAATGTCACCAAAGTCAAATTAAATGAATAATATCTGTTTAATTATTGACCCCAGCCGATCTCTGACATTTCATGCTTGCATAACTCCATTGGATATCTCTTTTATTAATATGCAAAAAAAATTAGATGCTTCAGTAGGGCCGAAGAAAGAGAGAAGACAGTTAATTTTCCTCTAGCCACAGGCAAGCATCTGTTGACAGCATGCGAGAAAATGTAGAAAAAGGGAAAAACACACAAAGAAAAAGGAAGTTTGAGCGGGTGGAGATGGTGGGATAAAACAGCTGGTGAGGTCTTGCAGTGCTGTGTTTGCAGAAAGTGGAGGCAGCTGGTGACCCAGAAACATCCTTTCCTCTTCCCAGCAGCAAGGCAACACTGCAATCACTGCAGCAGGAAGGGAGAACGTCACTGCACGCTCAGCTTCATAAGATGGTGGTTAATTATCATAATGAGCAGATAGCAAACAAAAGCAGCAAAGTTTAAATTTTAACCTTGTATATTCAATTTATTGCATCTGTTCCAGTATGCATTAAAATTTTAGGCTAAGAGGCACTAAAAAAGGCTGCTACTATGTGAAATTTATCTCCTTTAGTTGTTTATGTATTTAAATTTATTTATTCCTGCCTTTTTATTTAGAAGCAGTGAGATGTTTTTTGCCCTTTTAGTATGCAGCTTAATTGCAAAATTAGGAGTGAACGAAGAGATAAATTACACCTCTTAGCCTCTGAGGGATTGTTTTTATCAGTTGGCATCAGATTACATGCCAGGATTGTTTATTTTTCTGCTTCATCGTATCTCATTTAAACACAACCTAAGGTAAATGTTACTGATTTGATCTGCAAAAGTCATACTTAATCTGGTATTGTGTGGGTATTTGCTGCCTTTCCTTCACGGTTAAGTCTTTGTTTGGAGTAAACTTGCATTAGAATTTGCATTGAGAATATAAGTGCAAATATGGATTATGATACTGGTCAGTTTACACTGAACAATTACTTGAATAATTGCATTTCCCTTAACAGCTTTTGATCTGATTAATAATAAACACAAACAAAGCGTCTGAGTGCTTGATTTTAAGCTTTATTGCTTGATTTAGTAAGGATTCCACAGATCCTCTATGGGTTTGCATGGAGTCAGGCTCTGTAATGAACAATGTTTTGCAATCTTTCGTTATTTGAACACAGTCGGATATGGCAATTCAGTTTATTGAAAGCAGTATCTGCAGAGTGGCTCTGCATCTCTTATTAATAAATCCTCCACGAAAATTCTGTTAAGCATCATGCATTCTTCTAATCTGGCACATATGAAATAGTGGCAAGAAGAAAGCCACTGTTGATAATAAGCCTGAATAATTCCTGCGCAGCAAACATGTGGAAGAAGGTCCTTAGATCAGATAAGACCAAAATTGAACTTTTTGAAAAACTAACATGATCATCTATGGTGGTGGCAACACCATGCTGTGGGGAGATTTTCTTCAGCAAGGACAGAGAAGACATTCAGATTTAATGGAAAGATGGATGAGCTAAATACAGGACAATCCTGGAACAAAAACGGGTCACCTTAGCAGGACAGCAACTCTAAATGTACACCCATAACTACATTGGAATTGTTTAAATCAAGGCATATACTGTATATGTATTAGAATGGCCTAGTCAAAGTCCAGACTTTTACTTCCACTTCACTATTACACACTACATTATGTTTGTCTATCACCAAAAAGTCCTATTAAAATACAATAAAGTTCATGATTGTGTCATGACAAAATGTGAAAACTTTAAACAGTATGAATACTGTATAAACTTTCATCTTACTGTCTGTGTTTCTTCTGTAGACAGGGATTTTTTTTTCGAGTTTCCTGTTATTTCTTGTATGCTTTTCTTTTTGAATCCTCTTCATTTTGCAGGAGCGCACTCTCTTTTTTTCCCCCCAATTCTTGTCCTTATCAAGTGTGACTCAATTCAACTATTTCTACAGTGGAGCACATTTTCTAGCATCTTCTTTTGTCTGTTCTTACATATTGTATCTCTCTCTAAGCATTCTTTCAATTGTCCTACCCTGGCTCCTAATTCTACCTCATCCTATGTCTCATCATCTTCACCCATAATAGTGGTGCTTTCATCACTTTCTGTCCCTGTCCATTTCTACAACCTTCCTCCACCCCCACTGAGGTTTGAAAATATAAACATTTTGGGTGTGTGCCACTGTAGATACTCAATTTTATTGAGTATCTACAGTGGCACAGTGGCACAGATCTATCACAAATGCCAATTCTTGGCATCTGTGATAGATTCACTTGGACAAACAGTCATCAGTTTCACACATTTGAAGTTAGTCTCTTTTTTTTTTGTTCTTTTTCCCTACTCGCTGACTTTCCCCTGAGCCTGGACATCAGAACTGAAAGCGAGACGCATTTAGTCAACACACATTGGCACATGTACACACAAACAAGGGCATGTGCAAGTATTTATTCTCAGTGGAGCAAACATGCAAAAACTGTAAATATACACAATGCAGCAAATAAACAGACCTAAATTGTACAACAAAGCTGTGTCACATACATACCCAGAGTGCAAGTAAGAGGGGAAGAGGCATATACAAAGGGAACTTGATGACGTATCAAAACTAATTCATGTGATTTATGCAAAAAGCATCCAATATAGTCTGTATCAATTACTAAATCATGCTGTTCAAACTAGCTTATGTGCCTTTATACAAGCACCTAGGGGACAGTATGACATTTAAAACAGAACACGTTTATCTTTAATATTTGTGCTTCCTACAGTGTTGAGGGATTCCAAGGGAATCCTCCGCAATGCAGCACTGTTGTGTGGAGTGAGCCCCCATAGCCATCATATGAGAGCTTATATAGATATTCAAATATAGCAGTTATTTATTCCTACAGCAGTCGCACTGCACTTTCTGCATCACAGATTAAAAGCAAAGGAGAAGGATCCAATAAAATTACGATTACAAACATCTATTAGAATATAAGCATAGTCCGCTATATGCACAAGGTGTTTTTGATGCTTACTGTTTCACATTGCATATCAGTAGATGCTCTCTAGTATCTTTCAGTGCATTAATCAAAAACTGGTGGCATGCTGATGCAGAATCACACATAAAATTGCTTGTGAGCTAGAGCTACAGCTTCAGCATGAGTATGATTATCTTTGAGTACACATCTGCCAAGTGTTTTGTGAATCAGAATCGGCTTTATTGGCCAAGACTGTGTGCACAAAAAAGGAATTTGACTTTGGTTTCAAGCGCTCACAAGTTACAGACAACTAAGAATAAATAAATAAACTTTAGAGGAAATAAAACAAGGATAAAGGGAACAGTTTGTACATATGTGTATGTACAGCCATTTGTTTATATAAAGAAAAGAAAAAAAGGTAGGTCATTATAGTGCAAATATGCGTATTTTGTTTCACAGCAGAGTAGCTGACTACTCTGTGTTGTGATTATGAATCTGAAAATATTATTTAATATTTACTATTAATACTTTAATATTTTATCAAATAATATTTCGGTCTGTTAAGGGTTGTCCTGTGAATACCAGCCCAGTAAGGCGATGGTATTAGGACAAAATAGAAAGGTGTGATTAAAGATGATTGAAACCCATGACCAAAAGAGTGATGCAACATTACCATGCAATGTTATTTATGTTTGAAAACCAAGGATTATCTTGAAGAATCTGGAAACGGAGTTAAGTTATTCTTGGAACTAACTTAGGCAATAATCAGCATACCTTTAGACAACCATTCACAATGCAAGATCAGATAAAATATTATTTTAATAAAATAATGTTTTAGAGAATGATCTGCTGAATAAAACCAACCTTCTGGATGACAAATTCTCAATGGTGTCTCATTAGCTGCCTTTATTTATTGAAATAATATTTAAAGAAGTATTATTAAAGGAAATGGTAAAATATTTCAGGTAATATTTTGGAAAAGAGCCAAGTCTTTCTGGAGAAATTGGACTTAATGGTGTTTACTTAGTTATCAAATTTCGTAAAATGATGTTAGAGACATATTATTTACTGGATTGACAACTAAACCTTTCTGGGTAAATATTATTTAGTAGGCAAGCACGTGTTCTTACCTGTTAGCAGTTAAAGCTAACAAAAGAAGCTGATAGCTTCGCACCAGAATCAAACACACACCTTTAAAATACTGTTAATAAAAGGGTTAAAATGCATAAGCACGGACGGCGGATGAGAAATCTTCTGTATTTAAAATCACCCTTCAAGGAAAGTTTGTCTTAACTTTAAAAACACACAAAAACAGAACACAAAACTGAGCATGTGTGCTACAGATAGCCTGCTTGCACCAAGATAGCTGAGTTCAACACAAACAAAATCAAACTTCATAAATTGAAAAACGTTTAGATTATTTCATTCTAATTCACTTTTATCTCTCTGGCCAAACCCCTAACCTCATGAATTGTTCTGAGGAGAAGTTGTCCGGGCGACGATGACGTTTGAAGAAAGCTCCGTAAACAAAGGGTTAGCTTCCAGCTAACCTCCATAGCTGTGGATGAAAGACGGCTCGTTCTGTCCGCCAACCAACTGCACATTACCGTAACCACGGTGATGCGGGCCCGTTGTCCTTCCTTCAGACTCGGCTTGTAGAGACAGCGTCTCTACCGGGGACTTCTCTGGAACACAGTTTGCTTCTGCAGGTCTCAGAGACAAAGTTAAGCAATGCTTATACCTTAATGTCTTTTTGCCAGCAAAGAGACATTAGTGCGCTTGTCTCCCCTATCCCGGTCCCGCAGAGGAGCAGTGGAAGAGACAGGATGTAGCAAGAGCGGTTCTTTTATTTGGACAGTGGCGTCACAGGAAGTCCGCAGTTACCCCGTTTCCTGGCTGTGCCGCAAGTAGGTTAATGCAATTTATTTTGAAAGTTCCAGGAAAATTTGTACCGGAGTTTTAATGTTGATATCCATGGCTGTGGGTCCCAACTTCTGTAAGGTGTTCATTGTGTTTCTCGGAGAGACATCCTGATGGATGAAATTGTCCCTGTGGTGGCTGGTTTTTGCAAATAGCGCCCTCTAGCGTGGACCTGAAGGTAAAAGTCTTAGCAATTTGTGATCCACATTAGAAACAATGCTGTTACAGAATGATTAGAAGGCAGTGTAAGAGGTGTTCTCTGAAAGTCGTCTCCACAGTCTTGAGTGAGTGGAGCTCCAGGTAGTTCTGATCGCACCAGTGGACCA
This sequence comes from Crenichthys baileyi, assembly GCA_036173005.1. Taxonomy (NCBI): domain Eukaryota; kingdom Metazoa; phylum Chordata; class Actinopteri; order Cyprinodontiformes; family Goodeidae; genus Crenichthys; species Crenichthys baileyi. The sequence goes on from JAHHUM010001758.1 coordinate 52,216, forward strand.
GCTGATCCACCTCCAGTCTGAATGCAGACTCACCATTGTCCTGGATCAGACCAATAACAGTAATGCCCCCTGCAAACTTCAGGAGTTTCACAGACTTGTCCATTGAGGTGCAGTCATATTTGTACAGGGAGAAGAAGAGTGGGGAGAGAACACTTGCCTGAGGATGCTTCCCAGCCTCACCTGCTGCTGGTCAGTTATTCAGATAGCTAGTGATCCATTGGGTGGTCGAGGAGCTGCAGAAGGAAGTGTTGTCCCAAGTTGACTGCATCATTTTGCCAAACTATTTGCCCGGTAAGCAAATTGCAGGAGATACAGCAGGGGGACTGTGATGTCCTTCAGGTGCTTCAACACCAGTCACTTAAAGGAAATGTGACCACAGACGTCAGGGCGACAGGTCTATAGTTCAAGAGCTATGAATACTTTTGGATGGCACTGTATTGGCAGCTAAATGAGGCTAACACTTTATGTACATTTAATCTGTTGCACCTCAGATAGTTCATCATTTTATGATCAACAGGTCAGTGGATAATTAAGATTTTTTTTGATATAGCATTCAAATATTTGGCCGTCTTGCAATTCTTTTTGGACCTTTTAGATTGTCAATTTCTAATGTTATTACATGCAGTAGGCATACTTCATAATTTCTCACACATACTATCACATTTTTTGCAAATGTTCTCTGCTTGTTTACCTCTGTGAGCTGAAGGCCTTGGTCTGCCCTGTTTCATTCTTAGCCCATCATTACTCTTCATCTCTATACTTTATACCATCACTTTTCTCAAGCTCCGTTATCTCTCTGTCTCTGTGCTTCCGTTTTCTATACCCACCCTTGAGGCTCTGCCTTCACCACAGAGATCAGGGGCCAGCCACTCAATATCTTCCCATCTTGTCATGCAGCATGAAGGCCACCACCCTGGCTTTTTTCTGTTGACACATTGATCTTCTTTGCCATGACATAGAAACGGAAGTGTGTGGGTGTCAGAACGTTGCAGATTTGATGTTAAGCATTAGTCTGCTATGACATATGTAAAGTTCTGCAAAAATTATTTCTCTTAGAGGCATGGACCTAGAAATACTAAAGCAAAGAATTACCTTTTTATTAGCAATGAACAATAAAGTGGTGGAAAATTATGTATTTTATGTAGTTTTGAATTTTTAGTATACTGTGAATTAGTGCACATTTATTGCCCAAATGTGTTTTTATGCTGCTACTCATCATGCTTTTATGAAGTTTTTTCCTTACAATTTATACTGTGTTTTTCCTTTTTTTTAATGTTAGTCCTGGGCATTGAATTTAGTTTTTTTTTTTTTTTTTTTATAGATGTATGAAATTACAACAGTAGACATAACATAAGAATTATGTGATCTAAGCCTAATATTTTTCTTTTTTCCTCTTCCTCCTTTCCTTCTTGTTAAATAATTTTCTTGTAGAGGTACAACATTTTTGTGGTGTGACTTAAGATCAGAGTGAAGAAACTGAGATATTTAAGAGATGACAAAATTACATGAAATCCCTAAGGAGATTATACGGTTTTAGAACCTTATCCCTGTTTAATTGAAAGCCTTGTGGTTATAGTCAAAGTCAGCAGGAATTTTTTAATGAATCAGTTAAATCATCATTTACCATGTTCTATAACCTCTTTGCCACCACAAAGTTGCCCTTTTCTTATTATTCTTTTTTTTCTCAAAATTTCTAAAAGAAATGCCCAGGGAAGCTTAAAAACTATACAATTAAATACTGTACAATAGATTAAATTATGTATTGCTCTGAACCAACATCAAGTAAATATGTGCTCTATTTTGGGGCCAAGACCCATCCTTTGTGGTAAAAAGACTACAGTCTTTACATTTTCTAACCAAATCAACGAGGGATGGGTGCAAAAATGCTTTTATGGAGCCAATTAATGCAATAAAGTTTCTCCGGAGGAAGTCCATGTTAATCTTTCATATAAGTCTTGCAGTGTTTTGTTTACTGTCGCATTTGCATCACATCTTGGCTACCACTAATGCTTGAAAGTGTTCGAACAAGAAATCTACAAGAGTCAAAGTCCTTGCTGCAGTAGCAGAGGGAAAAGTCATGCACTACAAATCACACTTTTCTTCATGTTTGTGTGTAACGTGTTTGTTTGCGTACATAGCCACTGAGGGATCTTGACAATTACAACGTTTGGCACTGAAAGCCTGGAGCCACTTCCCTGCTGGCACTGCAGCCCGCATCACTCTAGTCTGAACACAAAAAGCATAAAGGATACAGCCACCCATAGACACACACAGTCACAAGATGTTGTGCTGCGATTGCATAGTACAGATGCATACTGTGCTGGAGAGAACAGAGCAAAAATAAAAGCATGAAAGGGCACACCTAATTACATCATTCTACTGACAATGATGGAGGCAGTAGCAAAAGAGAAACAAACTGGACAGCTAAGGGTACATAAATCAAAGAGGAAAATACACATAAAGCACAAATGACATCTGTAACCTTGAAGTTGTCAATAAATTTCCACAGTAAGGTCGGTCAAACCAGAAGAAATATAACCAAACATAAATATATAAAAAAATTAAGAGGCTAAACGAGGGTGAAAGTCAGGGCGCATCCGACATTTTAATTGTAAAGAGAACTAATCTGAAGTGATGTTTAATTAATTTTCTGTTGATTAGGAAATTAATCAGAGAAAAAGGTTGAGGGAGAGAAAATGAGAGGAGGAGATGATCTGAAATGACCTTAGTTAAGTATAGGGCTGTGTGTTTGGTTCTGGGTGGCCAACATCTGTGTCCATGCAATTAATCTGTTATAACATTTTCTAGGTAGGGCAAAGCAACATTGCCTCTACTAGAAAAAAATTACTAATGTCTTCTCACCATGACATTCCATACTTTTTTGGATATCATCAAGAAAATTTGGATATCAATACTAGCTTAAGCCTGGGCCACACTACAAGATTTTTGCTAGATTTGTACCCCTAAATCCCAATTAGGAAAAAGTCTGCATCAGTCTCTCCTAGTTGCGATCAGAAGGCAGGGCAAGTCGGCACAAAAATTAGTGTTAAGTTAGTGGGAGATAGGATAAAGACTGGACTCTGGACTCCTCTCAGACTTGAGAGGGAAACAACCCAATCCGACCTGACCTCAGTTGCAGTCAAACTAACATGTTTGAACTTTTTGAGGTGGATCTGGACACAGTCGGGAAGTGTGAACTGATAACTGACCGAACTGCAAATGCGTTGCCAACAGCCAATGAAAAAGAGAGGCTGGGAAACTACAACAGCTGTGAGCCATCTTCCTTTTTTTCACTTTATTGATATACAATATGAACATAAATGCAATGGGCATTATACAAACTATCAACTAACATTCAGTAGTGGTAAAAAACAAATGAACAAAACCTCAGACACTCGGATATTCAAGACTAAGACAGTAAAAAGGTATTGAAACTTAATTCAGCGAACTGACATTTCTGAATTAAATATTTTCCACATAGAAAAAAAAAACATTTATTTAACATTCTTAATGTTTTTTTGGCTGATCCAGTCCAAATATTTTATTGTTGTCTATTCGGATTCGGATATTTTTAGTTACATCTTATATATTTTGTAGGGGAGTGTAACAGAAATGCTGGCCATCAGAATTCTGAAAATATCCTTTATTACTGTGACCTACTTGTATGTTTCCCTTGCGAGAGTTTCTATAAGTGTTTGATGCACTCAGTTTGCTTTAGGTGGTTTGAAAAATTCTGTAGTCTGTGATCCCTCAACAGGCGCAGTTAAGTGTGTGATTACCTAGTTTTTTAGTTGTGATACAAAAACCAGTCTGTTAGTGTGAACACCTGGTCTGTTCAAAATCTGTGACGACCTGTAGTGTGTCCCCAGCTTTACACAGCCAACCTGAAACGAGTTCTTCACTAACTGCCATTTATTGCCAGCTAAAATGCACTCCACATGATGAAATTATAACTCACAGTAATATCTGTTTATTCTTCACATTTATTTAAAAAAAAATACAGGTTTAAAAGGGACAAAATATACTCTCCTAAAGTGCTGCAGAAGAAACCTGAGACGTGATAAAGTTCGACTGTTAAACCCACGACATAATCTTGTGTGCTTTCAGCAGGAAGGGAAAACATGGTCTGTCCTCCAGCTATTCACACAGCTGGCTTTAGAACCGCAAATGCATATTGCCTCTGTGGCCTTCATGCCCATTGTGCACACTTTCGTCATTCACGTCACCCACAGATGTATTTGAAGACACTGATTTCTTTTTCTGCTGTGTGCCGTCTGCTTTTTCTCAAAAATATGGTCATTAACCTTTCTGTCAACATAATTTTCTATCCATTTATGCTTTGAAGTTGAGGTAAGAAAGTCTTGCAAGATGAAGGGCAATTTTCCCTTGAGCATTCCTATCTAATCAGACATATTCAGGCAGCCATTTTTTGAGCTCAGCATCTCAGCTTAGAGTAAGGATTCAAGAGCTTAATAGAAACAATGATCCTAGACTACTCAGGAAAATCAAAGGTCCAGTTGATGAAGGACTGGTTCAGAATAGGTGGAGTCAATAAAGTTACATGAGTCTGGACACATGCTAGGAGTGGGTGATACTGGGTGATACAGGTCTTGCATCTCTGATACTTTTTACTTTTAATAATTTTGTGATTTTTGTCCTTAGTTAATTGATTATGATAAAATGCAGGACAAGGATTTCAGCCAAATAAAATGTTTTGTTAAAAACTTTAAGCTGAATAAGAATCCCGGAAAACTTATTCAAAGAAGTGTAAAAAAGACTACATATAATCTTCCCACTTTAACATAATGCTGCTTTCATCATTGTCAGATATTTGACCTTTGCTGCATGTCTTCACCTCTCTCTCCAACCCATTTCCTGTCCTTCAACTTGCAAAATAAAGGCCACTAGTGCCACAAAAAGAACAGACGATAACATATATTGATTGTTTGAAACACTTGGCAGGTACATCTGGATAAGGCTTACTACCCCGTGTCCTTCAACGTATTTTGAGGGGGGTTGGGATGCCAGGGGTTCTTTTTAAGGCAGGGGTACCCAACGTCACTCTCCACACTGATCGTTCTCATATAGAAAACTTGTTGGATAGGGGTTTCGGTGGTTGATGGCAGGGAGTCCCAAACCAAACACTTTAGCATGTGGCCCAACCTCTGGGTCAGGCCACATGCCCCCTTTTCCTTGACTCTGTCAGTCATCTTATTAAAATAACTTTAAACGTCAAATCAATATGTAAGAAAATTTAAATGTTTTTTAACCATCACTGTTTAAACTTTGACATGAACTTGAAACCCATAACTAGCCCATGCCTATTCAGAAGTGGTCTTAGAGAGTCATCAAAATCTAATATGTGTTTTGTTGATAAATCAAAAAAACAGATATGCTCAATCTTTTTTAAAATCCTACCTTGAGTGCTTTCGCCAGGAGCCAGCAGACCACACTTCAACCCTGCTGATGGTTGTCAATACACCCAGGTTCTACCTTTTCATTACAGAGTATTAAATTAACAGCATGCACCATGATCATCTTACCATAAATAAGATAAATCTCATGTATTTAGACCATGGAATCATTGGTCTGTCATAGTTTTTTACCATGTCGAGTGATTTTCCTCCCCATATACTTAAGTTGGACGATCACTCATTAACACACCCCCAATTATATCAGTCATCACTCTTTAAGAGTGTTCAGAGCTCTGAAAGCCAACACTGCTAAAACTAGGAATAACATCAGTATCTTGCATTAATCATATCCCAGTGCTTATTGTCATTATGATTTAATCTGACTTCTGTATTAATGTTTGTAGGGTTCATTTCTTTAATAAACATCCATCTTAAAGTTAGACTGCCAGCTTGTTGTGTTGAAACATTAATCTGGATATTTAATATAACAATGTGTTAGCAACAATACAACTGCACAAATTGATTTAAAGTGCCATTTATATTCAGGAATTATGTTTAGGTTGCCTCTTCTCAGAGTACTGATATATCTTTTCCATCTTTTCTGTTTGCAACTATGTTCAATAGCTGTTTTCTGTCAAGGAGAGAAACAATTGATTTCAACATTAACTTGCAGGCTTGCTGTGACATGAAGAAAACTATATGAGGGAGCTGGGTTTTTTGAATTTGCTTTCTCAAAATATAAATATTCTGTCCTTATAAGAGTAGGTAAAAGAGACACAATAGTGTCATTAGCCAAGATGGATGCTTGCAGCTGAGGTCCCTTATGGGACCTCACACAAAACTAAGTAAGAAACCTGATTTAATACTGATAGATGAACTGAAGTTATGTAAGAAAAAGGAAAAGTCCTGTTGCACCAAAAAAAAAAATTTTAATTTCTAAAAAAGTAAGCAGACAGAAGGAAGGATGGAGAGAGTGAAAACATGCAGCACAGGTCTTCGGGGTCAGGAATCAAGCCCAGGACAGCTGCGTTGTGGACTGAAGCTGCTGTATATGTACTGTGGGGAGAACAAGTATTTGATGCACTGCAGATTTTGCAGGTTTTCCAATTTGCAATGAATGTCTTTCATTTTTATCATAGATACTCTTCAACTATGAGTGACAGAATCTAAAACAAAAATCCAGAAAATCACATTGTGTGATTTTTAAGTAATTATTTTGCATTTTATTGCATAAGTATTTCATCACCTAAAAACCATAGAATTCCAGCTCTCACAGGCCTGTTAGTCCTTCTTTAAGAAGCACTCCTGTTCTCCATTCATTACCTGTATTAACTGTACCTGTGTGAACTTATCTGTATAAAAGACACCTGTCCACACACTCAAACCTCTCTACAATGACCAAGACCAGAGAGCTGTGTGAGGACATCAGGGATAAAATAGTAGACCTGCACAAGGCTGGGATGTCCTACAGGAAAATAGCCAAGCAACTTGGTGAGAAGGCAACAACTGTTGGAGCAATTATAAGAAAATGGAAGAAGCTCAAGATGACGGTCAATTTCCCTTGGTCTGGGGCTCCAGCAAGATCTCACCTTGTGGGGCATCAACGATCATGAGGAAGGTGAGGGATCAGCCCAGAACTACAGGACCTAGTCAATGACTTGAAGATAGCTGGGACCAGTCTTAAAGAAGACCATTAGTAACACACTACGCCGCCATGAATTACAATCCTGCAGCGCTCACAAGTCCCTCTGCTCATGCCAGCATATGTCCAGGCCCATCTGAAGTTTGGCAATGACCATCTGGATAATCCAGAGGAATGGGAGAAGGTCATGTGGTTTGATGAGACAAAAATTGAGCTTTTTGGTCTAAACTCCACTCGCAGTGTTTGGAGGAAGAAGGATGAGTACAACCCCAAGAACACCATCCCTACAGTGAAGCATGGAGGTGGGAACATCATTTGGGGATGCTTTTCTGCATAGAGGACAGTTCGACTGCACTGTATGGAGGGGAGGATGGTTGGGGCCATGCTTCGGGAGATCTTAGCCAACGACCTCATTCCCTCAGTAAGGGGATTGAAGGATGGTTGTGGCTCGGTCTTCCAGCATGACAACAACCCGAAGCACACAGCCAGGGCAACTAAGGAGTGGCTCCGTAAGGAGCATCTCAAGGTCCTGGAGTGGCGTAGCCAGTCTCCAGACCTGAACCTAAAGGAAAATCTGAAAGTCCATATTGCCCAGCGACAGCACCGAAACCTGGAGGATCTGGAGAAGATCTTTATGGAGGAGTGGTCCAAAATCCCTGCTGCAGTGTGTGCAAACCTCGTCAAGAACTACAGGAAACATCTGATATCTGTAATTGCAAACCATGGTTTCTGTACCAGATATTAAGTTTTGTTTTCTGATGTATAAAATACTTATGTTATGCAGTTAGATTTAAGCAGTGTTAATGCAACAATATAACGTTAATATTAATAAGTGTAATAGCATTTTGATTTTACATAGACTTGGGCAAAATATTGCATAATCACCATTAAATTGAAAATTCAAAATTTTTGCCAATTTGCTCTTTATACAGGAACACAAGTATAACATGCTGGTTAATTTTTTGATCTGTCTGCTAGAGGAACAAGACTATGGTGCACTGCTTAACAGACATGCTGTTTGTAGTTTGCAAACTATGGTTTTAAAATAGTGCTGTAGGTGCATAGCAGCAGGAGGGGGATGGGTGACTCAATTTCCCCTACAGCTTTAGGAAACACCAGTCACTTCGGGGCTTTTTCTTGGCATGTCTTTTAAAGGACTATAAACCATAAAAACATGATGATAGAAAATTTTAGCTTTATTAGAACTGTAACATTTTAAAACCTCAGTATACCTTGATACCAGTAGTCAGCCCATGTCTATTGCCCACTGAACTGCAACTGATTGAAGGTTCGCTGTTAATCCAGCGGAACAAAGAGACTGCCAACCGGCTGACCATCCTCTGGGGTGTCTCTGTACCCTTTTGATTTGCTCGTCGGGGAAGTTACAAAAGATACAGGTATATTTATATAACCATAAATGAAAAGACTATTGAGGTACTGCTTTTTAAAGACATACGCTGTTGTGAATAGCTCTAGGGGCAGGGCTTTTAAAGTTTTTATGCAGCCAAAACATTGTCTTAGTTCCACACTGCAATGATGTATCAAAGACAGCAGACTTCATTTCACTCAGCAATCTTACGCCCATAATCCCAGTTTTATTGGATGCCCTGATGCTTTGTGTAGTGGTCAAGGTCTGAGCTCTTTTCATTGCTTGCCTACCTTTATTTGTGCATGCACATACACACTTGCACACACAATGTACTAGAGTTCGATTAGTGGGCTCAGCCAACTGTGGCTTGATGCATAGTTGATATTTCATGAAGCCAGATCAATGCCCCTCTCGTCTTACTTCAGAATTGCCTTTTTATTGTTATAGATCAAACAGAAGGAGACCATGGTTGAGTACCTTTTGATGAAAACCAATCTGCAGTGTCTGTTATGTCTCAGTTATGTAGCTGTTTTTTTTCGGACAAATACATATACCCAAGGTGCACACATGCTATACCTCTGCTCATGGCCTAGTAGTTTTCAAAATCTGTGGGAAACAGTTTGCTGTTCTGAGGCCTGCACTCTTCTAAAGCCTTCGTGTTTGACATGAAATATCACTGTCTGGGTATTATGCATGTTATCTTACACTTACAGGCCTTGCAAAAGTATTCAGACCCCTTGAACTTCCTGCATCTTGTCACATTACAATCACAAGCTTCAGTGTGTTTTATTTGGATATTATGTAATAGACCTACACAATGTAGAACATCGATGTAAATGATCCATTGAAATTTTGTATGAAATGTCCCTTAGTGGTTACAAATTGCGCATGGTCAGTACTAAACAGTCTGTGTAAATGAAAAGGGTATGAAACAAAACAAACAAAACTTAAAGTATGGAAATGCAAAGTGGTTAAAAGGATGAAAAGGAAATTTTCTTTTGTGAGTGGCTATTGTCAGCATTTGTATGAATTAGTTGCCGAACAGTCCCACTTCTCCTAAAATGAAAGAAGATTGTATCCAAGGTAATGCAAATCAGAAAGACGAATGGACAAACCATCATTGAGGCAAATGGCAGTAGACTAAAAATTTAAGGTTAAGAAAGAGGGAATAATGTCACTGCAAGTGCAATTCTGGTTTGTGCTCAATCTATAATTTAATATAGAAGTAATTCACAAATCATAAAGGGTGTTGAAAAGGTGCTTTGAAACATGTCAGGTAAAGCGTAGCACAAGACTGAATTTAATCTATTTTCGTTCGTTTGTTTATTCATTCATTCATTCATTCATTCATCTTCTATACTGGTTATTTCATAGTTGGTCATGAGGGAGCTGGTGCCTATCTCCAGCAGTCTACGGGCGAGAGGCAGGGGACACCCTGGACAGGTCGCCAATACATCGCAGGGCAACACAGAGACATACAGGGCAAACAACCATGCATACTCATTCACACCTAAGGGCAATTTAGAGAGACCAATTTACCTAACAGTCATGTTTTTGGACTGTGGGACGAAGCCGGAGTACCCGGTGAGAACCCTCACATGCAAACTGCATGCAGAAAGACCCCCTTGTTGCAAGGCAACAGTGCTACCAACTGTGCCACCGTGCAGCCCCAACCTCTTTTGTTATAATCTGTTTATTTTTCTGTTGTATTTTAAATCCAGCAATATCTTTCATTAAAAAGTTTGGTTTCTCTTTAATTTTCTCTTTTCATTTTTGTATTGGCTAATGAAGTGGTGCCCCATTTGCATTGTGAACCTCAGTCCTGAAACTCTGTAGTTGGTTAAAAAAAACTCACTGAATTTCCTGTAAATGAAACGGGTCTCTTCATTAGAACAGACTAATTCATCAATGTCAAAAGGAAGGATCTGTTTTTAGCAGGTAACAGAACAAAAAATGTTTCTCCTACAATAAAAATAGAAATAGTGACACGTGTTTTGAATGTGAAGAAAGTAAGGATGAAGTGAGAAAGTGACTTGGGAAATTGTACAAAACGAGAAAAGCAAATGATAAATGGAGAGAGGGGGAACTTCTGGATGGCAAGTGATATGGGGCTATGCGTTGAGTAACCTTTATCCATGCAAGTGTGTGTATAGGAATGTGGATGCAAGCATGAACAGACCATAAAGTATCTGGGGAGATGTGTGTATGTGCATCTGTCCGTGTCCTAATCGATTCTCTCTGTGGCATCTCACAGCCTTTCCCGTACCTCAGCCTCGGGGATATTTGTGTTTGCCTGCAGTGAGCTACTTAAAAGAAGCTTTGAAAAAACACAACAAATTTGCAGGAGACACACACTCACAGGCAGCACACCTCACAGAGAATAGAATATCAGTAGCATTTCTCACATCTGTCTTCTTCTCTCACCTTTTTCTTGAACGGATGTTCCCTTCAGCAGCAAAAGCAGCGACAGTACAAACTGAGGAGGAGCCGTAGTTTTGCAGGATTGTGGCCCTGAGGCTTTGTGCTGTCCACTTTTTTTTTAACTCTGTTTTAGAGGTTCTGGCAACTTGCTGGTTTCTACTTTTTAACAAAGCTATAATGGTTCTAATGGGACATTGGTTGAGTAATATAAATCATTCTATAGTAGTATAAAAAAATCCCACAAGTTAAATCTGTATTTTCAAACTGCAGGTGCTGAGAAAACCTGCAGAGGAGCAAAGCTTTGACCAATTTTAGCAAATGCCGAATTTTATTTAAGGACAATAATCTAAGAAGAGAGGAAGAACATATAAAACTATAAAGGACAATCATTAATAATTTGTTACTGTCAAAAAAAGTCATTGTAAATCAAGGTGCAAACCTTTCCGAATCCAGCATGTTTCGTCATTGTCAAAGCTTGAAAGTTCACAAGGATAAAAAAACAACAGATACATTTTGCTGTAGTCTGTTAAGCCTTTCTGTTATCTACAGAAAATCACTCTTGTACTCTAAAGGAACCACAAACATGTCTTGACATGTCCTGGAAAAAGCAGTTTCTCATTCTGTAACATATTACAGTTTCTTGAATTTCAGTTTTTCTTCTGAATTAATTAAAAAAGGAAATATTAATGCAACTGAAAGTAGCTAAAATTAAACTTTCTTCTCTTAGTAACAGCATCCATACTGAAGAGTGTTCATGAGGGCAACTTGGTAGCGCTTATGTATGATGTGTTCACTGACCGGTGACTGGTCAGGGCCAATCCACCTGAAAACTGATTGGAAAGTGCAGTGCTATAAAGATATTTAATTCTCTTTTTAAAAACAGATTAGTTTTAACATATGTCCCAGCTAATTTGGCCATTGGTGGGCATTGCCATTTTAATACATAAGATGATCTGTTTTCCGATGCGAGAGATAAAGCTGTTTTTATCTGCACAAAACATGCTCAAACACAATAGCTTGCTATGCTGTTAGGGAAAAAATGTATTTAAAGGACCTGGTAGACTAGAGAAAAAAGTGACAAAGAAAACCAACTCATTAAATCATGGCGACTCACTCACTACCACCTAGCACTGCGCTGTGTGCTACAGCTAATTGGATGTAAAATGATCCATTGTCAGAGAAAATTGGTTTTTGAATTTACAGCATAAACGGCAGCTTTTAAAATGTCAACAATCACCATATTTAAAACTCAAAAAAGGGTGTAAGAAAGTGTTTAATTGTTAATCAAGAAAAATCTGTCATAATAGTTTACAAAAACATATATGTCGTTTTTGTAAAGATACAGAAAATATCCATCTAAACGTTCAAATCAACAGCACATAAAATGAAAAATTATCTTTCGATATGTTTTTTCTTGTTTCAGTTTTACACACTGTGTGCATTGCATATCGAGATTTTATAATTGCTGTCAGCCCAGAGAGGTTTTTCTGTATTTTAAGCACTGCTGTTTCTTTGGTTTTGTGTGAAAATGGGGTCACTGCACATCCCCAAGGGTTTTTTTTGGTGGGGGTTTGTCAAAGTAAAGCCAGCTTTCTTTCTGTGACGTCACTTTAGACACAGACACACAGAGTAACACTCAAACACCAAATTAAACAGACATTATATAACCACACCATGACGTGGCATTTGTCCCACATAAATCCCGTACAAGAAAAAAGGGGAAAGATTAGAGATGAAAATTGTAGGAAAAAAATATCAATGCAGCTAAGTACAGAAAAATGCATTGGTAGTAGGAAAAAGTAGTGAAATTGTCAAATGTATTTGTCATCAGGCTTAAACAAAGGCAGACGGGCATTGGAACTTCAAGCCGATAAACTCCACCAAAATTTAAACAAATGTTAGTCTTTTGCTTTCTCTAATTTCGCATACTTCTAACAAATCTGCTAATCTTTTAAAAATCTGTCCTCTTGACTCCTATTTTTGAACCTTAAACTCCTTTGCCATTAGATGATCCAAGATCCTTAGCTTTGCCAGGATGTCTCTAGTTCCATCTCTGATTTGTCAACAGTTTTAAGCAAGGCCCCAAATCACCGCTGTTTCTCCCCTAAACATAAACATTTTAAGGAAAGGGGATGTTGTGCTTCTTGCTCTGCTGCTGCTGAGGTTTAGTGTGTTGGAAATGTTCGGTCTATCCCCACTTCTTTGCTCCTCACTCTGCCTCTGTGCTGTGCCCAGAGGTTGTTTATCCAGGCTCAGAGCTTGCAGCTCTCAGTGGACTGGGATTTCCACCAATCATTCTCTGCTTGAATACCAACACGTAAACAGACATCAGCTGCCAAGCTGCTTGTGCTAAACTGCACAGGGAAGAAAAAGTGGGAAGCATGTGGGAATTTGTATTTATTTTGTGTAGGAGTTATGCATCTTTGATCAAAAGCAGAAAAACCCCATTAAACCTTCAAATGTTCATTTTGGAATCCCCCCCCAATTTTCTACCTTTTAATAATTATCCTTTATTTTAATGCAGTCTATGCACCTCTGTGAACCCAGCTGTTTCTCACAACCACCCCACAATTTTGCAGAGCCTCACAAAAGTATTAACACCTCTTCCCTGTTTTCACATTTTGTCATCTTCTAAACACAAACTTGAATGTCTTTTTTTTGATAGAACACAAAAAAGTAGTGCATACTTTTGAAGTCCATGAATCATTTTTTGATAAATAATCTGTAAAGTATGACATGCATTTGAATACACCCCTCACAAATCACAGTAGAAGGATCCTTTGCTATAATTACTGCATCGGTCGTCTGGTATATTTCTCTTTCTTGGTTTGTACATCTTGCCCTTTGCTTTTTGCAGAATAGCTCAAGCGCAGTCAAGTTTAATGCAGTGTCGTTGAGCAGCAGTTTTTAGTTCTTGGATCAGATTTTTAACTGTATTTAATTTTGAACTGGTCTGGTTTAGCTTATCCTCCTGGAGGGTGATCTTAGGTAGTCTCAAGTCTGTTGCAGCCTCTCACAAGTTTTCTTCTGATGTTGCTCTCTATTTAGTTTCATCATCTTCCTATAAAACTTACCAGCTTTCATGTTCCTGCTAAAAAACAAATTAATCCCACATCATGATGCTGCCTCCACTATGTTTCACAGTGGGAAAATGTATTCAGGGTGATGTGTGGGCATAACTGCAAATGCATTGCCCTCTGGAATTAATAGTTTTCTAAAACTGAATCTAAAGTTTGAGTATGTTCTGATCTGACTAAACAATCTTCACATTTCCTGTGCACCTTTAAATGGCTGGAGGCAAACATGTTGTGGCTTTCTTGTTGCTGCGCTTCCATAATGGCCAGCATGATGCTGTTATCACCACGTTTCACCATGGGAATATGTGATCAGGATGATGTGCAGTGTTTATTTTCAACCACACAAAGTGTTTGCCGTTGTATTGGCCAAAGATTTTATTTTGGTATCACTTGACCATAGATTTTTATTTTACATGCTTGTTGGGTCTCCTGTAGGGATGCACTAATATGAAAATGTGGACAGATATCGATATCCGATTATAATATTGCTGTTTTGGCCAATATCCAATTTTTATCGATATTATAAATATTATATACTGTATTATATAAACTTTAGATGCTGTAAAAAAAAATACCACACCACTGACAGAGATTGAAAGATTGAATGAAACATTAGTTATTATTTATCAGCCCAGTTTTACTTATCCAACCGATACTAATATCTTAAAAAATGACTTAACATAAGCCAATACCGATGTTAATGCAGATAATGACCCCAGTTATCCAGGACACTTTCGATTTACAGCCCTCTCTTCCGGTAGACTGAGATTGATACGAGCCCACATCAACAGATCTAAATTCAGCTTCTTCCCTAGAGCTGTGAAAAGATTGCTGCGGGAACCACAAGCCAGTCTCTCAAATCCTTCCTCATCGTCTCCATACGTATACACATCTAAATGAATGACACACATCCAGTCAATTCTGTGCAAACATTTGAAGGGTTCACAGAACAGCTTTATTTATTTAGTTGTATGAGAGTGCTACACTTTTTTGTTTTTCCTTTGGTGAAATGTTTGACAACCATCCAACATGTTCCTTCTGTTTCACAATTATTCATTACTTTCTGTTGGTCCATCTCATAAAATCTAAATAAAATACTGTGAGATCTGTGGTTTCAACATGACAAAATGTGAAAAGGTTCACAGAATATGAATACTTTTGCAAGCCACTGTAAAAAGCAGCCACAGAACCAAACTAGGAAGGGTTTGTTGACGGCATTAACATCGTGCAATTCGCTCCTACTGCAAAGTGTATATAAGGAACAAAATGAGGAGTTGGCCCATATGGAGGATTATCTTGATACTCTCTTTGATCCTCACAGGGAACTGGAGTTCAGATGTTTTGACTGACAGCTTCCCCTGCTATGTAGTTTCTGGATCCATTTGATGTTTTCCTTGTTATCGCACATGTCTTCCTCGACATTGTTCAATGTCTGTGATGCAAGGTTGCTGCTTTCCTTATCTGTGCTCAGTACCGAGGGAGATTGGTATTTGCATGTGAATTGTTGTTGTGTTGCCTCTGATGTCAGGCGATGGCATGCTTTATGAGTGCTCAGTGGGGGGTATTAGTTTTTTTTTTTTTTTACTTTTATTGGTGTCTCCTTTGAGACAAAAAGGGAAAAAATAGGTGAGACTGAGGTTATTCTGCTACAGTGTTGCAGTAGAAATTGAGCAAATGTAGAAAACGGTTTAAAAAAATCTTTGACATTAAATTGTCTGAATATTTTTTCAAAGTTCAGAGACTTTTGGGATAGACCTCCTGGAGGTCCCATTGCTTAAGGCAAGCCTACACCCTCACTCTGCTTCCCACACCCATCCTATCTTAAGTTTTCTCTTTCAGACTCAACTCCCATAGTCACATTTTCTCTCCTATTTTTCTTTCTCCTTCTATTTTATCTTAGTGTTCCTCACTCCTCCCCCTATTTTTAAGCCAGCTGTGTAACTCTGCTAATGACGCTCAGAAAGCTTGCTGTCAGCACATCCTCCAAACTGCCGGGGAAGGGTTACATAAGCTGGTTAACAGAGCAGGCCTGCTCCGTGTCAAGCCTTCATCATTTATTAGGAGAAAAAATGCAGCAAAGAAAACTGGGAAGAAGAAATAGAAACTGGAGAAGGACAAAAATGAACTGAATATGAGCTTGTAACTTTAGCTTCTCATGCACTCTTCTTGCAACACATTCCCAGATTTCAGCCGTTTTTTTTTTAATTATTTTATATTGTCTCTGTTTTACTATTATCTACATTGTTTAAAACAACAATGGAGAAGTATATGCACTGCTCTTAAAAGGAGTATCTCAAAATCCTAAAATCTGGAACTCTAATTATTGCCATTGTTAATTAAGAACAGTCATGGAATCACCAATCATATGTTGGATTAAAGATTTGAGACCTCTCACCATTTCTATCCAAAGGCCCAGCATTTCCATTACTACTTTTTCCTGTAATGGTACCTAATATTTTGGTCCCTGCTCCTGAGCAGGTACGACCAGGGGTTATATGTGACATGGACTGACTGCTGTACACTGATTGGCCATGGGACCAGGAGAAATGAGAAAAGGTAATGAAATGCAGAGCAACTACAATAATATTAAGGACCACAGCCAGAGCGGGTCAAATTGAAATATAATTTAACTATTTACAAATCATAAACCATGCCTGAAGGCTGACAGAAAAGATAAAGGACATCATGTCAGCTTTCTGAATTGCACGCAGTCAGGGTGCGCTGTATTGAATAACATCCTAAACCAGCTGATCACACAAAAAATTAGCTGGTTAGACGGACAAACATTTTCCCCAAAACGCACAAAACAATACCACTGTGGAACAGTGTTTTTGGTAAGGAAATTTATTGACGGTCTTTAATCAAAGCATGGTCTGCAGGTGGAGGGAGCAGGCAGAGAGCAGCTAACTGTAATCAGACTGGAGGAAGACCCCACTAAATCCCTGGACCAGCCTAAAACTGACTTCACCATAAACAAAAGTCTGCAGTTTTGCGCTTTAAAGTCTTTGTCCTCTTTATTGCCATGGCAGACACAAAAACCTCCTCACAAAGCTAAAAATTGTAGTTTTTTCCAGGCGAACTTTGGATCGTTACCAGTCCAGACTGCGACACCACACCCCCCCTCACATCAGAACCCCTGAGCCTTATTTTAGTTCTGGCTGGACTCTGTTCCAGATAAGTATCCCAGTGGATTATTTAATACATTAAAAAAATAAACATATGTAAGATTTTCCAACATAAACAATAATAGAAATATTATTTGTATTTTGAAAATTTATGTTTTTATTTTCTATTTTATTATAGTTTCCTGCAGATTATTTCAGTGTGACATTGTCATACTTTAATAGCGGCACAGTGCACTATACTGATGCCTGGAGGCGGAGCTTCAGCCACCATAGCAACAGCTGTCAGTGAGTCAATGCAAACATAAAAGGGGTTCCTTGCTGAGTAGAGCAAGACCAAGTGGAGCCATTCCGCCTAAAAAGAGCCAGTGGAAAAGGGGCAAAAGAGGTTGGTCTGCTTATGCTCCAGGCAGTTCCATCTTTTGAGTCTCAGCTTGAATGTATCTATTAAGACTTTTCTTTGTCTCTATTTAATCGAAATTCCCTTAATTGAATTTGCTCCTTCTAGGCTTTAAAAAATTTTGTCAATCTTACCTTGCCAAAGCTAAGAAATCAGCTGATGACATTATTCAAATTAGAGCGCTACCTAAAACAAATTATGCTCAACTGAACCACGATCTACACCTGCCAAGGTCAAATAAAAACATGAATCTATCTATGTATAGCAAAAAAGTACAGATGTTCTCTACTATATGTAGAGCAGTAACCATGCGTAGTGATGTGTACAATTATGTTTTGTCCCTTCAAAATGAGTATTGGCACTTTTGTAAAACTTTAACAGTATAAACTTTCCTCTGCTCTTCGGTGTGAGCTTGAGCGGTTATGTTTACTTTAGCTATACACTTTACCTTTTCCCTGGAGTTTTGTGTATGAGCTTTGCTTTGATCTTTATCTCATGCTGCATTGTTTTGAATGAAAGGATTTCTGTTTGCCTGTGTTGAATGTATTTGTGTGTCTGATTCTCTGCATGAATAATAGCAAATATTTACATTTTTATTTGTGTGCTTTGTGTAAGGGTTTAAGGGGACAAAGGCAATGGAGAAGTAGAAACAAATAGACCCTGGGTACAGATGCACCAGCCATCTTATACTTTTATCTGCAATATTATATAATACAGATAAAACTGGCACAAAGGGGTACAAACCAAAAAGGGAAGTAGCAGAAGGGAGAACTAAAGTAAGCTACACCAAAATTTTCAGAGATGTATTGCAATAATGTAATATACCTCAGTACATTGTAGCTGCAGCCATTTAGGAATCCAGCTTTGTCATTTGGCAAATTAAATCTTCTTAATGTTCCTTCTGTTTAGTAATGAAGGCTCCTCTGTCACACCCCTATTCCCTTTTATCATTCCCCTCCTTTCCCTCTCCCTTGTTCCCTCTTGTCTCTCCCTTTGGCATCCCTGTGGTGCTCAGTGCTCTGTAGTCAGCTTTTGCTGTCTAGCATACGCCACTAAAGCTCTAAGTACATCTTCCCAAGTCTCTGTGCTTAACTGTGGTGCTGTCACCGCATTGCTGTAAAGCTTCTACTGCTCAGGCTCAACACTGCACCAGCAGACATCAGCAACACCTTTTTAACCTTTGTCACAAATTCTGGTGTATTAAATGTTGCTCTTTGCTATCTGATAGCTATAACAGGAAGCATATGTCTGTTCTATGATAGAAAGTTATAAATAAAGCTGAGAGAATTGGAAATTCCATGCTGTAACTTCAGTAACTATTGACTTCTCTGAACCCCAATTTCAATGCACTTTAGACATACACATCTGTATTTTTTGAAACATTTCACATTATCACAGACACAAATGTCCAGCTGGGTTCAGGGACACGGCGTAGTCCTCCATTGCTCCTGTCCCAGTGCCTGTGTTGGATTCGACAGGATTCGACAGGGACTGGAGGTGTGGGGATGGCCTAGGGGTCTCTGACGGTGCCATGAGGGAACCGACAGGGAGATGTCCCCCTTTAGTGGGGTGTTGTTTGTGTGGGTGCTGTCCAGGAGTGGTGAGCTCCAGTCGGGTGGCCTATGGGTCCTGTTGATATGTCGGCCAGGCCGTGGGCCACGGGGGCTGTGCAGGGCTCTGATGGGCATTTCTCCCTCTTGACCTCCCGGGGTTAGCTCACCAGGAGGGAATGGTAATGTGCTCTCCCTGCTTTGGTCCTTCCATTTTCCAGCTGCAGTATCATATACATTAGCAGACAAGAAGCCTCTGCCAACCTTAATTTTATGTTTAGAAAGGAGTTTGTGTGCCTTGTACAATTAATGGTTGGTAACAGAGAGACAGACAAGACACAAGTGATTTGTATGCACTGTGACAAATCCCCGACTGGCTATGCTGAAGTTAGGTTAAGGTTTGAGGATTACTATTGCATCTAAAGGGCTATATTCTTTTAATGAGGAATCTATACAGTTTATGCAAGTCAATAACTAGATTAGTTTATTCCACACTGATTACAAATCTTTTGTAACACAATGTGGCATTTTTGAAACCTTTTATAACCGAGATGCTTGGTGTTTACAAAAATATTTCAAAACCTTTTTTCTCTGATCTTGTTCTCTTGTACCCAATATAGTGTAATGTTAAATCTCATGAGCACAGTGCATTACTTGAGCCTCCTGTCCCCCTTACTTGAGGGACAGGAGTAAATGTATGCCTAAACTTGGAAATTCAGTTGTATTTCAGATGCTGTTTCTGTTGTCAGTCTTCTGGATTATTTTGAAATATTCTTATTTGTTTTGGGTTATATACAACAGAGAGTGCTGTGAATATTCTATCCATTATTTTAAATGGACATTACAGAATGTGAACTTATTTAGTACTTTTTGTTAAATGAGATTAATTAATTAACCAAATCTTAGTTAGATCTGTTTAATGTTATTACATACAAACTAAAGATCCTACAGAAATATCACCCGTCTAAACTGATGTGGCACCAGCAAAAAAGAGGCTGAAATTTCTACTATAGGCATAAAATAGGTATTCTGTATTTTGGTATGGTAGTTGGATGGATTTAGATGGGTGAAGAAATCACCTCGTAATTCAGTAATGCATGTTGGAGGATTTGTTTGTTTAATGGTAGCATAAAACCTAATTACTAGGAAGGTAAGTGTGGCTTTAATGGAAATGTAATCATGTATTTCTGGATATACGGCAGTTGTTTAATTTGATGGTAGACCAAAGTGAAAGGATGCCGATTCTGAAATAGCTTTTGGCATTTAATTAATTTTGTCATTACCTGAGGT
>JAHHUM010001758.1:75000-335761 GCA_036173005.1 Crenichthys baileyi
GTATTCAATGAGAATATTTCATTAATTCAGATCTAGGATGTGTTATTTGAGTGTTCCCTTTATTTTTTTGAGCAGTATATATGTATATGTACAGGGGTTGGACAATGAAACTGAAACACCTGGTTTTAGACCACAATGATTTATTAGTATGGTGTAGGGCCTCCTTTTGCGGCCAATACAGCATCAATTCGTCTTGGGAATGACATATACAAGTCCTGCACAGTGGTCAGAGGGATTTTAAGCCATTCTTCTTGCAGGATAGTGGCCAGGTCACTACGTGATACTGGTGGAGGAAAACGTTTCCTGACTCACTCCTCCAAAACACCCCAAAGTGTCCAAACCATCACCAATCCACCCCCATGCTTCACTCTGGGCATGTAACAGTCTGGGTGGTACGCTTCTTTGGGGCTTCTCCACACCGTAACTCTCCCGGATGTGGGGAAAACAGTAAAGGTGGACTCATCAGAGAACAATACATGTTTCACATTGTCCACAGCCCAAGATTTGCGCTCCTTGCACCATTGAAACCGACGTTTGGCATTGGCATGAGTGACCAAAGGTTTGGCTATAGCAGCCCGGCCGTGTATATTGACCCTGTGGGTCTCCCGACGGACAGTTCTGGTGGAAACAGGAGAGTTGAGGTGCACATTTAATTCTGCCGTGATTTGGGCAGCCGTGGTTTTATGTTTTTTGGATACAATCCGGGTTAGCGCCCGAACATCCCTTTCAGACAGCTTCCTCTTGCATCCACAGTTAATCCTGTTGGATGTGGTTCGTCCTTCTTGGTGGTATGCTGACATTACCCTGGATACCGTGGCTCTTGATACATCACAAAGACTTGCTGTCTTGGTCACAGATCTTGGTCAAGACGTGCACCAACAATTTGTCCTCTTTTGAACTCTGGTATGTCACCCATAATGTTGTGTGCATTTCAATATTTTGAGCAAAACTGTGCTCTTACCTTGCTAATTGAACCTTCACACTCTGCTCTAACTGGTGCAATGTGCAATCAATGAAGGCTGGCTACCAGGCTGGTCCAATTAAGCCATGATACCTCCCATACTAAAATGACAAGTGTTTCAGTTTCATTGTCCAACCCCTGTATATACACTCACCGACCACTTTATGAGGTACACCTTGCTAGTACCGGGTTGGACCCCCTTTTGCCTTCAGAACTGCCTTAATCCTTTGTGGCATAGATTCAACAAAGTACTGGAAACATTCCTCAGAGAGTTTGGTCCATATTGACACTATAGCATCACACAGATGCTGCAGATTTGTCGGCTGCACATCCATGATGCGAATCTCCCGTTCCACCAAATCCCAAAGGTGCTCTATTGGATTGAGATCTGGTGACTATGGAGGCCATTTGAGTACAGTGAACTCATTGTCATGTTCAAGAAACCAATCTGAGATGATTCGTGCTTTATGACATGGCACGTTATCCTGCTGGAAGTAACCATCAGAAGATGGGTACACTGTGGTCATAAAGGGATGGACATGGTCAGCAACAATTCTCAGGTAGGCTGTGGCGTTGACACGATGCTCAATTGGTACTAAGGGGCCCAAAGTGTGCCAAGAAAATATCCCCCACACCATTACACCACCACCACCAGCCTGGACCATTGATACAAGGCAGGATGGATCCATGCTTTGATGTTGTTGACGCCAAATTCTGACCCTACCATCTGAATGTCACAGCAGAAATCGAGACTCATCAGACCAGGCGACGTTTTTCCAATCTACTATTGTCCAATTTTGGTGAGTCTGTGCGAATTGTAGCCTCAGTTCCCTGTTCTTAGCTGACAGGAGTGGCACCCGGTGTGGTCTTCTGCTGCTGTAGCCCATCCGCCTCAAGGTTCGACGTGTTGTGCGTTCAGAGATGCTCTTCTGCATGCCTTGGTTGTAACGAGTGGTTATTTGAGTTACTGTTGCCTTTCTATCAGTTCGAACCAGTCTGTCTATTCTCCTCTGACCTCTGGCATCAACTAGGCATTTGCGTCCACAGAACTGCCACTCACTCGATATTTTCTCTTTTTCTGACCATTCTCTGTAAACCCTAGAGATGGTAGTGCGTGAAAATCTCAGTAGATAAGCAGTTTCTGAAATACTCAGACCAGCCCGTCTGGCACCAACAACCATGCCCCGTTCAAAGTCACTTAAATCACCTTTCTTCCCCATTCTGATGCTCTGTTTGAACTGCAACAGATCGTCTTGACCATGTCTACATGCCTAAATGCATTGAGTTGCTGCCATGTGACTGGCTGATTAGAAATTTGCGTTAACAAGCAGTTGGACAGGTGTACCAAATATAAATATATATATATATATATATATATATATATATATATATGTATATATATATATATATGTATATGTGTGTGTGTGTGTGTGTGTATATATGTATGTATGTGTGAGAGAGATCATTGTGGCCTTATTGAAAGCCAGTCATTGTTTTTAAATGCTTTCCTTTTGGTTAAGTTTATGTCAAATAATAACCCATGTCTAACAAAAGTTGTTTAAACTTTAACCTTCTGCATTAGAGACTGCTGCACCAAAAAGAGAGTGAGGGGAGTGTTTAAACGAGAAAACTAGATAGCGAAATCACAAAATTCAAATTCTATTGAAAAATTCCATGGAGAAATTATGGAGAAAATTAACAAAGAGAAGCTTAGAGATATGTATCGAGGCAAGATTTGAAGGTTGCACACTGTATGTGAAACATCTTTTTTGACTTGCAATATGCAGTTTTATCTCATAACCTGAGTGGGGCAGCAGAGATGCAGCTTTCTTACTGCTACTTTACATGCCCTTATTTATACAGATAACAAAGATTGATTATTTTCCTTCAATAACACACTTTCATATTTCTTGCGTTTTTCAATTTATTTTCTCACTGATAACTTGTATATTCAAACAAAAAGATTGAATGATGTGAGAAATATATAAATTGGTTCAAAGGTAAAGTCAAACATGCAATGAGTGAACAAGCACCACTCCAGAGGAAAAAGCCTCCTCAACCACCTCCGTGTTCAGTCATCTCTCCCTTTAATAGGCAGTGTTGAACTAGTAGGTGATCTGCAGTGACAGTGTGAAAGCACAGCTTGTAGCAAAGGCTAATTGGTGTGGACTGACTTCAGAAGGAGTATAGCCACTCATTGTTTGAGTAGTCGGGGAAGGTGATGATGCCATGTACAACTGTGGGATAAATTGTGAAAGTATCATGCAACATGGGAGTTCTTTGGGTCATCAGGGCCTGTTTATATCATTATGAAGAGAGCACATTGTGAGATATGTGCTTGCTGTACTGAACATGATTCAAAGCCTTTCTTGCATGTGATCTTAATTGAGTTATAGTACCCTACACAGTAACTACAATAAATAAAATAAATTGCGTTGTCCCTTTTTAACCGCAGTTTAGTCATCTTTTGCTTTGATACATTTCTCTGAAAGATGAAAGTTTTTGGAAGCGGTATGACATAAGAACAGTTTTAAAGCAGAATGACTTATCCCCAAGCATGTGACAGAAAATTATGACCTTATGGAGTATTAATTAAAGATGACCTAAGGGAGTATTAAAAATGCAAAATCAAATTGCACAACATGCACAGTCATGCACATATGCAAATTTGCAGAGAAAACATATATACTATACAGATGCGTAGTAGTGTGCTTGACATTTGAATGAGATGCCTTTGATGCCGACAAAGTCACTGTCATGGAGGAGTGATGCCCCAGAGGCAAGACTCATTGTTCATGACTCATCAGCTCTGGTATGCACACACTCACACACAATAATAGTCATAAGCACTAGAGGCTGCTGTGTGTTGTGATGAGGGGGTCCTCCCTGTATCTCATCCCTGTGGAGCTTAGCACATCCAGCAGAGTGAGTAGTCATCACGGCAGGACTCGATGGTGAAGGAAATGGAGGGCGGAAAGTTTGAGCCGGGAATAGATACAAATTTTCAGGACTGCATAGATTTAAATCTTCACAATTTAATCATGTTTTTGTGTTTCTTTTTATATTCCTGTATAAGTGATTATGACATTTAGATGTTACCAAATAGGATTGAAACAAACCCAAGCATCATTATCGATTACCTACTAGCCCTATTTTAGTGTGCTTTTCATACCAAAGCATTGTGAAAGTGAACAAAACCAAATCAAAATTAAAATGTTTTTGACATTTCCCACCAATGAAACTGAGTCCCTCAGACTGTCCTGGCATGAAAACGCACTTACTTTATTTTGTAATACCAAGTTATGTTTTTATAACAGTAGTAGTATTTGTATAGACATATCTACCAAATAACTAAATGTGACACTATACTACAGACCATTTATATTGAACATTTATGTCCTGCTTTTTAAGTAACTGCTTGTCCTGTTCAGAGTTGTGATTTAAACAAGTTTTTAGATTGGGTGGGACGCAGGGTACATACACCCTGGAAGTCACTAGGCTATCAAAGGGTCACCACAGAGGAAAACAACTATTCAAATGACAATTTAAAATAACAAATACACATAGCATGCATATTTGTATAGACTTGGGGGAAACCCAGACACTCATCACATGAACTCCAAACAAAAATGCCTTCCCAACCAAGACTTGAGTTTTTTTTTTTTTTTTTTTTTTTTCCTGTAAGGTAAAAATGCAAAAATGTTGCATTTTTTCAGAGTTGGGGCTTACTCCACCAGGGGAAGAAATTTGATTGTAGCCACAGGCCGTGTTACAACAAAGTTGGAGGTGACAGACATGATTCTTCTATAGCATAACAGCATTAAGTAAGTAATGTAGCAGGGTAAAAATCTTGTAGAAAGAAGTAAAATAAAATTTAGGCATGTTGTAGATCACACATGTATAACTGCTCTCAAAGGGTAGAGATGCCTGTTAAAATACCACTATATTGTAATGTGAAAAATGAGACAATCATGTATCAATTCCCCACTTTCTTTACTTATAATGTAATATTTATTCTGCACAAATTGACTAAACAAACAAATTAATTTATTGACAGGAATAAAAATGTGCAATAGCCCAGTTGCATAACTGTGGACACTCTTACATTAATACTTAGGGTGAGGATGCTTTGATTTAATAAGAACATTCAGTGTTCTTTGTGGGAGTCTTCACCAGGCCACATATTGTCATGGCTCAACCTTGTAAACGTTCTCCAATTCCTATCGGATTGTGAGGAAATCTTTGGTCCACCGCCCTCTACAGGTGACCACAAAGTTCTTTTGTCAGATTTAGTTCTAACCACTGGTTAGGCCATTCTAAAACTGTACTCAGAGTAATGCTGAAAAATGAAAGTCCTCTTCATTTTGACCAGAAAGTGTCTGCAATGACTCCACTTCCACCTGAAGAAAGGGAGCTGTAGATCATGATGCTGCCATCACCATGTTTTACTGTATTTTTGGTCATTTTCTTTGTTGTTTTTGTGTCAAACTTAACTTTTGGCACTGTGGCCCAAAGTTAAAATTTAGTTTCATCAGACCATAGCATATTTTATGAGTTTTTTCTAGGCCTGGAAGTTTTCTTTTGAAAAAAAAAAATGATTCTGTGTTGCAACACAGAATCTCCTTAGTCTAAAAATATAGGAGTTTGTTGTCACAGGCAGAACACAACCAGCACTCGACAGAAATTCCTGTTGATCTTTCAGTGTTGCTGTCAACTAGTGTTGGAGTCAACGCCACCTAACCCAAGACCGAGTCAAGACCGAAACAATCCAGGACTTTGTAGGAGGTGAGATCAAGTCCAAACATGAGACTGCTTTTAAGACTATTGCTGTAATCACAATGATTTAGCTGTTCCTGCAGACATTTAAAGCAAGTCTGTGGCAATTTATTTGCAAGGTAACCTCAGATCCCTTGATCTCAGGACACACTGGCTGCACTGGTGCTCCTAATTATTTTTTTAGTTCCATTGGCTTTCCACAACTTGGTGAACCCAGACTTGTTTCTAAGAATACCCTCATATTCTAGGTGCATGTTCCTTAAATCTGACAAGTAAATAATAAGTTAAATGGATAAACCAGACAACGTTGAAGAGTGCATAAACATTAACTGGTTTGGCATCAGCGCCAGGCAGATTAAATTGAGGCGACAGGTGGAGGTGGAGGTCTCACCCTCACCCTTCTTGCATGTTGTGCAGACAGAAAGAAAAATGTTTCTCCTCCTTGTTTTCTCATCCCTCCCATCTTCTCATCCCAAGTTTTCAATGTAAAAACTTTGTTGATTGCATTTGAATTCTGCCAGGAGTCCCATGGTCCGTTTCCGTAAAAACCGAGTCACACTGAACGTTCTGCATTGGAACCTCACAGACTCTTTGGGCCCATTTAAAATCATCTCCTCTGAGTGGAGCTTCTCCCTGCTTGAGCTGTTTAGCCTGGTGTTAAAATCTACCCTAGCTGTCCATTGCCAAGCCTGTCATCATAACAAGCTTACAGTTTAAATACCCAAGATTAGGCTAGATGTTGGCAGCATGCTGGTTTGCCCTTTGTTAGCCTCATAATCTGATATGCAGATGGATGGTTTCAAACAGTTTGAACTGAGACTGTTGGATAGCTGCATGTCAATATTTGGTTTGCCTTAGCTGGTGTGTAATGCGGCATTTAACTGATCTAATCCAGAAAATCATCGGATTGTACAGGCCTAGTACAGGCCTGTATGCTTGTTGTTTTCTGTGTTGGAAGAAAATCTCTATAACTGTTTAAAACACACAAGCTCACAGCTAAGTGAGCAACATATTCACAAAGTTTTCCTGTTTATGTATGTTTCGTAAGTTTTATTTTAAATGGCACTTGCAGTGAACCCAGCAGTTTTGGTTCTACCTCTTTCTTGATGTAACCTTTAAACCTAAGGGGCATCAGCCACTTTTAGGTCTTTTGCAGAGATGTTCAAACTCTAGATCGATTCTGAAACTAATTGAATTTGCCAAAAAAGCATTTCTTTGTTTTAATGTTTGGTTTTAGATCATTTTGTTGAAATCTGCAAGTTTCCCCATCAGTTTGAGAACCTAAATATAGTTTGTAAATATTTTTTCTTTTAGTCTCCATTTTTCCATCTTAAATAAGCATCTTAAATAATTATTCCTAATTTCAATGAAGCTGAAATTGATTTTTACATTTATACTATGAGCAAAAGGAGTTCAATCAATATTAAACCTGAGTCAATAATTAATAGATTTACTTGAATGGCATTTTTGATGGAAATGACCTAGTAATTTCAGTCAGTTTTTTTTCAGTTAGAGCTTTAAGGGAGCCCTTCACCTGCATTTTAGGTTAAACCGATATACAAATTAACAATGTATACAAATTTGAATTTTTTTATGATTTATTCATTATATTATCAGCCAGTGATAATAAAACTTACTGATTTGAAATGAGTGGAAAAAAACTGCCAATTAAAAAGAATAACTTCCAGTGGCCATCAGATGCCAAATGAAATAAGGCTGTTCTAGACTGCTTCCAACAACTACAAGAACAGAGGGATCATGGATAGGTAAAGCATTAAATATATTGTCCTATTCTGAGTGAAACTGGACAGGCACAGAGTTGTAACACTTTATCACTGTAGCTGGTGACAGGTACAAGATCTGTCTGAATTTTGACAAGTTGATAGGTTTAAGTAAGTTTTCCAAATTTGCCTGAGCACTAAATCAGAGATGGTAATTGAATTTCAGGACTTATTTGGAATGTCCTCTTGCTGTTCATCAGCTGACTTGACAGAAAATGCTTGATGTTGCAGAAAGGAGTTTTTCAAAGTTGTCACTTAATTACTTGGGTTAGAATAAAATAATTTGTCCATTAAGCATTACGTAGCATATTTCCCTCCCCTTTTTAATCCATTCTTCTGTCAGCAGAGTCCATAGCCTGTAGCTGTTCCACATGACACTAGTGTGTGTAATAGGGCTGTTTTGGAGGATCTCTTCCCCAGCTGCTGTGCTAATTGAGGCACAGAGACAAGCCCCAGCCAGATGGAGCGAAGTTGCTGCAAATTGATTCCTCGCATTCGTCTTCATTAAAGTCTTGGTTCTTGGGATCTCAAGAGAAAGTGCAAGAAAGTAAAGGAGGGCAAGAGTGGGAAAGGAAGGCAGAGGAGACCTCTGTAGGCCCTGAAGTGTTTGCTTTGATGAGGTAAATTTTGAATCTCAACTTTAAACACGCTCCCTTTCATGTGTTCCTACTGTGACATTAGTAGCAAAAAAAGTGGGTTGACACCAATCACTCACAAACAGAAACATCAACACCTAAACTAAAACAACACCAATGCTACCCACATTTTTATTTTATACCCTGCCTTCTCTAATTCTTCAGCAGTGTGCAGTCATTTCACTGCCATCATCAGTGTGTGCCAAAAGTACTCACGGTACATTTTTTTATTCTTATTTATTTATTTATTTATTTATTTTTACATTTTTTCAGATCACAACAACAGAATCTTATGCATTTTATCACATTGTTATGTGATAGACCAACAACGCAAAATGCTATCTGCGGACAAGACCTTAAATACACCATTATCAATAAAACATGGTGGTGGCATGGTGGATGGGAAGATGGATGTAACTAAATACAGAGCAATCCTAGAAAAAACCTGTTACAGACAGCAAAATACTGGGGTGGAGGTTAAGCAAGGCAACCACCCTAAACATTCAGCCTGAGCTCCAATTGAATAGTTATAAGCATGAATGGTCCAGTCACAGTATAAACCTAAATCCAATTGACAGTCTGTGACAAGACTTAATGATTGATGTTCACAGATGCTCTCCATCCAAACACACTGGGCTTTAGCCATTCTGGAAACAAAAATTGGCAAAAACTAGTGGAGACACACTCAAAAAGACCTACAGCTGTAATTTGGGCCAACTGTATTGACTCAAGGGCCTAAGTATAAATAAATACCACTCAGATTTTTATCTGTGAATAGGTTTTTAGACCATTTGTCCCTCAAAATCACAGTGCACTTCTTTGTGTTGGTCTGTCACATACAATCTCAATAAAATACAAAATGTGGTTCAGCAGGTATGCTTATTATTAAGGGAATGCCATTTGAATTTGATAGAGCTCAGATACCCCTCTGTATCTGATGAAGCTCAAACACCTTACATCTACCCCTGTTGACCATGTCCCTGCTGTTTTTGTCTCACTCACAGCCCCAATGATGCAGCGTCTGCAATTACCAGACAACATAGAAAGAATGACGTGTCACTTTCACAAATTACATTCCCCTCACTTAATGGGCCTTATGTTTATGCAACGATCCCTTCAAATTCTCACTGTGGGAGCACTAACACTCTGTCTTCCTGCCACACACTGGGACTCAATGCATCTTTCACCGCACATTAGCCAACACCACCCTCCCTCCAAGGAAAAATAATGTACCACAATCTCACATTGGAACAAATAAATATTAGACATATTAATCATTTTTGGGGGCCATAAAGAAATGTTCTTGTTTATTTTTAAATGCCTATTGGAAAAAAGAATATTTGTCAGAAGCTGTTGGAGCGTGCTGCATGGTGGAAACATGAAAGATTATTTTGGACGGGCATGCTGGAATGCACGGTGCAAATGTTAAAGTTGGTTAGGAGGTTGACAGGGAAGATGGGAGGGGGTGGCGTTTGATGTTTCATCCATTATTTGTGCAACGTTACCAGGATTATGTGCCAACTCACTTGGGGGGTAGAGTTACTTAAACCTGTCACAACATTTCTGGAGGGTGGTTTTCATTTTATTCTGTCTACTCTCCCCCGTTCTTTCTCTTAAACATGTATGCATCTTTTCATTTCCTAGTCATCCTTACCCTTCTCACCCATCCTCTGACAGCCCATCACAAGGCCAAATCCCTGCTTCTTTCTTTTTGTCCATCCATCCATGCTCCATCCAGTCCCCCTCTCCTTCCTCAACTCCACTTGCCACTGTTCTACAGTGACGTTAAGCCGCTTACTCTTGTTGCTGGCGCACAGTGTGTTGGATGCAGAGTTTTACTGTCACTCCTTATGTACAGGTGCTTTGTGAGTCAGAGACTCGGTGACTGTTGCCAGTGTGCACGTTTCCATGATTTACATATCTAAAATTGTAAGATTTTCAAGGGAATTTCAAAAGTAGCTCTTGAGTCTGAGAAGTACATTTACATCTTGTGTCTTTCTGTATACCAGCTGATAGACCTCTTCATTTGAGTTCTCTTATAGTATGGCAGAAATTACATATATTCCACTTAAAAACACTAAGTTTGCTGCAATAAAAACAAAAAGAGAGCTTCAGTTTGTTTTTGAGTTAATTTTGCACACACACCTCTAACATGAGATTGCATGAGAATTGTATTGTATTGAAGTGTCTTACCAGAGATGTCAGATAAGTTGATTTGCCTGGTGAGCCATTTCTGTGTAGACTCTTGCCAAATGGTTTGTGTCTTTCTTGTGCTGCAAACCCGATGATGACCCAGTTTTAGTTTTCTGGCAGATGCAATTAGGTTTATATTTGAAATCTTTTGCTATTTCAGAGTGTCCATGATGCCATGGACACACGTTCCCAGAGACCACGTATTTCAGACCTTAGACATACAGACTCAGAGCATCAGATTCTTCACCATGCTTAACACCGGATATAAGGCGCTTTTCCACAGATTTATTATTTTCTTTTTTTTTTTACAGCAAACCATTTAGTGTTATTTAGTTCAATTTTAGTTCCATCTGATGAAAACAAAAGGTTCTAGTTACCTGTGTTTCTATCCCCCTCACTGTGTGTGGAGACAAGATGAATATATATCCATATTCAGGCTAGTAGCCAGTGGCTTGGAGAAACAAGCCTCTCTGTCACATGATATTTATATTAGAAGTTCCTAGAAACTGTGGTCATCCTAAAAAAAGAAAAATTATAATTAAATATGTATGTAAATATTCAAAAATTCTTCAGCTGCATTTATGTTAATAGGATTGTTAAAATGTTTGTTTAAAACATGTATCTCCTTGTGTTGGATATTTCTCTCTCTGAATAAAGTATTCAATTTGAAATGTGGATTTAGAATATTCAGAGTGAGATTATGCTACCGCAAAAGGTGAATTTGTTTTAAGGCTTTTACGCAATATTTACTAGCTTCTGTATGTAAACGTTTTTAGAAACTGATGCTATGGCAGCCAACATATTCTCAGCTCCAGGTGACGTACATTTAAAATGGAAAAACAATAATCATGCTTTTAATATCTAAATGAGTGGTTCAGTGTTGCAGTAAACCTTTTGGTTTTCTCCTTGAGCTTTTCCACTAAACTGCTGTTGTGACTATGAAACTGAAAATATTATTTAATATTTAATATTAATAATGTAATATTTTTTTAAATAATATTTCGTTCTGTTAAGGGTTGTCCTGTGAATACCAGCGCAGTAAGGCAGTGGTATTAGGACAAAATCAAAAGGGTGAGCCAAGCTCTGACATTATTGAACAGCAAAACTCTAGACACACATGGAATGAATTCACACAATTCCTTAAAATACAAGAATTAACAAAAATAAGTCAACTCAAAGACAAACATATTTCAATCAACAAACTCTTTACTATGCTAAAACAATCCAACTAAACTACCAAGCAGAATGAAAGAATAAGGAAAGACTAATGGGCT
Source organism: Crenichthys baileyi (assembly GCA_036173005.1). Classification (NCBI taxonomy): domain Eukaryota; kingdom Metazoa; phylum Chordata; class Actinopteri; order Cyprinodontiformes; family Goodeidae; genus Crenichthys; species Crenichthys baileyi. Next base: position 86,621 of record JAHHUM010001758.1, read on the forward strand.
ATGTACAATATAAACAAGTTGATTAAAGATGATTGAAAATCATGACATGACGAAAGAGTGATGCAACATTACCATGCAATGTTTATGTTTGAGAACCAAGGATTATATTGAAGAATCTGGAAGTGAAGTTAAGTTAGTCTTGGAACTAACTTAGGCAATAATCAGCACACCTTTAGACAACCATTCACAATGCAAGATCAGATAAAATATTATGTTAATAAAATAATGTTTTAAAGAATGATCTGCTGAATAAAACCAACCTTCTGGATCACTAATTCTCAACGATGTCTCATTAGCTGCCTTTATTTATTGAAATAATATTTAAAGAAATATTATTAAGGAAATGGTAAAATATTTAAGGAAATATTTTGGAAAAGAACCAAATCTTTCTGGAGAAATGTGCTTAAGTATGCAAGCACGTGTTCTTAGCCGTTAGCAGTTAAAGCTAACAAAAGAAGCTGATAGCTTCGCACCAGAATCAAACACACACCTTTAAAAATACCGTCAATAAAAGGGTTAAAATGCATACGCGCGGACGGCGCGTTATGATCAGTCTTCTGTGTTTAAAATCACCCTTCAATTAAAGTTTGTCGTAACTTTAAAAACACAAAAACATAGAACACAAAACTGAGCATGTATGCTGCAGATAGCCTGCTAGCACTAGGATAGATGAGTTTCACACAAACAAAACCAACTTCATAAAATGAAAACGTTTAGTTCATTTCATGCTAAATCTCTCTGCCCAAACACCTAACCTCTGAACCATGCTGAGGAAAAGCTGTCCAGGGCGGCGAGGTTTGAGGGAACATCCACAGTCAACAAACGGTTAGCTACAGCTAACCTCCTTAGCTGTGGGGAGTGGCTCGTTCGGTCGGGCCACCAAATTGCGCGTTACCGTAACCACGGTGATGCGGCTCCTGTTGTCCTACTTTCAGACCGGGAAAACCGCTCCACTCGGCTTCGTAGAGACATGGTCTCTACAGGGAATTCTCTGGAACACAGTTTGCTTCTGCAGGGCTCAGAGAGAAAGTCAAGCCAGGCTTGTACCTTAATTCCCGTTCGTGAATGAATCTACCGGATACACAGACAGTATTTCATTCATACTTAACTTAGTGCATATGATCAATGATTGTATGACACTCTCAGATCCAGTTGAAGAGTTATGTCTGTTTGACAGCAAAGAGACATTAGCACGCTGTATCTCCTGCCAGCCTCGCAGTGGAGTCCAGGTGGAAGAGAAAGAAGGGGGTGCTTTTATACAGCCAGTGGCGTCATGGGAAATCCGCTGCTTCCCCCCCACCCCCCTCCTAAGTTGGGCTGGAAGTCGGTTAAATGCAATTTATTTTGAAAGTTCCAGAAAAGTCTGTACCGGATTTTAATGTTGCAATCCATGGCTTTGGGTCCCAACACTGCATTCTTTAGTTTTTATTTCTCAATACATTTTATCCTATTGGATATAAGGATTTTTTTTTCTATGTGGTGTCTTTAAACCTAAATTAGAGATCATGTAAAATTTTACAGCACTGGATATGAATTTACAAAGAAAACCAAGTTTTATGACTCTGTATTTCAGCATTTATTTTACATCTCAAGACATTTGAGAAATATTAGAAAAGATGTGAAACAAAAAAAGATGTAATATCTGACTCTATTGGCAATTAATGTCATTATCGTCAGATCACAAGTTCTGTTTTCTCATAAGAAATTTTCTTCCCAACTAGGTAAAAACACATTGAAATTATTTCTAGCAGTGACATCAGTTCTCGACTTCTGTACCAGCTTAATTTTTCATTCCAGTGTTTCCCCCCCCCCCCCCATGTCTTTCTGTACTTCAGCAATGTATGCTAGGTCAGGTTTTTATCATGCTGCAATTGAATTCCCTTGGGACAAGGGATTTGCAAGTTCTATCCAAAGACCTTATGCCATTGCCTTTGGAGCTGACCCCTAAACAATGTTGAATCTGTTGAGTGCCTTATGAGTGTCTACTAACATGCCCAAAGGGACAGCTGGGTCACTTTCCCATAAAGCTTACTATAGAATTACTAAGAGCCCTCTCTTCTGATGATCAACACTGGCTTTACTGCTGTTATACAACTTCACTCTTCTCCCTCTATCATGCTTCTTTTCAGTTTCTCAGTCTACTCCCTTTGATTTCCATCTTTCATCTTTTTTTAATTTGCAATCATTTTAAGTCTCTATATTTTCACTTACTGACTTTGCTCATAGGCACTAGCTCTCAAAAAGTATCAGACAGTTATTTGGTACTATTTGAAGATGACATTAGGACCTGTCTATCATTCCCTTCTTAAATCTTTTTCCAGTCAGTTATGGTCTGGATCTGTGAACCACTACGTGCTTCATTACATCCAGTCATTCATTTTCTCAGCTTGTTTGTACTGCCCTTTCAACCTTTTCATGTTTTTTTTTTCTTTAGATTCACTTTCTTTCAAAGGAAAGAAATCCAAGTGAGAAGTTAGAGGTTAAGGCTTTTAATGCAATCCTGCTTTCCCTGCCTTAGGGGATCACCACTCTACAACCAAAGCACAGGGGCCATCACAAATAGAGAAAGGAAATGATGAGACAAATCTAAATGTTAACAGCCAATTTCTCAGTTTGTTGAAGGTTTTCCTCTGACTGAAGGACATGAGCTTTGGCTTATAGAAATATTTTGGAAGAGAAGGTCCTATTGGGAAGAAGGACACACTTAATACTATATACTTACAACGATCAGGTTCACTCAAAGCTTTCGTAATTTGCAATTTCTTTCCCAGTGTTTGTAATTTAGAATGCAGACAATCACCAGAATACAAGCTGACACTAGGAATACATTTTCTAATGCACAGATGATTATACTCTGCATATACCAACACACAGGTGGATAAGAATGCTTCTAAAGGAGCATTTACCTCAATGTTTTTATTGTTGGAAAATGGAGAAATCAGCTCGCACACATGTCCCACATATCTTATCCACTCAAAGGCTCTCATAAGCAAACATGGACACTGAAAGGTTACGTAATTAGTGGTGTCATTTATCTGCAATTAACAGTAGTCTCTCAGTTGAAGAAACAGCAGGCAGATGTTCCATTAGTGTTAAATAAAGCTATAAACAAATGCAAAGGGTCAGCAGTCAGGGGAGAAAAAACTTCATAACATTGTAATGCACTCACAGAAACAGATCTTTGTCTTTTTAGTACAAAATGCACCTCTTTGGTTGAACGTTTTGTATTCATATAAAATGTTCTATTGTTGTGCATGTTGCACAGAGTAGTAATCTGATTTCCTTTTCAGAAGTTAGATTTTTCATTGGTGGTTGAAGTTTTTAAATTAGGCCTCTTAAAGGTTATGTCCCATTTTGACCATGAGTTAAACAAAAATGGACACAAGTGTATAAAGTGTATGCATGTCCAATCATTCTATGAGTTTGGCTGAAGATAAATATTTAAAAAAAAAACATTTTCATGGGATTGTGAGCATGTTACAAAATTCACCTTTACCAAATATCAAAATTAATGCAATGTTTGGGAAGCATTAAGCACAACTACCAGGCTGTGGGTGCAAAGTTAGATGCTGACAGTTTTACTTTTTTGTCTGTTTTTTTCTGAGCTCCTACCACCATGTCTATCCAGTAGAACCACTGTTACATAAACAAAATAATATTGACTAACAAAATAGTTCATACAATAAGCTAGATTAAAAGTCGGAGAGGTGGCTAAGGAGCACAACAAACAAAAACACAGCCTTGACTGTCCACAATGAATGCTGTTTTAATCCCAGATGCACCTAAAACTGGTACTACAATGGAGTTATGTTTATTAATTTATAATAGTTCTGTTCTGCTACCCCTTACTCTAAGTCTCTAAGCACATAATGTTATGTATGCTCTTGTTCAGAAATCTGCTTGCCTTTTCAGCCATGGCAGTGCAGCTCCTGCTTGATAACAAATGTTAATTATCTGTAGAAAATTTAAGGATTATTCTAGGGTATATTTCCAATACAAATTTGACATCAGAGAACACGATGCCAGTAAAACCCCAACAAAAATGAGAAATAAATCCCAGAACAAGACTGGGAGTCCTCCAGGCGCAATAGTGGCCTCTTCAAACTTGTGAACTTCCCCTAACCTCCTTTCAATGGCTCCAAGTACTAAACAGTTAAAATAAAATAGAAACAAATGAAAACAACATACTGTGTCTAAGGAGTGCCTTGCTTTGGGCTTTCAACAACCTTCGATCTGTGTTCAGCAATTTTCATCTTTTTATTTATTTCACAAAACCAGTGCACTAAATGTTCAAACAGCATCAATATCATATTCATTTCTGGGAAATATGCAGTATAGTAGTAGGATCTGGGATTTAATTATCAATAGTAGAAGAGTTATAGTAGAATTAAATAAGTCTATCTGAAAAATATTAAAGTGAAAACATAAACATTAGCATAGTTTAATAGAAAAAAGTAATTTACCTGTTTCTTCCAAATGAGAACATACAAATTAAATTACTGTTACTATGTATGGTAGAAGGTAGCTGTAGCTGTTCAGGAAAATTCCCGATCTTTCCCGCTGAGTTAAGTATTTTTCAGTCTTTTGGGGTTTGTCTCTATGAGCTAGCACATCTTAATAGCAAAAATGTTGCCCCTTCTTTGTTGGAAAATAGCTTAAAAAAATAGCTTAAATAAGTTCTGCCAAATTGGATGAAAATGACTCTGCTAGATGTTGAACCTCTGTCCCAGTTGTAAGTTTTTTTTGCAGCCTCTAGGTTTTTTTCATGGATAGTCCTGTATTTAGTTAAATGCATACTGCCATTAACTCTGACCTGCTCCCCTGTCCCTGCCAAAGAAAAACATGCTCACAGCATGATGCTGCCACCACCAAGTTTCACAGTGGGAATGGTTTGTTCAGGGTGGTGTGCAGGGATAATTCTCCACTTAGCATTGGGCTAAAAAGTTATAGCTAGTAAACAAACATGTCTTGGTAGGTTTGTAAAGGTGCCGCGTGCCTTGTTTCCTTGGATGCTACATTGATGTGTATTAATAGATGTTAAAAGCTTTGGACATTGTTTTGAAACCTAACCCTGCTTCACGTTTCTCCACAGCTTTATCCCTGGTCTGTCTGTTGTGTGATTTGGTCTTCAGTTTGTTCACTGATCTTCTCTAACAAACCTCAATGACCTTCACAGCCGCTGTACTTCTTTAGGATTAAGTTACACATGTGGACTGTATTTTACTTTGGAGTATTGGAGTAAAGGAAGCTGAAAATAAATCAACATACCACTTTTCCAATTTTTATTTATTTATTTTTTAAATTTTATTTGTCATTTTCCTTCCATTTTGAAATTATACACTAGTTTGACTGAGCGTATCAATAATTTTGTGAGACAGTGCAATACCTTTTAAACAGTGACACCGAAAAACGGGGTGCATCCGTAGTTCTAGCTGAAAGGAAAACTGTAAAAATTCTCTACGGTGAACCATTTTTAGATTATTTATGCAGAAAAATAAATGTGTGTACACTAGGTTTCCTTAAAAACAGCAAGATCTGATTTTTTGAGTTAGTTTTAAATACAACTTTATTTCCAAAATTAATTATTCCCTTTACTTTACAAATATGTGAACATAATTTAATCCTCTCCATCTGGGTTCTTTAGCTTATCCCACATTGATTATCTGGACTGAATGTTTTTTGATTGCAAAGCAGTTTCCCAGTTTACCCTGGCATATGTGGAAACTATGCCTGGCCAAGCACATCATCCAACCTGAATCTGGATGCATCCTCTGGGATCTCAGGTTGCTATAACACGTATTGCCAAGCTGCTAAATTTGGCCAACTATAACTGAAACAAGTTGATGAACTCTAAACAACCTTTAATCCTGTAATCATTTCATGATTTGGTAAATCGCCTAAATCACCAGTTTTCTTTATTCTTGGGTCAGTTTCTGTTATGGCATTACTAACAGAAATGCAGACTTTTTGCATATTGCTCTTATGCTCTTATTTAACATTATTCATTATATACACATCTTATTTTAACTCAGAAAATATTATTTACATTTCGCAGTTTGCATACTATTCTTTGCAGTAGTATTTTTCTGCTGCTTGGAAATGTTGCTTTCACTAGGATAGTAAAGATTAAAATTTTTCTTACTGACACAGTGGGGAGGAAACACGATCCCTTTCTGTCAGGCAGGACTAATCTTATTCACACAAGAGAAGGAAAAAATATTTAAGTTAATCATATTGTAATGCTACATTTGCATTTTGCATTGGCAAACTTAATGCTTGATTTATTTTAACTGAGGCAGAAAGGGCTTGTAAAACCCATGGAGTTCTGATTGAAGGTGCACCGTGAAGATGCTGTCTGCCTGTAGGGAGTCGTCAGGCCCTATTGAATTTACCTGCTGTTTCTGTGCTGAAAGAGAGAATATTTGAAAACCAGAGAAAATACTAGATAGATTTATAAAGTCTTAGAATGGAAATTGCATTAGAAATAAGGTGTGGCATTTGCTCTTAGGGTACAATCTTACATTTATGAGTTTAGATTTCCCACAACTATAACAGCTTATTCAAAGAAAATACTTTTATAAAGTTCTCTTTTCTTCTTTCATAATGTAAAGCACTTTTAATAGCCCTGTTATTGAACTATGCTGTACAAACTGCATAAAACGGCAGTATAAACTTGCCTAACGTACAGTGTATATAGCATATATGGGCCCTAATTGTGTAGATTCAACAAGATACAAGTTATCTTTAAAAAATAAGGATTGCATCTTTTAGGATAACTTGTATCTTATAAGTTATGCTAGTGGTGTAAATTTACACCACTAGCATGTAAGAGCTAATTTGTCATATATATGAAAATATACAATGAAATCTAAATGTATATGTGTGACAGTTGTGTACCCGTCCTTTCTTAAACACTCTCAAAGACCAATAGGTCGGATGATGAGGTATTTTACTGAAAATGAGTGGTTCAGAGCACAAACATGATGTGGTTAGCTCCTCTAGTGGCATGGACATCACAGCAGGAAGTTAAACAGACTGCAGAATTTCCAGATCGTTCTTACAATGGTTTAAACAGTATTCTTTTTTTTTATATATATGCGATCGTATAGTGGTTTTACAATGAATTTAATACAATCTGTTTTTAACTCTGTTTTAACCTTTTACAGCCTTTTTATAGTTTTTATATATGAAACAAGGAATTAGAAAATAATAAAAGTCAAAACAAATTATTAAACTGCTCTTTGGCACTCTCTGGTTGTAAACAGAAAATACAGCAGGTTACGTCTCGTCATGAAATGGCGGCCAACAATCATTGTGTAATACCATATACGAACTTGGGAAAATCTTTGACTTAACTCAGAACATTTAGTATAACATAATTACCTGAAAATGAGTGGTTCAGAACACAAACATGATGTGGTTAGCTCCTCTACTGGCATGGACATCTATATAAAAAGCAACACTAAATTTAGTATACGGAAGTGTCTGAACAGTCACTATCCAGAACAGCTGTCACAGGGACGTCAAAGTCTAAGGGATTGTCAACAGGGAGGACTAAGTCTGTGAGGACATCGTCAGGACGGACAAAGCGGGAAGTTTCTGGAGGCAAAATGTCCTGGCAGGGCTGTGCGTCTTCCACAGTGTCCACTATTGAGCTGGCAACATTGTGGACTGGGATCGGGCTACTGGTTGGACTGGGTGTAACGACCGTGAGAGGATCAGACTGGGCAACACCAGATCCCCGATCAAGTGAGTCGTCATCTTCTGAATGCAGTCCATCATTGCCGGTCAGCATCAGCCAATTGACCGTACAGTCATCACTGTCCTCCACCATGTCAGGTACATCAGGGCACAAATCACTCCCATGCACAGCAACATCACTGTCGGATCGTACAGATTTAAGGTCCTCACCTCTCTCACAGGGCAAGAAGCTAACAGAGAGTAACAGGTTCCTGTGGACGACTCTCGCTCTACCTGTTAGGGTGTCTTTTACTCTGTAGACATTGATATCAGGCTTTACTGACATGACCTCATAAGGGGTAGACTCCCACTTGTCCGCAACCTCGCGCTTCCCTGGCACACCTCTGTTGGCAATCAGTACTCTGTCTCCAACAATGAGAGGTGAGCCCCTGACCTTGCAGTTGTACAGCTTGGCATGGCGAGTCTGTTCCCTGAAACTGTTCCTCTGCACAATCCGAGCAGCCTCATGTAGATCTTTCTTCAGGTGGGAAACAAAGTCTGAATAGTCGACAACAGCATCATTGGTGAGAGCATGCCGGAACATGACATCGATGGGTAGACTAGGGATCCTTCCAAAGACTAGGTAGAATGGAGCAAACCCTGTCGTCTCATGCTCCATGCAATTATAGCAGAAGGTGAGCAGCTGCAGCATTTGTGGCCAATTTGGTTTGGGCTGAGGGGGAAGGGACCTGATCATATCTCCCAGAGTCCTGTTGAATCGCTCTGTGACACCATTTCCCATAGGGTGATAAGGGGTTGTATGGGATTTCTGCACCTCAGCCATCTCTAGAAGCTCCTTGATTAGCTTGCTCGCAAAGTTGGCCCCCTGGTCCGAATGGATACGGTGAGGAAACCCATAAATGAGAAAGAAGCTATTCCAGAGACGACGAGCAACCTCCTTGGCAGTGTGATTTTTGCAAGGGAAGGCATGTGCCATCTTGGAGAAATGATCGGTCACAACTAGAACATCCACAGATTTGTTCCCCTGCTCAGCAGTCCAAAAGTCTATACAAATTAACTCCATAGCCTCAGAGGTGACTATGTTCTTGAGTGGTGCACGGCTGTGGGGCTCAGGTGTCTTGCCAACTATGCAGCGCTGACAGGACCGAACATAGTTCATAACATCACGTCCCATGCCACTCCAGAAGAACCTTTGCCTCACCAGAGACAAGGTACAGTGCTGGCCTTGATGACCTGCTGCATCATGGAGACCATGGTGAACTTTCTGCTTCATTAATGTCAGGCACTATGAACTGGAGGATCTTCATGTTCCTGTAGGGATCTTTCCTTGTCCTGTACAGCATGCCGTTCTGTATGGTGAGTCTCGTCCAATGCTTCAGCAGCTCAATCACGCTCCGTGACTCAACAGCCCTTTCACGCTTGGTAGGTCTCCCGTGTCTCCATACAAAGTACATGGCTCTGCTTATTGTGTCGTCAGCCTCCTGCCAACTGACAAACTGGCTCTGTTTGAGTGCAGGGGACTGGTGTGCATCCACCAGAAGATTGGGCCCAACACCAGTTCCCATTACTTGGCTCACATAGCCGCTGGATTGAGCATTGAGGATGGCAGCAATTTCCTCCGCTGCGACTGACCCCCTTGTGCATGGTGGAACTCTGTCTCGGACTGGCTCATTCGGTGTCTCACTACCATCATCCCCGACCGCCTGACAGTTGTTGGACACTGAAGACATCCTGCACAAGTCTGTCGTTCATGCCATTGACCTGATCCAACAGTGAGGTATACGACTCATTCACAAGGCGGTGACTCACACACGACTGGACGAATGGCTCACGGCTCAAAGCATCGGCAATAATGTTATTTGGGCCAGGGATGTATTTTAAGTCAAAGTCGTATGCAGCGATCTTCGCCACCCACCGCTGTTCACACTCATCAAGTCTGGTTTGGTCAGAATGTACGTCAAGGGATTATTGTCAGTCCATATGGTGAAGTGTCTGCCTCTTAACCAATGGCTGAATTTGTCACACACTGCCCATTTCAAGGCGAGAAATTCAAGCCGGTGTGCAGGGTAGTTTAGCTGGGAGCGTGAAAGGGTTCTACTCGCAAAGGCGATGGGCCTGGCTACTTTTCCACCAGGCGGCAGCTGTGACAGGACAGCTCCAATCCCATCAAAGGATGCGTCAATGGCCAGAATGAACGGGGCCTTGAAGTCTGGGTGGGCTAGAGTAACACTTGTCATGAGGTCATGTTTCAGTTTCTCAAAGCGGTCTGGCAAGCGTCTGTCCAATCAGCAGGTGTCAGCCTCACTTGACCTTCCTTCTTGACAGATTTGCGACCCCTCTTATGCTTGTGTTGAGCACCCAGACCAGCTGTGAGCTTAAACAGCGGTTTTGCCTTTGAAGAACATGCCTCGATGAAACTTTGGTAGTACATTACCATGCCCAGATATGATCTAATTTTACTAGGGCAAGGCGTTTTCCCATCAGACTCTATAAGGTCATTGACTTGGATGTCGTTCACGGCTCTCACTTTCTCAGGGTCTGTCTGGACACCATCAGCACTGATGACATGGCCAAGAAATTTCACAGTCCGTCTGAGGAAAAAGCACTTCTTGGGTGCGAGTTTAAGATTGTGTTCCTCGAGGTGAGAGAAAACCATCTGTAGGCGACGGAGTGCAATTTCCTCCGTAGGTGCAAAAACCATCAGATCATCGAGGTAGCACAACAAGCTCGTAAAATTCTCGTCACCAAATATGGACATCATCATCCTCATGAACGTAGCTGGGCTGTTGCACAGACCTTGAGGGAGGCGATTATATTCATGAAGTCCACAGGGTGATGAGAACGCCGTATATTTCTTGTCATCAGGGTGCAAGGGGACATTATAAAAGCCCGATGTCAGGTCCATTGTGGAGAAGATCGTGTTACCACCGAGCGCAGCCAGAGCATCAGCCTGATGCGGCAGTGGGTAAGCATCCTTCACAGTTCTCACGTTAAGCCATCTGAAGTTAGTGCAGACTCTGAGGTCTCCATTTGGTTTCCATGCCAGGACAAGTGCAGATGCATACTCACTGTTTGACTTCTGGATAATGCCTCGGTCTTCCATCTTGTTCAGAGCCGTTCTTAATTTCTCATATTGGCTCGGTGGTATGCGTCTGTAGGGCAAACGGAACGGCTTGTTGTCGACAAGGTGGATACGATGAACAAACCCTTTAGTTTCCCCACAGTCCATTTTGTGTCGGGAGAAGATTGACTCATACTGCACAATGATGTCAAAGAGCTTGTCTCTCCACTGCTGCGACACTTCACATGACTTCAGGTCAATGTTCTGCAGACCCAGAGCCTCCAGCATACGAATCATGTACTCCTCCGACCTCGACTGCACAACTTCGCTCTGTACACACTGCAGGTTACACTCGACTTTGTCAGCTTTTGGCAGGTCCTCAACTGCAATACAAGGAGACACATCCGCTATCTTGGCATTCCTTCTCAGAACCACAACTCGGTCTGTAGGATTGATGATCCTAACAGGCACCCATCGATCTCCCCAAAGAGGAGTGACAACTCGTCCAACAAGGATCTGTTTCGGCCTTGCTGTAGACCGCGTTGGCTCAACAACCACTGTACTGCCCGCTGACATCACCGCTGACTCAGGTAACATGCCCCAGACAAGGTGCTCACTCTGTGGTTTCAGGGTCACACAACTCTTGACTTTCACTGTCCCCACCTTATCTGAAATATAATCACCCCTCCATGGCTCTGTGTTCGAAAGCAGTGACAGGAATTGGCAGTGGTCTGCTGTTCGGCCTCTGTTGGGTGAAACTAGTCTCCAGTAGCTGTCGGTGCTCTTTAATTGGGTCAGAATGTGCTTGATGGCATTGCTGCCAAGGAGAATCTGTTCTGTCTGGCCCGGAACAACCATCGTTGGAATAATCATCCTGCATCCATAAACCGTGACATCAAGGTCATACATGTCTTTGGGGAAAACACGTTGTCCACCACAGCCTATAATGACATAATCATCAGCCGTATATCTTGTCAATTCAGGGCACTGTTGTAAAAGGGACTCAGCAGAGGACTCACTCATTGTACAAGCCATCGACCCACTGTCTAACAGTGCTTTGAAGGTGGCGCCATTCTGTATAGACACAGGCGTATAGAACGGGCTGTTAGTTTCTGCTATTCTTGGGTATCCCTGAAATATCAGTCTCTTGGATGGGGTTAATGTATTACTGTACAACTCATAGAGGGACGCATTATCCTGCATGTCTGGTGTCCCATCACTAGTGGGAGGCTTATTAGGTTTGTCTGCACTGTCCTCCCCTGTGTGCAGACCAGTCAGTTTTACAGATGCCCTGGGCTAGCCCTTTTAGTTGGACAGTCGTGGCGTGAATGACCTGGAGCATGGCACTTGAAACAAAGCCTATTTTCTCGGCAATACGATAAAGCACTATGGTCGTCGCCATTGCAAATAATGCATGGTTTACCAGTGCAACCGTCGATTTTGTCTGTACCGTCTACCGGTCGCCTGGGTGGAGTTCACCTTCTCACTTGCGACTGGCCAGAGGCTCCACTCAGCAGAACCTTCTCTAACATAGACATAACCTCTGCCAGGGAGACATACTGTGGACTACGTGCCTGAGGGGGCTCCCGACCGCTATGAGTAGGGACCGGGGTATAGTTCACCTCTGCTTTGTGCACAGTAATGTCCACCGTCTTCTCAGGTTGCACTGGGTAAGTTTCTTTACATCCCTTCTCCGCATGGTACTCATTCAGCACCTCCAGGACTTCACACGCCGACCACCTGTCGATAGTTTTGGATCTGAAAGTGAGAGCCAGGTCTTTACAGAGACAATTCCTAATAAACATACGAGTCACCTCCATCTCAGGGTTTTCAAATGATTTGCCGTGCTCTCTCAGGCAGTCAGAGGCAAGGTCAGCTCCTCTGTTCAGTCTCAGCCAGTAGTCATAGGGGTCTTCCTGGTCTTTGGGCAAAGTCGAGTAAAAGTCGGCTAAGGGGACAGCAGAGTATTTAGTAGAGCTGAAGTGTTTCCCAAGGAGACAATAAATCATATCAGGGTGAGCATTGATGTCAGTGTTGCTATTTCTAATACTAAACCTAACAACATCCTTAGCCTTTCCCCTCAAATGCATAAGGATTTCCTCAGCCTGTTCTTCAATCCTCACTTCATTTTTCTTAATGAACGTTCTCATCTGATCTTCCCAGTCATGCACTGTAATTGAGTCTGAACTATTACCTGCAAAACATGGAGGTTCTTTGACCTTTCTCTGCATGACAACATGGACCTGGGATACATCAGACACATGACAAGACTGACCCACAGTGCTCGCTACAGTTTGTGTGGCCGTACAACTGGGAGCAACCGTGTTGTGTGGCTGCATGCGTTACATGATGCTGTCAGCCAACTGATGTCCTATTTCCTGGATAACAGATCTCATCTGAGCAGTTACACACTCAGAACTGTCATTAGTAGGATTTGATGTAGGCGTGACATGAGGCATAGGTGTGCAGGCATGATGGTTAACAGGATTATGGACCCTGTTGCCAGGATTTTCATCTTGTGAGGGTATAACACCACTCTGAATAGGACTATCAACAGAAAAAGGAAGGGGAGCGAGTACGCCCCTGCCTCTACCAATACCAATGGGTGTGCCAAACCAAGAGGGATTACTTTGAGTAGACATTGTTCAAACATTTTGACAAAAATATAGATAAACATCAAGGAAAATAAAATCAATAGCTCGTCTGGTATATCACTGGTATGGCACACAAAAGTTCTCCGCGTCACTGAGACACACTCTCTAGCAATATTTTTACACTGCACTGTAATGATACCTTGTCAGCTCAAAGACCAATAGATTGGATGATGAAGTATTTTACTGAAAATGAGTGGTTCAGAGCACAAACATGATGTGGTCAGCTCCTCTACTGGCATGGACATCACAGCAGGAAGTTAAACAGACTGTGCAGAATTTCCAGATCGTTCTTACAATGGTTTAAACAGTATTCTTTTTGTTATATATGTGATCGTATAGTGGTTTTACAATGAATTTAATACAATCTGTTTTTAACTCTGTTTTAACCTTTTACATCCTTTTTATAGTTTTTATATATGAAACAAGGAATTAGATAATAATAAAATACAGACAGCAGTCAAAACAAATTATTAAACTGTTCTTCAGCACCCTCTTTTGGTACACAGAAAATACAGCAGGTCACGTCTCGTCATGAAATGGCGGCCAACAATCATTGTGTGATACCATATACGAACTTGGGAACATCCTTGACTTAACTCAGAACATTTAGTATAACACAATTACCTGAAAATGAGTGGTTCAGAGCACAAACCTGATGTGGTTAGCTCCTTTACTGGCATGGACATCTATATAAAAAGCAACACTGAATTTAGTATACCGTGAGCAACACATACAAAACAAAAATACTATGGTGAAACTTGTCCAATGTTGCTACATGACTGTGCATATTACAATAAATCTCGGGTTAACTTTTTAGTATACTTTATAATACTTTTCTTGAAGAGAACCGGGCTGCATAACTTACCACAGCAGGAAGGAACAGACTGTGGGAGAATTTCCGGTTTCCTGTCACATTTATAGCCTACCAGTAGGGTTTGCTAAAAACCACCCATCACAGGACAACCATAACACCTATTTTAGCAGGAATTTCACTACAGTAATTTAAGTATTTCTTATACCTGTTACATATGTATTAAGGACATTAGTGAATACAGATGCATTTTAAATGGCACTTGGGATGTGGGTAGCTGCTGTCACATCTCAAAATGCTTAAGCAGCAGAAGGAGTTGTCTTCAAAATTACTGGACTCCTTGGTCAGCAATGTCTTTCTGTTTATTTGTACTGGCTTCAGAGATGTTGCTAAGGAGAGAATCAAAAAAACAGCAGATGCTTACTTGTGGGTGTACATGCTACATACGTAGTTGTAGCTGTAAATAATTTATCCTGTCATTCAAGGAATAAACCTTGGCATGCGAAAATGGTGGTGTAGGTTTCTTTGTTCGTCAGCTCTGAGCTATGTCTAGTTGGTGGTTCTCGAAACACTTGTGTTCTTTGGTGCTCACTTGGTCAAGTCTGTGAGCTCACTTCTTCCTCAGCAGTTTTGCATGCATCTTCTCCATAACAAGCAGTCTGTTATCTTCCCTGCATCGGCAAAGGTTATCCTTTTTTGGCATTCCCCCATCAACGTTTCACCTTTGAATTAAGCAACATTTAAAAGAATGACACTTCTGTCATTTACAGATAGACTACCAATGAATTTTTTTTTTTATCCCTAAAAGTGTTTTATTTTTATCTTGCCTCCTCATTCTGCTTTAGTTCTTTTGTTAGTCTTGTGAGATGTCAGCTGCACAATCCTTTTTGATCGACATGTATTCATATATATTTGCTATTGGCCAACCAGTCAAGGCTGATCAGGTTGAAAATCTAATTCCGTTGACAGAAGTGCAACAGTTCCTGAGGTGAAGTATGCATTGTTTACATTATGAATAGCCACCATCAGAAGAACATATTTTTTATTGGTTTGTTTTTTGAATTTTACTATTTTACATACTTCCAGGGTTGTCACGATACTAACTAATACTAATAAAAATACTTGATACAGTTTTCGAATACGAGGAAAAATTTTTTGAAGGCACGGGGTTCTTTCTAGTAAGAAGCAAAAATGTCATTAATTACAACATTACAATATATAAGCTTCCTTAATTGGGGCAAAACCAATAAGTAGGGAATAATTCAGCACTTATTTAGAAAAATGTCTTATTTATAAGTGTCACTTTCCTGTTCGGCGATAAAAAGTGTTAGTACCCTTAATGAAAGTATGTACATTTGATTAGGTTGTGTAATATTTTTGTTTTATTATAATTGCTTATTTTTAGTGTGCCACTGTGTGCTTCCATTTGCCTGTCAATTTGCTTTTGACACAAATAAATGTTATTACTGAGGGCCAAATAAAGGATTCTGCAAACATTGATCTGGCACATTTAAGACATATGTTTTACAGTGCAAACAAGAATCTGGTCCATGCCATGTATTCATGTGCATCCCTGTACAATTTCTGTTTTTCTGGTAATTTTGTGCAATTTTTCTCTAGTGAAAAACTAAAGCAGCAGGGTAGGTTGCTACGGGTTCCTACGTTTTTCTGCTCTATTGTCAGCTTTTGTCGGTCACTACTGACCATTTTTTGCTCCCAACATTGTTATCGCAGCTAGCATTTGACATAGTTGGCTTTTTGTTTTAGTAAATCTGCCTCGGGGGAAAATTACCTCCAACCACGCTTTTGTGTTTGCCTTCCTGGTTAAAGAGCATTGCATTTGTTGTTTTTCCTGGATGTACTCCCTATGTTAGCAGAGTTAAAATCTTCCAGCTAGAGCTCATTGTTTTAGTCAGGTGAGGGGTTGTAAGGAGGGGAGTGGCTGAGTGTCTCTGTTATTGCACTGCTGCTGCTGAAAGAAGCACAATAATTTGGGCAAATGTAAATGTGTCAGTTTGTATTGAAATTAATGCAAACTACGATCTTTGAATAATATTTTTTTTAATCAATTATATTGAAATAGCAATTATTTTGACCACCCTGTTACCGCCACAATAGTTTCAAAAGGGAAGAAAACTTAAGAATGTATCACAGTTTTGAAAATGTAGCTTGTAGCTATGAGCTTTCTCTTTTACTAGAGCTTAAAATCAGTATTTATATGTTGTAGACAATCAATTATGCAGACAAAGAATCATGTTAGCTTGGTGAAAAGAGCAATGTCACAGTAATAAATCTTGATTTCAGACTGACAAGGTCTTCTAGTACAGAAACATAATGTTACCTTAATTAGATTGCCTTGAGAAACAATAAAACAGGCAGGTCACCTATTATGACACCGTTTTTATGTAGGATGTCAGCCTCATGAGGCTCTTGTTATTTAAAATTACACACTGTCAAAGTTGAAGAGCCTTGAAGAAAGTGCTTTTCAGTACTTTCTAGCTTTTCAGACTGGAACTGAAAGTTCTAATAGAGCCAGTAGAATAGGACTGAACTGGTAGATGGTCAAAGCATAAAAATTTCCCATTCTTGACTTTATACTTGTGCTATAGATTCCAAATGCCAAATTGATTTAGAAATGCCTTCTCCACCCTGACAATAGGAGTCTGTCCTACTGCCATTTCAGGTTTGCCTTTCCTTATCACACGCAGACTTTCTGGGGTTTTATGATTAAAAGATAGTTTTACTTTTCTAGCGAGTTCTTTTCATCTGCTCTTTTTACTTGTACTTTATAAATTTCTTACAATCCTTTCTGCTCTCATCGTCCTTTATTCCACTCAGATGTTCAGTTCAATTTCCACATCTATATGTAACTCTCAATGCCTTATATTCAGATAGCAGAACATTTTCACTTGGTGTAGTCCTCATTCATGTTATTAAACTATAGGACTGTTAGCTGCATCAAAGGTCGCATTTGGTATTTTGGTGGAACAATCTGTGTCCTTGCCTTGGAACTTAATTCTTTAGCCTTTGTAGACCTCGTTGGACTTGTAAATGCCATGAGAAACAGAAGACCTTCTTCCCCAATCCATCCACAGATTTCTTGCCTTTCACTTACCCAAGATTTGGCTGTGGAGGTAAAAGGTCCAGAAGGGAAACCCAGATATTCTTCCCCATGGCAAACCTCTCCAGCTCAGTTGGGAGGATTCCAGGGCATTGAGGTCCAAATTTTTTCTGGCACAACTTATGATGTTAGATGTGATTAGGCAATCTATATGTCAATTAGGCATAGAGATCTGTAACATTACTGACAGCTGAAGTGAAGAACATTGACTATTTCTTGGTCGTGTCACCTGTTAGAAGGTGGGATATATTTTACTGCAAATGAACATATTGTCCTAAAATTTGTGTTGGAAAGCAGGAAAAAGACAAAAAAAACTGATGACTGGATCAGATTATTTTCAAAACTGCTGTCATTTTGGGGTGTTCCCAGTTTTTGTCGTTTTTGGAAACCCTCAGAAGGGCATGCAGTGAAGTCTCAATGCATATGGGGAGTGAAGGTTGGTCCATGTGGTCTCATACAATGGAAGAGCTAGTGTAACTCAGATTGCTGAAGAAATTGATGGTTGTCCTAAAAGAATGGTGCCAGAATACACAAAAGGTTGCAGTTTGTTGCGTAAGTGGCTGTGTAGACGCAGACCAGTTGGTGCCTATGCTAATCCTTGTCCTCTGATGAAAGCACCAACATTATTCATAGCAACAGAACTAGACTGTAAAGCAATAGAAGGGGGCCTGTTCTTAAAAGTCAGGTTTTCTTTTAAATCATGTGAATGACTGGATGCATGTTCATCACTTATCTGGGGAACACTTGGCACCAGGGTGCTCTATGGGAAGAAGGTAAAACAGGAGTCTTGCCATCAATTTAGATTTTACTTGGACTCATATCACCTACCTAAATTTTTTTGCAGAGTTTGAGATGTAAGCTTGGCATCCAGATTCTTTTGATCTTATTAAAATTTAGCTTTTGTAGGATCTGATGGACAAACAAGTCTCTTAATGGAGGCCCCACCTTACATCTTATAGGATTTAAAGTAGCTGTTGTGAAAATCCAGGTGTCAAATTTCACTGAAAACCTTTGTGGTCTAGCAGAGTTCATGCCTTGATGAGTTGGGGCTTTTTTGTACATCAGTGTATAGTCCCTCCAGCAGGTTCTGGGTCTTCTCCCTATAAGATGTACCCGGAACACCTCCAGAGGTATCCTGATTTGATACCTGATGCATCTCTGATAACTGTGCAGAGAAGCAATAGTTGTCCACACGGCTCTTTACAGGTGAGCCTGTGGAGAGCCCAGCCATCCTATGGAGGAACCTCATTAAATCTGCTTGTATACAGTATCTTGTTTTTTCATTCATGATTTGAATCTCTTGACCATGGCTGAGCAACAAAACATAGACTGACCAAAAGTGAGAACTTTGCTTTTGCCTCAGCCCCTTCTTTACCATTGCAGACTTGAACAGTGATCTGTTGACTGCAGTCAAGGTCCAAGTCAATATACCAATCTCCTGCTCCATCCTACCTCTACTCCTGAACAATGCACCAAGAATCTTGAATTGACACAGGGATTAAACACCGACTGGGAGGGAGCAGTCTACCTTCTTGCCGGTAATTGGATAGCCCCTTAAGATCATCCCATCCTAATGTAGTACCCCCCACTAAATCCCACAAGTGACACAATTAGAAACGTTCTTCAGAGCCACTTAACAAAACCTCCCTTTTCTCACTTGATAAACTATTCTTGTTACTACTACTATATGTCAGTGAATATTTTATTAATATTTGTGCATATTTGAGAAATACAGAGATCATATTTGGCTGTTTAAAATCTGTACCTCTGATAACATTGCCTTAAATCTCACAACCTAAAGACTCACAAGGTCCCTACGTAGTCTTGAACGGTGTTAAATTTGCTTTTATCATTTTCCATGTCTAAGAAAATATGGAAAAACATAAGTTTTTTAAATTACAAAATTCTATTAATGCTGAAATGATGCAGTGGTTTTACATGAAATAAACATGCTTATAAATAGCCATGTCACACATAAATTTTAACATTTTATCTATCTGTATGCTTTTTTCATGTACTAACTGAATGCACACTAATTCAGAAATGGTAAAAGGCCGTTTTACTAAGCATTTAGTCTCTACACAACTTTAAGTTCAGGTTTAACTAGACCTGTGGTTTTTAACTGAGCTTAAAATGCCAAACAAAACACTAACATATCTATTTTTATGAATTTTTAATAACAAAATTGAGGCACCACAAACATGCTTTAAAGAATCTGCATTTAGTTTAGGATACTTATTTGACAAGTCTGATTGTTATATATTTTCACATAGGGCGGATCTAGTTAGACTAGATGCCACTAAACAAGTAGGTCTATACCACAGTCCCACCGGTAGAAGCCAGTTGTAGCAGTTATTTCAATATTTGTGACATAATTCAAACAGATATAAAGTTAATACTTTTTTCTGAGATGTCCAGAATTTTACAAAAAATGCTATATTTTTTTTAAACTCAAATCTAGAAATGTATGGGAATTTGTAACATAAAATGTGTAGGAATCCTTGAGTCCAGACTCACATATTAATCTCTTTGAGTCTTTGAGTCAGTTTCATCTTCAACTCAATGTGTGTCCCACATAATTATTTGGTGAAAGGCTCAAGCCAAAGTGTAACTGGAGGCTTTGCACGTTAATGGCCATCGTTTGTCCCTGCCATATTGGGTGGTGATTGAATAACTTCAATGGGCACATGAATAAGGGCCATTTTTAGTGCATTTAAAGCTATATCATTTAAACCACTGCCAGTCATAAATCACCAAGGAAAGAAGCAGAAAATGAGAACAGGAAAATAATCTACAAATAAGATCAAAATGATCTAAAATGGGGCACTGGCACTCTGTTAAAAATACATTAAGATAAAATCCCTCAATATTTTTCCTGAAACTGAATGTGAAATTGTGATTATGCCATTTTTATTTTGTTTCTCTCTACAGTGTACATTTAGTTTTAAATGGTTTGTAGGAATTGGCATTATCTTATTTGTGACTGAGTAAATTACTATTGATTTGTCCTTAGTGGAAATCAGTGGGTCAAATTGTCACTGCTCTATTAAAAAAAAAATCTTTCTGCAAATACTTCATGAATTACCAGTTAGTTACAAATTGTTGTCAATGGTAATTACTAACCTTTCTTAAGTACTTTTAGGGTTCATTTTTTTAGTGCACGGGGTGCTCAGACAATTACTCTGCATGAACAGAAACGATGTTAGATTTTCACTCATTTTTTGCGATGTCTTTTTATAACCAAAACAAGCAATTCCTCCCATCACCATGAACTTTCTGTATTTAAATGCTCTTTGCATTTGCAAATTTTACTGTTGAAATAAAAAAAAACAGATGCAGATGCAGACAAATTTGTTGGTACCCTTACAGATTTTTTAACCCATTTTTAACCCGTTTCATTTGTCTGAAATGTGATACAGACATTTGTTTTTGTACCATCTACACTGTATATGAACAGTGTAGATGGTACAAAAACTGCAAAGGAAAACATCCAAAACCATTCCAGCTGAATTTCAATGTCAGGGTTTTTCATTTTCTGTGCAGTACGATTTCTACCAAAACGGTTCCAGTGCTAAACTGCTGCCAATGTGCACTTAGCCTCAGTTCTTTATGTTTCCACCATTGCAAGCACTGCTCTAATCCTACAAAAGTATCTTTTTTCATAGAAACAGGCTGGAGCTGGGTCAGAGGAAAGATTTGCTTTAGTCAGGAACTAGAGACAGGCTCATGGGCAACAGCAATCAGTCAAAACATTGTCAGGTAGTTCAATTATATATTCTTTTTTTAATTATTTTTGTGTCTGTCCAATTTAAAACATCAAAAATTAAGGTGTTGATATTAAGGGATCTGTTGGCAGAGATACTAAAATAAATAATATGATTTGCATGTTAGCAGAGTTTGCTGCTAAAGGTATTGCAGCAAATAATTTAATTAAGACCCTCATCTCTTTTGTCTATGCCATTTTCCTTGGTTTAATTATATGAAAAGTCAACTGAATCCAAAACCTAAAGCAATTACAATTTAGATTTGCATTAAATGTGGAAAAGGCATTAAGGGATGCTATTAAACTTTTGCAGGCTTTTATTGTTTAGTGTGGAAGAGTATCAACAAATATTTCTCTGTCTATAGATAGGTGAACATCTGCAGTGTAATAGTAAGCTTAACATAATCACATTGCAAAAAAAAACTGCGGTTCCCTTAAGAGAAGCTGCACTGTCTGTGATTCCATGGTGTTGCTTTTTCTCACTTTCCTGACCTCTGCAGATAATATTGTCCATGTTTAATACATTTTCTGGGAATAGAAGGTCAGGATCTCAGACACACTTACTTTCTTAGATCGATATTCTCATGCACCGTCTGGTCAGCTCCTGTTCTCAACACCAGCACACGTTTATGGTGTGATAGATGTAGTTAGATAATCATGAGTTTTTTGACAGAGTTGGAAGTCTTATATTTTGAGTCATTGACAAGCAGCTGACCCCACCTACTTGTCTGACCCTCATCGGTTTTAACACACATATCTGACAGAAGTAAATGCAACAGAAACACACATTTATACACAGTAGGTTTGTACACTGCTCAAAAAAATAAAGGAAACACTCAAATAACACATCCTAGATCTGAATGAATGAAATATTCTCATTGAATACTTTGTTCTGTACAAAGTTGAATGTACTGACAACAAAATCGCACAAAAATCATCAATGGAAATCAAATTTATTAACCAATGGAGGCCTGGATTTGGAGTCACACACAAAATTAAAGTGGAAAAACACACTACAGGCTGATCCAACTTTGATGTGATGTCCTTAAAACAAGTCAAAATGAGGCTCAGTATTGTGTGTGGCCTCCATGTGCCTGTATGACCTCCCTACAACGCCTGGGCATGCTCCTGATGAGACGGCGGATGGTCTCCTGAGGGATCTCCTCTCAGACCTGCACTAAAGCATCCGCTAACTCCTGGACATTCTGTGGTGCAACGTGACGTTGGTGGATGGAGCGAGACATGATGTCCCAGATGTGCTCAATTGGATTCAGGTCTGGGGAACGGGCGGGCCAGTCCATAGCTTCAATGTCTTCAACTTGCAGGAACTACTGACACACTCCAGCCACATGAGGTCTACCATTGTCCTGCATTAGGAGGAACCCAGGGCCAACCGCACCAGCATATGGTCTCACAAGGGGTCTGAGGATCTCATCTCGGTACCTAATGGCAGTCAGGCTACCTCTGGCGAGCACATGAGGGGCCATGCGGCCCTCCAAAGAAATGCCACCCCACACCATTACTGACCCACTGCCAAACCGGTCATGCTGAAGGATGTTGCAGGCAGCAGATCGCTCTCCACGGTGTCTCCAGACTCTGTCACGTCTGTCATGTGCTCAGTGTGAACCTGCTTTCATCTGTGAAGAGCACAGGGCGCCAGTGGCGAATTTGCCAATCCTGGTGTTCTCTGGCAAATGCCAAGCGTCCTGCACGGTGTTGGGCTGTGAGCACAACCCCAATTTGTGGACGTCGGGCCCTCATACCATCCTCATGGAGTCGGTTTCTAACCGTTTGTGCAGACACATGCACATTTGTGGCCTGCTGGAGGTAATTTTGCAGGGCTCTGGCAGTGCTCCTCCTGTTCCTCCTTGCACAAAGTCGGAGGTAGCGGACCTGCTGCTGGGTTGTTGCCCTCCTACGGCCTCCTCCACGTCTCCTGGTGTACTGGCCTGCCTCCTGGCCTGCCTCCAGGCTCTGGACACTACACTGACAGACACAGCAAACCTTCTTGCCACAGCTCGCATTGATGTACCATCCTGGATGAGCTGCACTACCTGAGCCACTTGTGTGGGTTGTAGAGTCCGTCTCATGCTACCACGAGTGTGAAAGCACCACCAACATTCAACAGTGACCAAAACATCAGCCAGAAAGCATAGGTACTGAGAAGTGGTCTGTGGTCCCCACCTGCAGAACCACTCCTTTATTGAGTGTGTCTTGCTAATCCCCAAAGATTTCCCCCTGTTGTCTATTCCATTTGCACAACAGCATGTGAAATTGATTGTCAATCAGTGTTGCTTTCTAAGTGGACAGTTTGATTTCACAGAAATTTGATTTACTTGGAGTTATATTGTGTTTAAGTGTTCCCTTTATTTTTTTGAGCAGTGTACATCAGCTCATCCACGTGTCCTCCTGTATACAAATGCAGAATGTGATAGTATAATAGTGATACAAGTATGCAATTGAAGAGATGTTGCAATGATCATCTTGTTCATTTAAAAAAAGCATGAAATCTGATGTTATGATGTTTGACCAATTCATGTTTACAGGATTTCTGACTTTATGTTTCCTTTTTCAGCAAAGCATCAAAGGCATGCAAACTGTGATAGCTCAAACTTAGAGGTCTTTTTATCATCCAGAATCTGTTGCGTTAATTTGATTTTTTCTTTTATCTGCAGTGTGTTGGCAGCAGTTTCAAAAGAAAGTCAGTCAGTAGTGTTTTTCTTTAGACAACACAATATATTTATCAGTTTAAAATCCAAAAAATGTTAAATGAAAAGAGTAAAGGATATAATGCATGGCAGTATTTTACTTCTATAGCTGTATGGATGTACGAAATAACTTTTTTGATGTTTGAATAGAGACATCATAAAGCTGTGACTGTGTGATAGCAACAATCTCAGTTTGGCTAGACTATTGTTTACAGAGTGGGAAAATATAATTGTGTGACCCATTGGGGATAGATGCCTACTTTACAATAAAAATGTGCATAAAGTTTAGGAAAGTAACAAAAAATATAAACATACTTTTGAGTTTTAAATTTTCCACACGGTCAGGAATACTAAGACTCAGCTTAAAATTACCTAACTAAAATTTGTCACCAATTAAAATCCATGTTTTAATTGGCAAATCAAGAACCATTTAACCATTGTTATATTAGTAATCGGTTTTTAACCATTCACTGCTGTGCGACTTTGGGAATATGATAACATCAACCTGAGGAGATCAAACAAAACATATTTTATAATGTTTATTCTAGACAAAAATCTTTCTTGGCAACATTTGCCATTGTAATTGTGTACATGACTCAGCTCAATAAAATGCCCTTAAGGAAGACAAAGCTCTTTTTTATTATTTATGGTCAGCGTGTTATTGTATCATGCAGTGGTTTGCAACGTTGTCTAACAGCAGGAAAGCCCTGGGTTCAGATTTAAATCTAAGCTTTTCTGTGTGGCCTTTGCATATTTACTCAAAGCATGTGCTCTTTTTCTCCCAGTATGAAAATTTAAATATGAAAGTTAGATCAATTGACAGCTTTTAAGTGACCTTGCACGTGTACATTCTTGTTTTCGTAGCATTACAGAAATGTTTAGCCCACTTTCTTGCTTAGTGTAACTTTTTCACATGTGGAATTACAACCACACACTGGTACTTTGTGTTTAATATGTACTTTAGGTATTGGACCTATACAAAGTAGTTATTAATTGTGAAGTGGAAAGACAATGATAAATGGTGTTATTTGATTATACATGTTTGTATACATGGTTTTCAATATTTTTTTAAATAAAAGTCTCTAAAGTGGGGAGGAAGAGTGGGCGGCTGTGGCACAGGTGTCAATGTCCGACTCATGTACAGAAACTACAGTCCTTCGGGGTTCGAGTCCCAGCCCATTTTCTGTCTGTCAAACTTACAAAATAAAAAAACTAAAAGTCTCTAAAGTCTGACATTCCCAACTCAAAAAACATTACACACTGTTTAGTTTGATTGCTTTTAGCTTTGATTATGTCATGATTATGACATAATCAATGTGCATCGTTTCTATAAGCTTCTGTGATGCACCATTTATCTCGTTCCAGGGTTGCTTTTTTTCTACAAAGACTTTGTAGAGATGATTGGAGAGTCGAACCATGGCAAAAACATTTCTCCAACCCATCCTAAAGATTCTCAGTGGGGTTTAGCTCTAGACTCGGTGGTGACCAGTCCATGTGTAGAAATGACTCCTTATGCTTCTTGAACCATTGTTGCACAATTTGAGCCTGATAATTCCTGGCA
The DNA here is from genome assembly GCA_036173005.1 of Crenichthys baileyi. Taxonomy (NCBI): domain Eukaryota; kingdom Metazoa; phylum Chordata; class Actinopteri; order Cyprinodontiformes; family Goodeidae; genus Crenichthys; species Crenichthys baileyi. The sequence continues at coordinate 112,001 of JAHHUM010001758.1, forward strand.
TTGTCATTTTGGAATATGTCCATGGCAGTGAAGATTCAACCCCCTTATAGAATAAACTGGTTATTCAGTATCTTTAGACAGTCAGCTGACTTCATACTATAGGCACATAACAATGTTGAACCTAGACCTCACTAGTTGCAGCAACCCCACATCATAGCACTGCCCCCAGAGACTTATAAGGTAGGCACTAGCAGGGTTTTCTCTCAGACTCAAAAATGATTGGTCACTGTATTTGATTGTCAGTTGTGTTCAGTTGAAGGGCCATGAATTTGAATTCCAATGTAATGTAATCCAATTGAATAAATTATAAAATAGGGTTTAGCTTTTACACCTTTATCCATCGAGACAAAAGTGCTGCATACATGAATATACGGATTTTGTGCAGATGTTACCCACTGCTCTGTCTTAGATACACAATTTCTGTCCCAAACCGTTTATTTTCTTTTTAAGTGGTGGAAGAGGAGATAAGTGCACAGAATGACAAAAAAGAAAGAATGGCAGGGAACAAGGAAGGGAGTGGCAGCAGCTGGGGAGAAAAGAAAAGCTCTGTTGGTATGAGGTTGCGTCTTATTTATGGCTGCTTTTGGCTCTGATTTCAAAGGTCTAAAACTGTAAATATGGAATAATACTTGGTGTGTATCCAAATGTATGGATTCAATTAATTTTACACAATGATAGAAAAGCAATTTTGTTAACATAGGCATTTTTGGAATCAAAATGGTCTCTATATAAAAGGGAGACCCCTCAGCAACAGATTAAAATGTAGAACCTTGTCGTTGGGGAAATTATGAGGTCCAATCCACTCAACTAAATCTAAATAATTCTTCATCTGTTTTGTTTTTATTTACTTATCAGATTTACCATGGGCAGTACAATCCAAACACATTTGCTTTCACTTTAGTACTGCCATTAGTGTGCTTTCTTGTGCAAAATGATCAGTTTTAAGCAAAGCATGCGTCTATGACAACAATTGTGCAAAATAAAGCATTAAAAACTTTTTAACAGCTGTTAGAAGTCCTTGAATTTCTCTTCTGCTCTTCAATGATCAAGCAAATTATAATTAAATGTACATCAAAATACAGAATTTAGAAATTATTGCACAGACATTGGCTTCTGTAGAAACATTGGTTCAAGAGTTAGTGATTCAGAGAACTACAAAATTATTCATGCTCTTGAATCTTTTCACATTTAGAGGCTTTAATCACAAACTTTAAAGTATTTATTTTGTGGTTTAAATGAAATCAACAAAAGGTTGTACATAACTGAAGAGGGAAACAAAAGAAACATGTATTCCATGTTTTTTATTTCAGTTTAAATTTTGAAATTTAGTTGACTTGTTTATACTAATATTATTGTCCTACTGTAACCAGGTTTTTGTAAGGCCGAATTTATCAATCTAAATATCAGAAATCGAGTCAGTAAAAAAGTTAAAATGAGTGATTTTATGTTCAATAAACTATTTGTTTATTTTTTTGCTTAGTTGAAGTAGTATTTATTTTTGAGTGTTTCATGATCTACTCCTTATAAGTTTAAAATTAATTTGAACCATGGGGGGTTAAAGGGGTATATGTGGGTTAATAGTACAGAGACTGCAGAGAGATGTTATGCTACAACTGTCCTTCCTGGTCTCGACTTGGGTTAAACTAAATACTTTTGCCAGATTCCTAGAAAGAGGAGCAGCTTTGTTAAATGTGAGATGGTTGCCATCTCTATGGATCAGACCCGGTTAACCCCAGGTTTGCCAATTATCAGTGTAGCTCATATTCAAAATGTGGGCTTTAGAAGTCTAAAAAGTGTGCCACATACATGTATAAAATCCTGATGATAGTAAGATGGAAAGCATCTGTGAGCAGCTGTCTTTAATCTTGATGCAAATTTTTTATTGGATTTAGTTTTAGACTTTGACTCGGTCATTCCAACAAATGAAAATGCTTTGATCTTAACTATTTTATGGTATCTTGGTCTTATGTTTCCAGTCAAACTTTTACAGGGAGGTAAACCTCTGCCCCAGTCTCAGGTCTTTCACAACTCTAAACATCCTTCTTTTTAGGGTTGCCCTTACATACATTACCTACATACATCCTGTTGAAGAAAATCCCCACGGCATGATGCAGCCGCCAGCATCCTCTGGGATGGTGTGTTTATAGTGATGTGCAGTGTTAGTTTTTCACTACACAATGGGTTTTGCATCTATGCCAAAAATTCAACTTTTGGTGTCATCTGATCAGCGCACCTTTTTCCAAATGTCTGATGTGTCCCTTACTTGGCTGTAGGGACTGTTTTGAGTCAAAAGGTAACTTTACATCAGAGTTTTAAAAAGGCACATGCAGAGTTCCCCAAACTTGCATTTTGGGGTCCCTCTTATTCAATATCCACATGCTTTCCCTAGCTCAGATAAACAACAAGATAAGTTACTATAACTATGTAGTTGGCACACAGCTCTACATTACAATGTCACAGGTGATTATGAAGCTATTCATGCGTTGCGTAGATTCATAGAACAAATCAGTGTGTGGATGTGCCACAATTGTCTTTCGTTTAATGAAGACAAAACTAAGGTAATTGTTTTTGGACCAAAGGAGGAGGGCTCAAGAGTTAGCACACAGCTTCAGTTACTATAGCTAAAAATGACTGATCAGGCCCAAAATCTGGGTGTAGTGATGGACTTCGATTTGAACCTTCAGAGACACAAAGAAAATCACTAAGTCAGCCTTCTATCACCTTAAGAACATTGTCAGGATCAAAGGAGTGATGTCCCAGCAGAATCTTGGAAAAACTCCATGCGTTTATCTTTAGCCAAATTGATTACTGCAACAGTGTCTCCACTGTCTTAAAAAGTCAGACACCTGCAACTGATCCACAGCACTGCTGCCCGCATCCTAACTGAAACTAAGAAAGTAGAACACAGCTAGTCCTTACACTGCCTCCCTGCATCTCAGAGAATAGACTTTAAAATACTTATATTAGTTTATAAATTACTGAACTGCTTGGCACCAAAATAGAATTAAAGATTTGTTGTGATTTTGTAGACCATCCAGACCTCTCAGGTCTTCTGGTTCAAGTCTACTCTGCATCCCCAGAATCAGAACTAAACATAGAGAAGCAGCATTCAGTTCTTATGCTCCACTGCAAAAATGTTGAATCCCTGAGTTCTCTGAATCAAGGTTAAAAACCAATTTATTTAGAGTTTTGGTTGTTCTATTTAAATTATTAACTGAAACATCATTAATTTTAGCCTGTAGTCTAACTTTTCTTTACTTTCCTTTATTATGCCACTGCAATGTACTTTTTTTTTTCATTTCCTATCAACATTTTGAATTGTCTTGTTGCTGAAATGCGTTAGACAAATAACTTTGGCAAACTGCAAACAGGACTTCTAATGTCCGTTTTTGGCTTTCTTCATGCCACCCTTGCGTCAAGACCAGATTTGTTGAGCACACCACCAATACTTGTCCTGTCAACAGATTCCCCCATCTGATTTGTGGATCTTTGCTCATCTTGCATATTTGAGTGTCTTCTAGGCTTTCTGGTTGCTTCTGTGTAATTGTCTCTTGCCTGACCTGTCAGATTAGGTATCGACCCTTTCTTGGTGTGTTTCCAGCTATGCCATAATCTTTTTGTTTTTGAATAATAAATTGATAGTGTAAAGGTTGGAATATTGCTTAGAACATAATCCTTCTGTATACCACTGCATAACTTTATCCCTAACCTGTCTGGCATGGGTCTTGGTTTTCATGATGTGACTGGATTACTAATGTTCTGTTTCTAAAAGAAAAAAAATTTTAGTGCCTTCACAGAACTTCTGTATTTATCCTAAAATCAACTTACACAGAGATACATTTTATTTACTAATTTGGTGGCGTCTGAAGGATGTTGCACTGGATTTTGTTTTAGGGATATCAGAGTAAATGAGACTAAATACAAATGCATGCCACACATGTCAGCTGTATAAACCATGAATTATTTTCCTTCAACTTTGGATATTCACTAATTTGTGTTGGTCTATTACAGAAAATCCGAATAAATACATTGAAGTTTTTTGTTATACCATGTCAAAATTTGGAGAAGTTCAACTGGTATGGACATTTTAGCAATCCTCTGCAAGTTTGCTAGTAGGCTGTATTCTAATATAAAATACACTGTGTAAAAATGCTTTGATGCATAGAGAAAGGTTGGCATGCACTTGTAACCCACCATACATGGTATGGATTATGAGAAAGTGTGCTGAAAGTATTGGTGTGAACCAGAGGGAGAGACTGCTTATTTCTAACAGAAAGGGCTTAAGTAATTTAGTATGTCCCCTGGCTCTTCTGCCTTTGGCTGCACTCATGCGAATAATGTCTGTATTTTTTTTTCTTTTACAGATTTAGTTTAAAAGAGCCTGTTTGCTCTGTTCAATCCATCTGATGGCATCCTGCATGGATTTATTTTGTGAACGTGGACTCATTAGAAGCATGCATATCTATCTTTACCTGCTGTCATGAATAGTATGTAAGTTTAGAAAAAAAATATACTTTTTTTAAAACTAGGCAAGTAATTACCACTGCTGTCAGAGGGTATTAGGTTAGTTTAGTTTCTTTTGAGAGAGAAGTAGTGGCCTGGCAATCATTCCCACCAGAGGCTGAGCTACAACCATGTGTGGACTATACTAAGGTGTCATCTTTGCAAAGAACTGTACATAGGTGACACACAAACACATACCAGTTTCTCAATTTCAAGAAAGTGGCAGATAAGGTTACACGCATTGGGAAAGAGGAGTACTCACTGAGAGAAGTTTGCAAATCTCGCATATTTCAGTGTCTTGCACTCAGTGTGTCATTAATAATAAAGTGTAAAGCTGGGAGTTCAACTTAAGAGCTGGGACAGCCCAATGAATCATTTAATGGCAGGATGTAAGCAGTTGCATTACTAATTGAAGGACACAGAGTCTATCGGATACTAAGGTAGCAGAGCATGTGGAGTGTTTGTTGCTGTAATGAGACAACCAGCTCAATTGTTGTGATGTTAAAGTTTGTCAGTACAATCTCCTTATTAGATATATAAAAATTTTTATTTTTCAGCATAGAGGCAACAGGTTAAGGTTTGTTTACTAAAAATCCACATTTTAGCCAAAGATTTTGTCATTAATCAAACATTCTGCTTAGCAGCATCATAAGTTTCACTTTCTTATTCAAAGGTTTCCACTTGAGATAGTTTCAACAAACTTATTCCCCCACCTGCCTCTCTGTGGAACGCGTTTTTGATGAGTTTGCCCTCATGGGGGGCTTGTGCAATCAAATGCATCACTGCATTAAGCCAGCGTAAAATGTCCCTATAAAAGAGAGGAGGGAACCAGGCAGAGGCAAAAAGAGAGGCAAGGAATGTGCGTGTGGATTGATCACACTGCTGCACTTAGAAAGGCAATGGTTACCAGCCATGAAATAGTTGCTGTCCCCCATTGATCCTACAATTTCCTTTGCCTTGACACAGCTGGGATCACTGCAGACATACAGTACAAACAATACATAATGCATTGAATGTGTCAAGAATATAGTATGTGTGTAAGTTAGCATGTTGGTGTGCATTTTAGTGAGAAGCTGGTTTCATTTCCCTAGATGGCTATAACTTATAAGTGTTGACACATTTGTTGTCCAGCCTGAAGACTCAGTTCTGCTGACTTTAATTGTAAGAAAACAAACTTTAATCTCAGCAAGATTAGCTTTACTCCTGGGGTTCCAGGTCAACACAGTTAGGCGCAAATAACTCTATCGCCTGAACGCTGTCTTTTGGATGTTACTGTGAAGTCACCTCCAGATGGAAAAAGTATGTCCTTCATGTTCAAGGAGGGTTAGTTCTAACCCGCATTTGAAAAGTGGAATAAGAAATATACTACAGTAAGGCCCTTTGTTTATTAGCAGGCCCCTTTTTTGCTGTGGCACTAAAGGAACATGGAGGAGGATCTTTGGATTAAAAGATAGAGAAGAAATGGGGAAAGAGTCAAGCTACACACTGCTTAAACTCACTCTGTATATACTGTAGATTTCCCTCAGTAACATCTTAAATTCATTACCATTGTCATTGCTACATATTTAATGGGAGCAAATAGATAAAAGCAGAAAACAGGATGCAGAAATGCAGAGTGTATTTCCCAGCCCTTGGATATTTACAATTTTCTCATGAGGGATGTTCCTGCTTTCAAGTCTACAAATATAAAAACGGACATCTTGCTTTACAAGCTGAATGCAATTTGTTGTGAATGGATGGACATATTTTATTTTTAAAACAGTATGATAAAGCATTTTTTGTAGCTAAAATTTTGCTTAGGTATAGGAAACTAAAACGTTCTTTTTTTTTTGTCAAGTGGTGTTTTACATAGTACACATCTGCTGGGTTTCCTCAAGAAGAACTGCTATCAAAGTGTCTCAAACTGAAAATAGGTTACCGTTAGGTCTTTCAGCAGAATAATGTTTCAAAAACGTTTATTCAAATTAATAGAGGAATTCTGTGTATGCTCCAAAGTTGCTATCCTGTGGACAAAGCAGGGCTGTACAATGTCTTAAAAGCAGATGTGGCACTGATTGTGGCACTACTGACTTAAAAAAAAACAATAATTTTTAACTTTCCCTTCTTTTGTGTTTACATCAGTTAATTTAACATCTTCATGTTTGCTAGTCAATATAACAAAATCTGTATAAATAATGTCTTTAGATCTCACCCGAAATCATTGTGCCATCACAGAGCAAAAACTAACCTCAGCTGAAAATTATCATATTGATCAACAGGTTGGCACTTATCTAAAGTCTTAAATAGCAGTTTCTCTGACCTTCTTAAATGACTAAACATAATCACAAAATCATTAAGCCCTTTTTGAACTAGTTTTTGTCCCCTTTACTTTGCAGCCAGTTTTAAGAGGAACCTCTATTTCTATCCCCCTTCTATGGTGTCTCTCTCAGAATTGTTTTATTCCTTTGCAACACTATCGAAACATAAACCTAAAGAGAACTACCATGCAGAGTTAAGTTTTTAAAAAACGTACCTCAATTTATTTAGTTTATTGCTTAACTGAATTGATATAAACTTGAATAAATCTGTTTTTTTTTTCTCTCTCTTCTTTAAAGGAACAGAAGCTTTGGGTAGCATGTAAAGTACTACACCACAGGATAACAGTCCGGTATATTGCCCTTCCTAAAAAGGTGGATCCCTTCAGGTAGTTAATCATCCCCTGGTGCGCACACTACACATAGAATAAGTCATCTCTCATCAGGACACAACCCTCAGGTTTGAAAGACTTTAGAGATTTTACTTCCCTGCTGAGCCACATGATTGAGCACCTAATGTCAATTCTGATGCATATTAAAGAAGAGAGGTTTAATTGTAGCATAAGCAGAAGTGACTGGCGTATTTTTAATGCCACCCTACCGACCCACAATCGTGCACTTTCTATCAATAATCCTCCACCAGCAGAAGTGTATTAGAAGACACCCTGATGGAAACATTTGTGTTCAGTTTACTCCTGTTGTAAAAAAGCTGTCCTTTTTGGCCAACATTGTGATCCTTTTCTCTCACTGTATAAGGTCAATGTAATGAACATTTCATACCCCAACCATTTTAAATTATTCATTGTTTGAGGTACACAGAAGCTCAGTTGCATGACAGAATGAGAGAGATTCAGTTTTTTATTCTCTCACGTTTCACTAATATTTTTTATCTCGAAGCTGTCAGTATCTTCAGCCCCATCAGCTCATAGTTATTCATGTCACCATATTGTGAAATTACAAGCCCACCAAATGCCCAAGTGATTCAGCATCACACTTTTCATTAAAAAAGGCTCACAGGAATTAATAAGGACCACATGAGAAAAGGGGAGATAGTAAGGCAGTGGAATAGTCTTTCCATCAGCGGGAGCACTCATAAATATTGTAATTGTGTGGTTATAGAAAAGGGGAGCGGTTGTGAGCATTGTGATTGACTTTGAGTGAATGCCATGTCACCTTTTGAATGAAATGAACATGAATGCTGTTGTCAGAAAGAGGAAAAAAATAATGGCCTTCCTGGCTTGCTGCATGGAAGACATCAGATTTCTGGTGGGTGTTTGGGAATTGGCAAAACTGCCTTTTCTTTTCTTTTCAGTGCAAAACTCACTGGGCCATTATTTGCGGATATCTGCTGATTGGTTCCATTTATTCCCCAGACTTAACAGTATGAACTGTGTGAAACACATCAGATAGCAGTTCATGTAATGGAACGTGGTAATGCAGCACACCTTAAGCAAAATTAATCAGACCATTCCAGCAGGGTTTCCAGGGAGTCCAGTTGCTGCTCCCTGGTGGTTGTGTCTCCTTAATGGTGCTTACATTTTAAGAGAGAGCTCTTGCTGTGTCTTGGTGCCTTGGGCACAAGGAATCTTCTGGCTAAAAGAACCAGTCACTCAATTTCTCTTCTCTCCAGCAGGGAAGAAGTGAAACCAGGCTGGAATGTTATCGTCCCTTTCCAGACCCCAGCCTTAGGTAAATTATCACCACAAAACAAGAGTTAGAGCAAATTTATTCAAATTGACAGCAATGGAGAGCATTCACTTCCATCTTTTACTTTCTCAAATGAGCCTAATATCTTTATGATTGGCCTCAGAGGTCAAGAGGGTAATGGTTGTTTCCAGTGTAGAATAATACAAATGTGAAAACTTGCCATTTTCTGTATTAATCTGATGTGTGGTTTTGTATCTTCATGTATTGGAAAAAAACTAAATAGGATTTGGTTGAGTGCAATTTTTCATATTTGCATTGATCTAGTTTTATTCTAGCAAATAAAACTAATATTCAGACCATGAATGTTACATTTACTGTAACCTTGCATTCTATCACAACAAGAATGCACCAAATAGTTTACTTTTGAATATAGTTTTCACAATAAGAAACTGTTAAAAATATAAACAACTTTATCTTGATAAAATGAACTGGAACTTGGAAAACAGTGCTATACATAGAGGCTGAGCAATTCTTTCAGTCTCACCATAATCGATAATCGATTCTCACTGTATGTTAACTTTTGAGAAATATTTCATGGTTTTATGGTATTTACACAAAAATGAAAACAAAAGTATACACAAATTTTTAACTGCTTTTATCCTGAAATTTTAAAGCTCATAAGCAATAAAAGTCTAGGAGCCTTTCATCTGGAACCTGATTAGCAGTGCACAGGGACAGATTGGGTAGATCAAGCACTGTGGTGCTTAATACAGCCAGAGAAAACTCCAGTCACTTCACAACTTTCTGTGGCAGCTTACTAAATTGTATTTTGAACTATAGAATTGGTATGAAGGAAAGCATGTGTTTTTTTGTTTTTTTTTTTGTAAAACCTGGGTAGACCTTAATATCAGGAACTAGCCCACGCCTCTGTGGGCTTGTTACGCAAGTTACGCTAGATATAAATTTATCATAAAGCTTTACTGGACCAAGCACTTCAGTCTTTAAAAAATGGGTTATCACAAGTTGTAGTTGGCTAGTAGGAGCGTTTTTTTGTGTGATAACCTAGAGTGTTACTCCAGGCTTCATACAACTGGAAAAAACTCCAGTCTATCAAACATAACATTAAAAGGACTTCAAGCCATAGGAAGGTTATTACTGTAAATTTGTGTTTGAAACATTAACTTAAAACCTTGGTATATTTTGATACCGATAACCATTCTATGCCTGGTCCTCCTGAGCCCAGACAAGCAGACCAAACATTCTAAATTAAACGGTTAATCACAGTAATGTATGTTATTACACCTTTTGTTTACACCCTTTTTCATGTACAAAATTCTGTTTATTAACCTTTTTTTTTACTATTTTTGAAGCATTTCCTTTCAGACCGTGAAGAAAACAATGCTGATAAAACAAGCACTGATAAATGAAATAAGTTGGGTAACCATTTGAAAGCAAATCCGTGTAGGTTAAGGGGAAAAGGTGTATAATACAGAATGATAAATACACTAACTATATTTTGCTAAAAAAAAAAGCAAGTGAGGAAAACCTCATCTGCATCCTTGACCAAGGACATTGCTCACTAAATGTTAAAATCAATATTTTTTTAAAAGAACGAATGCAAGAATAGCACCAGAGGTAACAATGAATGTAAACTAACATAGTAGGCTGTAGGAGGTTATTGACTGCAATCAGAGAAATACAGAAAAATAACTATAAAGGGCGTGCTCTGATCTTCTTGTGAGTGTAGAGTTCAACACAATTCTGCAATAACAGTAATTCCACTACTCCTAAATGTTCCCTTTCTTTGTTGCTTCTCCATGTTTGTTGTGGATTAGATGGCATCCTAAAAAGAACCTTGTAGGCCAAAGCATATTACCCCAAGGCAAGGCAACCTAGTTTTCCAAAATTTGTTCCATACAGTTCCATAGAGTGCAAAAAAGTAAGCAGGGAAAAGTGAAATACAGCTAATGTTCATTGTGGTGGGTCTTAAAGTCTTTCTAGCATTTGGCTGCAAATTGCTTTAGAAACCTTTCATACAAAATTGATCATCTTGCTGGTTGAATCTCATAACTTATGCTACTTGATGTATTTTCATACATCTTTAAAAATCTATATTCTTAAAATATTCTTTGATATCATGATGAAAACTGATTTAGTGCTCCAAGATTTTAACCAAGTTATTTAATCTGGTAGACCAGCCAGTCATGCTCTCCTTTCTTGTATTAAAAGGGCATCATAGAGAACTTTGTGGGATTTTAAGCTATTTTCTTCAAATTATCTAGTTCAGAGCTGGAAAATATTACATGACTATGTTTGGACTATTCTTGCTTCACATGAAATCATGTTTTATTTTGATGCAAGTGTATTATTTCAAACATCTCCGCTGGTGTCTCAGAGCTCTTGCGGTTATGTGATTTTAAATGCCTCAGATTTTTTTCCTAATTTCTGTAACATATAATGGTTTCATGAACAAGCAGGCCTAAGTCTTCCCACTCATTAGGCGCTTCACATGTATCCAAGGCATCACAGTTGCAAGGTATATGAGAAAGATAAAGTTTATGACTTTAGTTCAAAATGAAGTCAGTTTGAAGTGAGTGAAATTAGTTTTTCTGATGTTTACATGTGCTCTCTGGGATCTGCAGCTGCATAATTCAGATGTATTTTAATATTCATCACTGTGGGCTCGGAGCAGGCTTCATGTCTGTGGTTAGTGTCTGCACCTTGCGCACTGCATGACAATTAGTGCCTTACATAACCGCTAGCTAGCCACACACCTACATAAGTGCACACACACAAGCAATTGTGCGGACATGCATTTGCACACATTAACATCTAGAAAGAAAACCCAAAAGTACACAGAAACCCAGAAGAAAATATAAACTTACGAAATACAAACCCACCTGCTGTCTTTCTTTACCGGTGGGTGTGTTTTAGTTAAAATGACCTCATCTGGGCTGTGGATTGATTTCCTTTTATCTATCTTGAATGTACTACCATGATGCTACTTTTGTGAATAAAAACTAGCAATCCCCTTATACAAAATGAGATTTATACATTTATTGATATGTCTTTCTTTAAATCACTCATGCATCAGTCCCATGTATCCTTTCTAAAAGCAGTAATACTTTAGATGTGGAGCTTGAATTTCTGAGCTAAAATTGTGTAGGCCATTACAAACACCAATAAAAACTAGAAGCTGTAAATCCAGAGACGGGCTTCACCCCGGCCCCAGGCTTATCATCAACATATCATCACGAGTGCCAATGTGTAAGCTCTGTGTGTGTATATATACTGTAGGAATTAACTTTCTTTCCCACTGAGCACTGGCTTGCATCCTGTCTGAATCAGCATACCTTGATGAAGATAAAGAATCCGAGCTTGATGATCTGAGACAGAAGAGGAGTGGGTTACTGATGGGAAAAAAGGAAGGTAGAGGTAATGAATAGAGGGAAAATGGGGGGAAGGGCAAATGAAATTGGAGACAAGAAGTGTGGTGAAAAAAACGGTATTAAGGGAATCTGTTCTGTTTACTTGATGATGTGAGTCATACTTAGTAGTTGGACTTCCAACTATGTTGGTAAAGAATAGCCTCACCACGAGGGGTATGTTTAATAAAGCTGGATTCAGATGTTATATATCTTCACCTTCCTAAAATAATGGCCTAAGTCATTTTTTAAAGTTTTTCAGGAAACAAAAAACTTTACAAAACTTATATAATATTTATTAACAGTTTCACCCAAAAAGGTAATAACAGATGAGTGGTGACATAACCATTTTTTATGGTCCTTTTTTATTAAGCTACATATCTTTCTCAATTAGATCATATAATGTGGAAAATTAAAAGAAAAACAGTTGAAGTAATCTTTAAAAGGAAAGAAAAGAGTTGACAAAAAAACATTTTCTTGTTACAGCCACAGGCTCTGGAGCTCTTCCACTCTTCGCTAAATGCTAGCTTCATGAATGTAGCTATTTTGTAGACAAAAATGCTGACTGAAAGATATTTTATGCCCTGTCTATATTGTGGTAGTCCTCATCACTTACCAATAGGGGATGAGCCTTGAATTATGGAAATGGCTCAAGTGGCTGAGTAGATTTTGTTTTTTCCTGAAGCAGTTGCCATTATGAAAAGCCTGTAATAAGTCACACTCTTGACATAGGCCATTGTACAACAGGCATGGAATTGCATGACCTCCTCAACTGAGGATTAAGACAATTTTACAAGAGGCGGCTAGCATCACGAGAAGATGATTTAGGCAAAAAAAAAAAAACATTTTTGATGAAAAATGACTTAGGCCATTATTTTAGGAAGATGACGATATGTAAAAAAATTTTTAAAAAGATGTTTTTAAACGGATAACAAAATGTGTATTAAACATGTACAGGTTTGTTCTAACTGCAAGCCTCATTGATTTTAATGCTCCATCAAGACACTACCATACCTTCCTACCAAGGAGATACAGTAAAAAGCCCAATTGCTATTTTGGTTCACCAATAAGTTTTTTGAAAATTGGATTCAGGCCAAAGAATTGAATGTGATGAGCGCCACAGCTGAAGCAATCCACAGACCTTGAATGAACGCATTTATGAGATATTGAAAGATCAAATCCAATTGCCTCTTTTCTTACTTTAGACAGTTCCATCTTTATGCCAAAGAGGTAGGAGTTTAATGAGGTTTTGACTGCAGGATGATTCTCTGTAGGTGAGTTACAGAATGTAGAGGCACTGCTGTGTGTAACTAAAGACTTTAGAGAAGCTGTGTTTTATCAGTATTATCAGTATATCATAAATACAAAAAAATTCCAGAATTTGTTTGTCTTTCAGACAGCTTATTTAAAGTATACTCTTTCGAGAAATGAAACGGGTTGTATTTGATCCATCTTTGGTAAAATATGAGGTCTTACAAGCGTTTAATCTTTGATTTTCTACCATAGGGTCATTGTGCCCCCCAAATCTGATTGCTATCCAGTTAAACCAAAATGGATTGTGCTTTTTTTGTGGGTGCTTATAAGCTCACCATAAAGAGTCCAACTATCACCCTGTTTCCATCTACCTTCCTCCTTTTTTTTCTATGGATAAAAATATCCCTTTCTGCATTCTACATCACTACTGAACCAATAGCAGTGAGAAATTTACAAGTGATGCAATTAATCTGAAAAGCATGACATGCATTTGTATTCACCACTCCTGAGCCAACACTTCATAGAACCCCCATTTGCTGCAAATACAGCCACAAAGCTTTTTAGATTTGTTTCAGTCTCCTTCGCAAATTAGCTCAAGCTCAATCAGATTGGATGGATATTGTCCATGAATAGCAATTTTCATGTCTTGCCACAAATTCTCAACTACATTTAGAGCTTTGACAGGGTTATCCTAAGGGTTTATTATACTTTAATGTGAAATATTGCATTGGAGGGCCGGCCTTTATGTTTAGAGTTGTTGTCCTGCAGGAAGTTAAAGGAGACCACTCCAGTCCCACGTTTTTAACAGCCTCTCACATGATTCCACAGCATGATGCTGTCACCATAGCTCCATATTTAGTGTTTTCAATCTTGGGCTCACCTGAGCAGAGAACCTGCTTCAACAGGTTTGCTGGGACATCTATATGGCTTGTGGTAAACAACAGACAGGACTTATTTTGTATTTCTTTTTAATGTCAGTTTACCTCTATCCCATCAAAGCCACATTTGTGAAGCACACAAACAATAGTCTTTATGTTCACAGATTTTCTCATTTACTCTGTGGATCTTGGCAGCTCCCCCAAAGTTACCATTGGCCTCTTGGCTGCTTGTCTGAACAATGCTCTCTTTGCCCAGCCTGTCAGTTTAGATGTACAGTGATGTCATGTTATCTTTGCAGTTGTGCAATACTATTTCCATTTTTGGGACCTAATCCCTGACATGTCATGTATTCCTTGGTTTTCATGACAGTCTTTGTTCACTACTGTCCTCCACCAAGTCTCTAATGATTTTATAGAATGTACTGAGATTAAATTACACTCAGTTTGAGTCAATATCTAACTAGGGTACCGCTAAAGACGATCAGTTGCTCTGGATTTTATTTAGGGGCAGCAGAGTAAAAGGTCAAATGAATGCTACAGCTTTCAGACTTTCATTTGTAAAAATGTCAAAATAATGTTTCCTTCAGCTTCACAATAATACACTACTTTGTGTAGCTATACCACTTAAAATCTTAATATAACATATGTAACTTGACAAAATGTGAAAAGTTTGAGAGGTGGGAATACTTTTGTATGACATTGTATGCCTTGCCCCTTTTACATATTTTGCAGAGCTGTTTGTTGTTTCTGGTCAGGCAAAAACTATTTAAATGCAAATCAATTTTCCAAATGAAGCAGATCCCGCTCATATTTAGCACACACATTATCTAATCGCTATTTAATTTCACATGCAGAGACATATCTAAGTGAAATCAAATAGTCTTTTTAAACTCCCCCTCTACCTCAAACATTAGCCATTGGATTCTGAGCCAGGGGGCTGAGTAGACTACTAATGTGCTTGCAATTGAGATCTTAAGTGTCCTTTCACACTCTAATCAAATTGATAAGGTGGTGCTACTGCAAGGTCAATCTCACTGTCCTCTGCTTTGAGAAAACTTCTTGTTGATTTTCTCTGTTTTTCTAAGTTTCTTCCACAATTCACTTTCATCTGGATTCAATTCAGAGTTGTTTTGAATGCATTCATAGGCAATAGCCTTTGATGCAGTCATCAAAGACCCCAAGTCACTGATGAGTAATAACTTTGAAATATGACGGCAAGTATAAAAAACGTATGGAATGAAATGATTAAAAACAGATTTACAAGTGCTCACTAATATATTCCGTTGGGCTTAAAAATATTTACTCACCCAAAAAAATGGTTACTTCCACTGTCATCGTCTTGAGGGATATTACCAATAAGGGCCTACACATTATGGATGAATTCAGATCTCGATTCAAACTGAGCCACAGCTACATGTGGATTGTATTCTCTACTACTGTTTTATTCCACAACCTTGACTGTTGGTTTTATACTATTTTATGGATCAAGCTCAATCTGTACCCAATTCCATTGCAATTTGAAGTCTGGTCTAGTTTAAACTCCCTAATTACTATGTAAAGATACATTTTCAATGAAATGCCAGAAGGTCCCAAGATCATCAGTGTCACACGAATGATTTTAGTAACTTTGGTTTAAAATGTCTTCAGCAGATACTGAGCAACAGTTAATGCATCAGAACAGCTTTAAATTCATTAATACCACTCCTGAATGCAGTTTATTCAGTGTGTTTGCATGCAATGCTGGTTGTGTGAGAGAGTGGGGAGAGGTTGTGTGTAATGAAATACAAAATTTCTAATAAAAAAAAAAAATGTCGTTTTAAACACCTGTCAGGAATATTATAGTGTATATTAAATGACCACTTGGTAAGTTACCCAGTAGTTATTCCAGTCCCGATTCCTTGGATAAATTTTCTGTCTGTCCCTTTACATTGTTCTGTATTAAAAGTTGTCCTTGTTAACATTGTGTAAGTCAGTTTTGATAAGAATATAATCAAGTTTCCTTTTTTTTCTAGAAACTGTTTTTTTTGTTGGCACTCCTACAGAATTCGATCAAAAATTTCTTCCTCTTTTTTTTAAATTAATCAGCCTCTGATTGCCAATAGCTCTGTTTTAGGAGAAAACCACTTTTTATTGTTTGAGAGGTGACTATGAGAGCATAAAACGAATGCTCTGTAAATTCTGTTGAATAATCTAAACTGGACTGCTGACACTTTGAGTGAACCTTCAGTTTTGACAACTCTTTGTCTGCCACCACAGCCATAAAAAAGCCCATTGTAAAGGCAGTTAGGACTTTTTTTAATTCATTGCTTCTGGTATATACCATTCCAGAAAAATACCATTGTAATTATTATGGCATACAGGTAGTCTACTTTTAACATTATTTCTTATTGGTGAACGGAATTACTCGTACTCGTACTCGTCGTCTTCCGCTTATCCGGAACCGGGTCGCAGGGGCAACAGACTCAGCAGAGACACCCAGACGTCCCTCTCCCCAGACACCTCCTCCAGCTCCTCCGGGGGGAGCCCAAGGCGTTCCCAGGCCAGCCGAGAGACATAGTCCCTCCAGCGTGTCCTGGGCCGTCCCCTGGGCCTCCTCCCGGTGGGACGTGCCTGGAACACCTCCCGAGGAAGGCGTCCAGGAGGCATCCGGTATAGATGCCCGAGCCACCTCAACTGGCTCCTCTCGATGTGGAGCAGCAGCGGCTCTACTCCGAGCCCCTCCCGAATGGCCGAGCTCCTCACCCTATCTCTAAGGGAGTGCCCGGCCACCCTACGGAGGAAGCTCATTTCAGCCGCTTGTATCCGGGATCTCGTTCTTTTCGGTCATGACCCAAAGTTCACGGCCATAGGTGAGGGTAGGAACGTAGACCGACCGGTAAATTGAGAGCTTCGCTTTCCGGCTCAGCTCTCTCTTCACCACAACGGACCGGCACAGCGCCCCCATTACTGCGGCAGCCGCACCGATCCGTCTGTCGATCTCCCGCTCCATTCTTCCCCTCACTCGTGAACAAGACCCCGAGATACTTGAACTCCTCCACTTGAGGCAGGAACTCCCCTCCAACCTGAAGAGGACAAGTCACCCTTTTCCGGTTGAGTACCATGGCCTCTGACTTGGAGGAGCTGATCTTCATCCCTGCCGCTTCACACTCGGCTGCGAACCGCCCCAGCGCATGCTGTAGGTCTTGGCTAGAGGGGGCCAGCAGGACCACGTCATCTGCAAAAAGAAGAGACGAAATCCACTGGTCCCCAAACCAGACCCCCTCCGGCCCTTGGCTGCGTCTAGAAATCCTGTCCATAAAAGTTATGAACAGGACCGGTGACAAAGGGCAGCCCTGCCGGAGTCCAACATGCACCGGGAACAGGTCCGACTTAGTGCCGGCAATGCGGACCAAACTCCTACTCCGCTCGTACAGGGACCGGATGGCCCCTAATAAAGGGCCCCCGATTCCATACTCCTGGAGCACCCCCACAAGGCATCACGAGGGACACAGTCGAATGCCTTCTCCAGGTCCACAAAACACGTGAACCGGGTTGGGCAAACTCCCATGAACCCTCGAGTACCCTGTAGAGGGTATAGAGCTGGTCCAGTGTTCCACGGCCGGGACGAAAACCACACTGCTCCTCCTGAAGTCGAGGTTCGACTATCAGCCGGACTCTCCTCTCCAATACCCTGGCGTAGGCCTTACCAGGGAGGCTGAGGCTGAACGAAATTAATATTATTTAAAAATTTCTTATGAATTTTTTTTGTTTATTCAAAATACTTCACAGAAGACTAACCCTTTTGCACTTGTACTTGTTTGTGTGCTTGTTTGTAAACTTGGGTACATCCAACCTTACTCTGATTTGAAGACATTGGGAAATATGAGTGCCTGTATTTTGCCTAAGGGTACATTTACTTGCAGAATTTGGAAACAGGAATAAACTGTGATTGACAAGTAAATATGTTTTTGTCCAGTCTCGGTTTACTGCAATAGTTGTTCAACTGCAAAAGACACTCTTGATGGTGGGCCCAGTGTCAGTACAGAGGGGTGTAAAATCCCTTCTGGTATTTAGTCATTTGGTACCAAAACTTGAATATGGTTTTCCAGTGTTTCCTGTCACCATGGAAACAAATAATTGTTTCTATGGTGACAAGACAACACATAACAAGGCCACATTGTCAGTATCGGTCCGACCAGCCTTTTTGGAACAGCGCAGCTATGTCCTCAATAGGAAAAAATTATTTCTTGATATAATGAATGTTGCAAACTCATTGAAAGCTGATGACAGAAAGAGATTAAAAAAGAAGCAGATATACCTTAACCAATTTGCCTGTTTTGTCTTTTAGATTAGTAAAAAGGAATAAATTAAAACAATAAGGACATGGTAAAAGATAACACCTCATGTATAGTGCACAGGTTTTGTCGAAAAACTGAAGAGTATCCTAACAACAAAATTGTTTTTACAACAAGAATGAAGCGGTGATCCACAAAACACAACTGTAACAAAGTGATGTTTGTACCTTGCTAATGAAAGAACTGGATATTTCTGATAGAACTGCCCAGAACTCACCACTAATGTCTTCATGACTGTCAATCTATTTTTTTTTATCATCCTTTTTTATTATCCTCGGTTTTAAAGACTACTTCATTTAATACCAAGCTTCTTTCTTACTTGCCTCACTTATCAGCCTGTCTACCTCTACCCAATCCCAACCTGTTTTTAATGTTTAATTTCAATCTCAAGAATTTCTAACAGCTTTAAGAAACTACCATAAGGTTTCATAAAAAGTATTTCCCCCTTAAGGATTTCTCTTGTTTTAGCTTGAACATCAAACAAACTGATATCAGACAAAGATAACTTGACTGGAAACAAAAAACTGTTTTCAGTGGATGATTTTATTTACTAAGGTAAAAAAAAATTATCCAAACCAGCCAAGCTCTTTGTGAAAGAACAATTGTCCCCTAAACCTAATAACTTGATGGATCAATTGCCATCAAGTGTTTGTTATAACTCAACCACATTGGTGGGTTTTCAAGCTTGACGTGTGTTTAAGGTCGTCCCACACACAAGGTCTGGACTTAAAATTTCATCAGGATATTTTGTGCCATTTATTGCAATAACAATAAAAGTGATGATTGAAATTAAGTTAAACTTTTCTTTTTACAATGTATCTATTACAGTATACATTTATACCAAATGTAATGGAACCAACCAATTTTGTGGCTTGCAATTATCATCAGGTAGTTATCATTTAAAAAAATTGATCACAATATTTTTTTGTCGCTGATTAAATGCTACATCAACTTTATTGGGTTTAAGTAAGGACTTTTGACTAGGCCTCCCCAAAACTTTAGAATATGTTTTTTAAAGCTGTTCAGAAGTAGACTTGTTGGTGTGCTTCAATTTTCATTGTCTTGTTATATAATCCATCTGTGCTTCAGCTTCAAGTTACAAACCGATGGCTAGACATACTCCTGACTTTTCTGCTGGAGAAGTCTGCAGCTTTATTTGCTCTTTGACAACAAATTAAACAATGCTATATTTATTATTTGGAAAAAAGCAAACAAAAAATCTTTTAGCTTGTCCATACGCCCTAGAGGGCATGTGGACAGGCTAATTTACTGTTGCTTGGTTAGGCCCTTTTAAAACGTTAACCTGTATAACAGCAGATACAAAAAAATTATTTAAAACTATCAGTAAAATATCAAAGCAGCCTCAGACCACTAGCTACCATGTTTGACTCTAGGTCCGAGGTTATTTTGAGGTCCTGTTCGTTCTATCCCAGATCTGATAGGACCTGCACCTGACAAAAAAAAAATACGCTTTTTCTCTTTAGTTCACAAAATGTTTTGACAAAAGGGTTGGGAATCATCAAGATGTTTTTGGCAAGTGTGACACCAGAGTAGTTTTCATTTTGGAACTTCCCTGCAGATACCGTTTTTGTCCAGTCTATTATTGTTGAATTATGAGTAGTGACCTTAACTGTGACAAGTGAAGTCTTCAGTACTTAACTAAAATGCTATGCTTGGTTCTTTTGTGACTTCGTAAATGGGTCATTGACATGCAGTTAGTTATTTTGGTAAGCCGGCCACTCCTGGGAAGGTTGTCTACTGTCTTATGTGTTCTCCACATTAGGAAAATGGTGTGAGGGCCCCAACAGTGTAAATCTGCATGTATAAAAAAAACAGTCTTCTTGTAGTTTATGGTCAGGATTATCATGAACATTTTATGCTGGTTTTTATGCCAGGTTATAGGGCTTTTATGTGTAATCATTCGGTTACACATTAACATATTTAAATGTGTATGAAGAGATAAACACAAACATGTGTGTGCAAGCCCTCACAAGTCAGTCTCTTTGGACTTAACGGAAGCGATTAGAGCAGTTTATGATACTGCAGGGACAAGATGCTGGAAACTGTTGAGGCTGGTATGTGAAAAGTGGAGGATGGGAGAACCCCTGCCAGTGAAGATAATCCCCAGGTTTTCTCGGTGAGGAAAAGTTATGGGTGTGAAGAAGATGGAGCCCTGGGGGTAGCACATCACTGCTGTGGGTGTCTCTAAATGTCGTCATCCTTTGCAACCGTGCAAAAAAAAAATTGCTTTTTTCTGTGTTCACTTGACATCATTTAATGAAGTTTCTTCATCAGCCTCAGACAAAATGTTATGGCAATGTTCTTCTGCATATCTACTCATGGAATGACCATTTATTACAAAGTCCCTGCAGCATGTGATCTTGATTTCAAGTTTGAGTATAACAGACAAGCACTTCTGCGTGGTAACAGATTTCAAATTAAACTGCCTGCTTCTATTAAATGCACCATCTTTACTCATGACACAACCATAGCAAATGATCCGACAGTTATGTCATCTTCATTCTTTTCACTGTTTTTCCTAGTTATGGTAAATTATGGAGCCTCCCAATGGACCAACAAACTAATGATATCTGCAGCAGAATAATAGAAATGTAGACTGACTGCAACGCAGTTTTAAACAGTAAGACACTAAGGGCTAATTCATACCAAAGTAATGATGATAAACAAACCCAAATCTTACATTATTCATCAACAAACCAATATATTTATATTAAGATATTAGTTAACAGTCAGGCATTTATTTTTTTTTTTTTTTAAAGGGCCTTGTGTGCTTATTGAA
The DNA here is from genome assembly GCA_036173005.1 of Crenichthys baileyi. Lineage (NCBI taxonomy): Eukaryota > Metazoa > Chordata > Actinopteri > Cyprinodontiformes > Goodeidae > Crenichthys > Crenichthys baileyi. The sequence goes on from JAHHUM010001758.1 coordinate 133,136, forward strand.
ACTCTAATCTAATAAAAGTTAAAAAAAAAAGAGTCTAGGGTTTTTAGGCTTTGTGATTCTACCAATTATTTCCTTTCTATGTTTTTTGTCAGTCACTGCTATTTGAGGTTGAACTGATTGGCAAAGACAAAAGGGGCATTTTTAGATATAAATGAAGCTGAAAAGTCAGGTTGAAAGCAATATAACTCTAAAATCATATTAAAAGGTTTCTGCCTTTGTGCTACTCTTCATATTAATTCAAACATATGCCCCCACTGATCTGCCTACTTTTTTGCCACCTAAATCTTTTGCAATGCTTTGCAATTCCAGTGCTTACCAGGACAAAAGCTAGAGCCATTTCTTTACTGCCATGAGAGAACCATTCGGTTTTCTGCTAAAAAGTCTTTGCAGTACATGTTTTCCTACTCCCTATATTCTGAATTTCTGTAAAGGACCACACTGCACTGAAACAGTTCATACAAATTACATCGTCTCTCTAAATATACCTGCAAACAGATGTATTTTGTTTTCCTAAGCATAATTTAGTAAATGCTAACTAAAAGACATCTACTAGAATAGAGTAGAAATGGCCTTTATTGGTATTATCCTTTATTTGTAACAGCACTGCAAACAATAACACATAGTGTTTTAAGAAGAATTAACAAAAACAAGCTGTTGATTTTAAAATACCCTAAGGTTATTTATATCACTATTAAAATACTTTTTTTGATTAACTGATTTGGAAAGGACGGTTAAAACTGCAAACAGCTTTTGCCAGTGCATCACTGTGAAGTGCATTGTCCCACATGCAACTCTGACAGATGATATTAAATAAAAAACAGTCAAAACAAGACGGTGCTTAATTTTATTTAAACTAGTTTTAAACATGAGCCTCATATTATTTTGATTGGTTTCTGATCTGAATAGGCCGCCCTCCAGTGCCTTAAAAGAGTGAATCTTTCCTCCGGCCCTGCTAAGAGTTTGTCTAGAATAGCACCAATGTCTATGTTTAATTAATCTATTTTAATTTTAATATCTAAACTGAGTGACGAAAAATCTTTCACAATATTATATTTTTTTGGCTGTACTCATATTAAGCATGTAAAATGTAACTCACTCTTAAGACTTTTCTATAAAATTGAAATCAACAAAATTGCTGAAAAAAGATTAATAAGAATTGTATCAGATAAAAATTGACAGCAAATCACTGCCTCAAACTACTTAAAGTCTACATAAAGCACAAAATAATAAAATAAATAAACAATGCAAACAAACGTAGATGGATCTATGTTTGAGTAAAATGGCATTACCTGTAGACATACTGTCAGTACAGTAAGACGAAAAAAAGAACAGATGCAGAATCCTGAAACAAACATTATGTGGAAACAGGAGTGACAAAAGTCGCAAAACACACGCAGCCTACGTGTGTGTGTATGTGAAGACTTAAAGGAAGGGAGAAGAGTGAAAGCTTATTTTCTGATGCAAACCAAAGCATTAAACAGTCAGGAGGAACAATAGTTCTGGCTTCTACATGAGTCAATCAAAACTATTTAAAGTATTGCTGCAAAGATGTATGTATTCATTTTCTTTCATATTAGGCAACTAATAAAAAAAATCATATACTGCTACTTAAAGAATAAGAATCTGAACCAAGTTTTAATTCCAAAACATCAAGTTACCCCACACTGTACATTTCTCTAACTCTAAATATGATGAATTATTTTCCTTCAACATTGAATGATTAGTTATTATACACTCAAAAAGCCCAGGAGTTAAATCTGTTTGTCAGCACTATGACTTATTTTCACCAAGAGAGAAGAGCATGTCTTCTGTATTTACAGGTTTTTACTGATGAGAAACATAAGTAACAAACTTGGCTAACATATGCATAGACAAACAACAAAAACAAATCATCTATTTCTACTTATCAGAATATAGAGGATTTTGGTGAGAATAGATTATTATTCAACCACTTTGAGCTCTGAGAGATGTAAGACACTCTCAGAATTTATACAAGACCCTGAAACCCTGAATGAAAGAGGGTTCCATTCCAGTTGGCTTACTGTGGCCAATAACACAAACAATCCCACCTGTCTGACCCAAGAGACTGGTCTCTCCTCCATTTTAGGATCACACATTGGCTGAGAGCTTCAGCTTCTTGCCTCTGTTTCTCATGGTTTGAAAATATTGGCACATAGTCGTTAGAGTTGGCCTTGGTGGATCACTTTAGAGGCTCATCCACGGTGTCTTTCTCGGCAGAAGAATTGGTGGCTTCAGGTTGCTGTAGGTCACAAAAGAAAAGGTTGTTTGGATTAAACCTCCCCAAATCAGAATGCAAAGCACAAAAAACGTCTCTTTATAATGGCAGATATAGAAAGTAAACAGGACTGCCACACGTATAAAATCAGGAAGTCCCACAGATGGCATATTCTTATTGCCGTATTCAGCTCTGATTACTGTCGTGTCTTCTTTGGCAGCTGCAAAATGGTGTCTTTCCCCAGGAAGTCTGTTTCATATCAGGAAGAGCAAACCAACTAGTAGCAAGCGTATACTGCATATGAGTTGTAGAGAGGGGGGTTCTTAATACACCTCATCCTCTAGACTTATCAAAAGCGAAATATGTTTTCACACTGGCTCATGCGAAAAATAATCCTTTTAAAAGTCTTTCACTCATCAAAACAAAAGCACATTAATATTATGGCATAAGGATTAAAAAACATTCAGTTTGAAAACACATTATTGAAAAAAAAAACTCAGTAATTTAACTCTGCGATTAGAGGTTCAACTTGTCCTAAAAGTAATGATTTTACGCTGTAAATTTGTCAGGTAGTTAAGTCAAATCCAATCTTCCTTTATTTATAAAAGCACTTTACATTACCACATAGGACCAAAGTGCTGTAAAGAATATATAAAAAACATTAAAGTTACAAATGCCATTACCCCGACACAAAAACACAAAATTATTAAAAAAAAACTAAAAAGCCATGCAATGAAAGCATGATGTCAAAAGTCAAACAAAATTAGAATAAAAAACAGACAGAGGCATAACATGTTTGATTTGCAGCAGTATCTCATTCCACATTTTAGGAGCTGTTGCAGCACAAGCATGTTCCCCTCTAAGCTTCAATTTTGTTTTAATCACAATGAGGAGTAGATGGTCAGCTGACCTGAGGAAGTGTGAGGGTGTATAGTGGTGCAGCAGCTCTAAGGTAGGAAGGGGAAAGACCATGCAGAGCTTGAAAATCGATGTACTGGAAGTCAGTGGAGTCACTATCTGCCTGTTTTTCTTAGTTACAATTTTCCTTTCTAAGAACCCTACATAACACTTGCAACAGCTATCTCGGGCAATACATTTTCCCCTAAACAAACCAACATGTACAGTTAACTTAGGTGAATGACTTAAATGAAGACTGTTGTTGTCTTCTGTTTCATTACCCATGGTCACTCAGAGCAGGCTCTAGACAATTTAGTGCCCTGGGCACTATTTTGGTTTGGCAGACCATAACAGTTTGGCACATTATGGTTAGATTGTACCCTCAACATACAGCAAGAGCACAGCTGCACCATGTACTCCATCCAGTCAGCACCAAAAACCTGACAAAGCATTTAGAACAACTTTGTTCCTCACCAGCAATAAAGACACAGTCCAATTATTTAATCTACTAGCTATTTTCTGAAAAATATTTAAATGGGGGTACAACATAATGTTCTTTGCTATTTAATTCAAAGCTTTGTTACCTTGTTCTTTTCACACTAAGAACGTGAAAAAGAATCAGACAACAAACAAATAAAAGAGCAGCTTCATCCTGAGCATTTTATCCTTTCCAATCATTTAAAATAGAAATACAGTGTTCCTATTTTTCCCAGTGGCAGACTCATTTCTAGGTACAAGGAGCAAATAAAGGAAATTAACTGAAAGATAATATAAACTTAAAATGCTTAAAACTTTCGACTTTTTACGCATCAAGAGGATGCAAACTACAAAAAATAGGGGCCTGATATTAAGTTGAAAAATATAAATGAGCTTTTTAAAAAGACATTAATTTATTTTCAACCTGATTTGACCTCTCCTTGGCCTATTCACAGGAAATATAGTCCAGCAACCATTCAGCAGGTTAACTCATTCAAGGCTGTTCTAACACCAATTCACAGCTGTTGACAGTGGTGAGAGGTCCATCCGAATGAGGAAGAACAGGGCACATGATCTGAGTTGTTGGTTATTTTGTCAAAATTTTTATTTTCAATGCAGAGCATGGGAAAAGTGTTTCTGTCGGAGGTGCACATTGTTGCTATTATTTATTGCATTCCTTTTTTTCTTTCTTTTTTAGTTATTACAGTTGCGCCCCCTTTTGGCAGTTGGCACCCTAGGCAGTCGCCTGCGTGGCCTACGCTTTGGTCCCAAAGGTTTGTTTGAAGCACTGTCAATTACAAAGCAGATTTGATTAAAGGACATTTTAGTTGTTTATTGTCTGAACTTGATATATTGATGTTAATCCAGTGCTCCACCTACAGATAAAACTACTTATTATTCACTTAACATCAGTTTCAAAACTGAACCCTATGTGAGTTCAAGAACCCCATATTGTGAATCAAGAAGATGAAGCTTTAATTTCTTGTGGAGTGAGAGTTAGGTGTAAGATTTTATGGCTGATAAATCATCTGGCTGTTTGACTCGTTTTAGCTTTTCTTTAAACTTTGCAATTACATGATCTAGAACAATCTCTTTCAGGTTTCCTTCCTTTAATTTCTTTGTATCACTGACTTCTTCAAAATTATTTGTTCAGCAAAAAGAGCCACTACATTTACAGGTGAGCAGACATGTCAAAAGTAAAAGTAAAAAGACAATTTTACAACTAGATGGAGATAAACAATGTTATATTAGGTCTAGAGAGCTAAAAATGCTTGACAGCAAAAGACCGCAGTTCTTCTGATTTCACTGTGCTTGTCTGTCTGGTTCAGGATTCCTGTGGGAGAAGCTTATTGCGGAGTGTTGGAGAAAAAGTCAGTGTCTTTCAACACGAGTGGGTGGTAAGTACGAGTATGAGGTGTATATGTGATGCTGTGTGTGACTTTTTTGTAGTAGCTCTACATCATGATTTTTAACTGTAATGATAAGGGGCCATCACAAATTGACAGGCATAAAAGGGGAGTTCGAGAACAAGAATGGAAAAAAAGTACAATTTTCATCATAGTGAATCAATATGGGACAACATACATATATTGAGGATCTCGAGGCTTTGCTGGGTCTTTTGTTGTCCCTTTTTTGCCTGCAATTTTAGATTATTTCAAGAGCTCCAACTCAATTAATGCCATGCCCCAATTTCCCACCCAAACTGTGGCCATTTTGTCCCCTCCCCACTTCCATTTTGTATCTATAACTAAACCATTTCAAACACAGGAGTTTCCATTGCATACATTTATTGTTCTTGGAAGTTTGGTATTTTGGATAAATTATAATGTCGAAATACTCAAATCTCACATGTAATTTAGGTTAACTGTTTTTCTGAAGACTACAGTATGTGACACTCTATTGTCATTCATTGTAGTTCTGATCCTTGTTTATGCCTGCTCATTCTAATGACGTATGGCCTATTTTGATCCTAGATCAAACCACACTAACTCTGAGCAATCTTGTGTTAGTAGATATTAGTTATTCAAGTCAGATCACCACAGTTTCTTCAGATGCAATTCACACATACCTCAGACTTGCAATTTTACCGTAAAGAACTGCTTTTCTTCAGCTCCTTTCCAAATGCTCAATATAACTGAGCTCTAATTATTATGAACATACTATAAAATGTGCCTACCATCCACCTTTGCAGTAACATAAATTGCTCCTTTTCTGACCACAATGTTTGTCCTATTTTCTACCCTAACTCAAATGAACAAGCCAAGATTATAAGCAGTATTTCATTCACTCTCTGAATCAATTGTATGTAGGTACAAAAAATAACAATTTCATTAGTAAAGGATCAAAGATAGTTTTGTGAAAGACTTGGATCATATGGTAGGTCTGTGATGAAATTAACTAATGAATGCTAATATTTACACTTTTACGTATATACTATTGCATACAGACTGTATGAAAGCACTTTTTAGTGCAAGCTGTTTTGAAAAGAACCTATTAAAAAATAACATCTGACAGCTTTCTAAATAAATTGTTTAGCTTATGTTTTTATATTAATCACAGTGCTAGTACTTAACGTTGATGCCAGTTTTTTCCACTCACTCAAGAAAGACCAAGAGCCAAAAAGCTATGTGTCCTGGGGTTTGACTTTTGGAAAAGGTTTCTCTCTTTGACTTGCACAGACTCTGTACAAATATTTGAGCTCTGAACTATTAAGTATGCCAAAAAAACAGAAAAAAACATGAATTTATTGCACTTCTACTACACGCAAACCTATAATGCAGATGCATTAAATGATGGATGTTTAGGCATTAAGCATTTCTACATTTATGTGTCCTTAATCATAGTGGTCTCTCCCAATTACATATGTCTAAAATGTAATATTAAAACCTTTGCATCTATATATAAACCCCTGTTTATATATAGATTGTCGATTGCTATCTGTGCCTCCTACTTTGTCTCCTTTCTCAGTCTTTTGTTTTGTCCTTTATTTTTCAGCTTATCTTTGTTTTCTGTGCTTTATCTAACTTTATTTTTAATCCTTGGAGTACTTTCACAAAAAAGAGGGAAAAGAGGTTTTAAAACCTTTCATGGGTTCTGAAAGATGTTTCTTAATTGATCTTTCTCATTAAATGGTGGTATCAAAAGTAATTGAAATGCAGCTCAAACTAGTGAAGTCATTGAACCTTTCCCTCTCTGTGCTTTTCCTTACCTGTTGCCATGGTGATCCAGGCTGTGTCAGCACATGTGGTGAGACACTGACCTCCGTGTTGCATTTTACCATCAAAGGCAGCTTTCGTTGTTCCTTAGTTTCTAAACATATGAACCTCATCACTGGTATTGTCTTATTATGGTTTAAAGTCTTTTTTTATTGGTAGGATTTCACTGTATATATTTGTACAACTCAAACATTTGGACACTCCTAATCCTTCATGAACGAATGGGTTGTTGTGTCCAAGCTTCCAAATGTTTCTGTATAAATTAAATAAGACTGACAGAGAAAGCCACAAAAAACTTTAAAATATTGTATGCCTTATTCACATAAAACTATGCTAGGAATCATCAGAATCAAAGTTGGTTATCTTGCAAAAGTTCTCATACTCAAAGTTTTTCCGATTATGTCACATTTCAGCCATAAACTTCATTATATTTGATTTCATGAAACAGACAGGCCCCTCTTTTACCCCTGTTCTGAGGTGCGTCTGGGATTAACTCGTTTTGGTGCGGTGTCTTTAAATGCTGCTGAGGCACTTCACACCTCGCCCCCCACCAGGTCAAAGAGTGCGGCACTTTAAACCATTTGTACAATTTGTAGTTTGCTAACTTTTATCTAGCACCGCAGAAATAAGCCAAAAACGGCAAAAACAATGCAAAACTTTTTATGTAATAATACCATTCAAAACACGCAGTACAGTTCTGTCCTCAAGGAGCTAAAAACATAAACATAAGCAGAAAGCATGTAACTGCAATTAACACAATAGCCAGCACATCATATCAACACAAAGTAAATTCATGTCTAAAAAAAACGTTTTCATTTTAGCGTTATTTGCAGCTTACCTCTTTGATCTGTCCGTTGTTTCCATAGACAGAAGGAACTGACTGCTTAATTAGATGAAGTCTTTCAGCAAATCCTTCTTGATACTGCCGGAGGTTGTTAAAGGCACTTATTCATGAAGGGGGGGAAAAATAAAAAATTTCCCCCCACTGAGGGGGTAGATTTCCATGAAAAATAAAATTTAACCAGGCACTTTGAAAGATGTTCTGATGCTGGGGGAGTGTGTAATGAGTTGTCTGGGTTAAAACGCCCAACAACAGAACCAAACTTAATCTCTTTTAGCATTGGCAAACTAAAGCTTGGACTACAAAATTGCAACAAGTAATATGGCGGATACGTGAAATTGATCAGCCGGAAGTCCATGACCTTATTTAGCTGTTCTGCAGCAAATACAGTGATGTAACAGTTGTAAAAATGTAAGATGATAGAGAAAACTGAACAAACTGAAAAATATGACCCAAACAGAATATAAAGATATCTCTGCAACACCTGGAGAGACTAAATTCAACTTTTCTGCACTTTTACAGACTCCAAGTGGACAACAAAATGTATTTTAAGGCTAAAAAAAGTGGATTTTGCATAATATGTGCCCTTTAATCTAAGTCATTCCATTGTAGCTATGTGTCACTAGAGCACCATGTACCATTTGTCTTTTGGAAAACTTCATATGACTTTTTTTCAACACTGTCTTCTTGCAGGATTAATAATTGTTGTCTCCTACTTGAGGTGTCGATCTATGCAGCTGCTCCAAACTTACCATGGACTTGTTAGCTGCTTCTATAAATAGTAATTTCTTTCCCTACCATGCCAATTTAGGTGGACGTATATTGGTAACTTTACATTCCAAATTCTTTCAGTTTTTGAATAATGGAATGAGCAGTTCTGCATTGGATATTCAAAACAAAAAAATACATTTTTACAGTCTAACCCTACTTTAATCTTCTCTACAACTCTATCCCTGACCTGTCTTGTGTGTTTGTTTGTGTTTATGACATTTTCCTTCATGTTCTTTCACAAACCTTTGAGGCCTTCACAGAACAGTTGCATTTATAAAAATGTTAGATTACCAACTTGTACTAAATTGACTTACTTCTACTGGTTTGCGATTATACTGTATTTTATTTAGGAGTAAAATGTTCACCACATTTTTCAGATTTGAATTAGCAGAAACTTTAAAATCCACGTCACTTTCATTACATGTCACAATTATGCAGTATTTTGTCCTATGGTCCAATGACTTTGCAAAGGCATCACCAGTAATGAGCTGACATCAGCAATAAATCAGCATACAGCTGCACAAAGGATCTTGTGCTAATACCCACAAGGTTAAACACATAGCCATTTACCTAATGACCTACTTTGACCTAAGAAGATCCCTTTTTAAACGCATACCTATGACTTCTATCATCCTCTGAAGCTGCATATCATTGCCATTAGTACCATAGGTGTTTGTTGGCTGTTAATGATGGCAATGAGAAAAGCCCTTTACTCTCTCCGTTTTGGGCAGGCTTTTCACTTCACAAAATAATATGGAGCTGTTTTTTTGGAGTAATTATCAGCATGAGATGGGCACATTACAGTTCCAATCCAACCAAGGGTCTGCATATTTTGCTCAAAGACTGGAATCTGTGCATAAAGATTTCTTTCTGACTGTCTCGCTTTCGCTCTCTCTCAGCATAAATATATCATGATTTTTTCATTTCACTGAAAAATCACATTCATGATTTTATCAACCTTTTACTGTGTAAAAACAGCTATTAAAGAAAACCATAAAACAGGCAACCTTTACTGTGTAAAAACAGCTATTAAAGAAAACCATAAAACAGGGCCAAATGGTATTTCTAAACTAATTTTGAACAGTTTGTGCTGATGTGCCAACTTGTGTTAAGCATAACTGTACTCGTACTCGTACTCGTTGTCTTCCGCTTATCCGGAACCGGGTCGCGGGGGCAGCAGACTCAGCAGAGACACCCAGACGTCCCTCTCTCCAGACACCTCCTCCAGCTCCTCCGGGGGGAGCCCAAGGCGTTCCCAGGCCAGCCGAGAGACATAGTCCCTCCAGCGTCCCCTGGGGCGTCCCCTGGGCCTCCTCTCGGTGGGACGTGCCTGGAACACCTCCCGAGGAAGGCGTCCAGGAGGCATCCGGTATAGATGCCCGAGCCACCTCAACTGGCTCTACTCCGAGCCCCTCCCGAATGGCCGAGCTCCTCACCCTATCTCTAAGGGAGTGCCCGGCCACCCTACGGAGGAAGCTCATTTCAGCCGCTTCTATCCGGGATCGCGTTCTTTCGGTCATGACCCAAAGTTCATGGCCATAGGTGAGGGTAGGAACGTAGACCGACTGGTAAATCGAGAGCTTCGCTTTTTGGCTCAGCTCTCTCTTCACCACAACGGACCGGCACAGCGCCCCCATTACTGCGGCAGCCGCACCGATCCATCTGTCGATCTCCCGCTCCATTCTTCCCTCACTCGTGAACAAGACCCCAAGATACTTGAACTCCTCCACTTGAGGCAGGAACTCCCCTCCAACCTGAAGAGGACAAGCCACCCTTTTCCGGTTAAGCATAACTGGTATCTAATAAATACACTGACATATTTAAGGCTTGAGGTACATTTGGCCGTAGAATTTATTGAAACTAAATGTTTGGCTGACTTCAAGTCTTCAAGCAAAATCTAATGAAAGTGAAGTCGTCAAAAAATTGAATCTATGAATATTCATTGCAAGACACACAGTGTGCAGAAGAATAATTGTCCTAACTTAGACCCCTGGTGCCATTTTTCACTTTAATGACAATTATGAAGTAATCACAACTGCTTATCCAACAGTCTTGACATTAGGTCATATCTGCTCCCTGTTCACTTTTTCAACAGGATTCTTCTTTCTGAAGTCCTCAGCCAAAACCTTTGCCAGTATTCCACCCAAATATCATCTAAGTTGTTTGTAAACTTGGGAAAGCATTAAATCATTAATGGGAAAAGCAGTACTGTAGGATACTCTAAGGCTGAACGTGAAGCAGAAATATTGTGGCTTCTATTGTAATATTAATTTTATTCAGTTGTATACACCCTAACTCCAAAGGATAAGCACCTAAATTCTTTCTACTGCAGATGGAGCTGCAGAAAAATGTGTTCATTTTGAGAAATCAGATGTGCTAACTACTCCCCTCAGGCAACAATGTAAATGAAGAGTCCATTTAATCACATTGTTTCGCAATGATGTGTGTGGATGGTTTGATGTCAGCCAATTTGATGATGGGTCAAGGGTTGGTGCTGTACAAAGACCTGGCTGTTTCATTTTGGTCAGTGTGGCCCTGTGTGCCTCATGTTTTATTCATGCCAGCGCTTTACCTCTTACTTTTCTCTGTTGGAATTGGAATCATTCCAGCCAGTGTGCCTGTATGCTTCATTTGAAGACGGGTATTATGCTTTGTTGAAACCGATAAAATGAAAATTCTGAGGCTCATTTCCTTGATGCTTAGGCTGGTTGGTTAAACTTTACACTAAATATGCACTAATCACATATTTGATGCAGATTCCTGATATTTACGACCAATTCCAAATTCTCTTTATTGCTATAGTTAAAATAATTCAAATATTTTTTCGAGCCTTCCTCTCCACAAACATTCAGTAATTATTTTTATTAGGAGCAGAGACAAGGACACGATAGAGTACCCACTACAGAACAAGTTTTGAATAATTCAAAATGAAGACAAAATGATTTGGAGTTCACATTTTAAACTGTTTATAGTGTCTCAGCAATTATTATGATTTGTTTGGAAGTTTTAGGGGTCACAAAACTTCCAAAGATTTTACATAGAAGATAGATATTTAAAGTTCAAAAGCATAAAACTAATCAACTTTGCTCTAAACCTCTGATAAATCTTGCTATCTGCTAAAGTATGCTCCTGGTGATTTTGCTCTTTCACCTATTTGACTTGACAGCAATTTTCATTTTACACTGTTTCAGATATGAAATGACAAAATGTACAGAGTTGGAAAGGAGCAAAATTAACAGCATGTGCCAAAGTCTCCGTCTTGTAGTAGCCTGAATCAAAAGCTGATATTCCACCATTTAAAATAGTTTTCAGTTAAATAGCTTCTTACATTTTATTTACCTTCTGCGACTTCTCTTTTAATCATCTCTCTGATACTGACAATTTAACGTTGTGTTTTCTTCCTTCAGTAATAACTTCCACACTGCAGGGTGTTGTATAGTGGTTACAGTTAAACCCAAAGTTAATCATATCCTTGGCAGATTGGTCAAATAAAAATTATTTTAATTTTAAAGTTGTCATAGTGTTATAGTGTTGGCACTTAAGTATGTTGGGCTCACAGATCAGAAAAAGATCAGATGTTTGAGTTTCTGAGCTGCCCATTACTGGTCGGTGCTCGTCATCATGAGAATCCTTCATTATGATCATCAGCCAATTTCCAAGTACATCCAAGTACATTTCTACCAACAAAAGCAAAATAGAGTAATTTTTATTTCTGACATAATATCAGTATATTTAATTCTTTTTGTTCATTTAAAAAAATATAGTTGCCATTGGTGAATATGATGAAAATGCAAACTCCTATGCTTGGGCATTTTAGTGGCAGGAAGGAGACCAAAGATTCTATGGCAAGTCAGGTGTCTGGCAGCCCTGTTTGTGTTATTTTACTGCTTGAAGCACTACATTCATAAACCTCAGTGTCTAAATTTACTTTACACATTAACTTGTCATCTTGTGGGCAGAAAAAAACGTTTTAGTGGTATTACCAGCTTTATGTTTTGTGTGCTCCCCAAATTTGTCATAAATCTAACTTTCTCTAACCTATTCATAGCCGTCTGTTTCCTTATTCCCTTATTCTGGTTAATATATAAAGTTACACGTTAAAGAAAACAACGCTCTTGGTCCTTAAATGAACTCAGTTTTTGTACAATTTTATTTTCTGACAGAAAACACAGAAAGAAACCAAAAAGTGTATTTTAGGTGGTCTGTAGAACTTAAACACTATTGTTTTTTTTCACTGAAGTGTTTGGTCTGCTTATTTTAAAGCTTAGGTTGGGAGATTAGTATTTTTTTCTCATTTCTTCCACTTTCGGCCTTCTTTTTTGTTAGATGCTTCCTGTTTTGCTGTGTGACTGTAAATAGGGATTTATTCAATCTGAGCTGTAGTGAATACAACTATTTTCTTCAATGTAGCAATGAATATCTGGTAAAGTGCTTAACAACAAAAAAAAACCTAAGCTGTTTTTATTCTGAAAGGACCAACACTTTTTTATTTTTGCTCCTGCGCAGGCAGCACTTGATCTTAATTTAATTTCCATCACTTTTTTCTGCCTTTTCTGTATGCTTGAGCTGTACCTTTGTTTGCTTTGTTTTTTTCAGCAAGTCCTTTGTGTTTAGCTCAGCCGTTATGGTTTCAGGTCTACGCCTTCAATGACATGTACATCGATTTAATTATAATAAACAGGTACGGGAGCTTGCAGTGCCTAATCTTAGTCAGCTTGATTAATGATGTTTGCACTGCCTGTGCCTGAAATTAACCAGAGATATAGAACAGTGGTTCTCTATGCATGTGTGCATACATATGTGTTTGGTTTACTATAATTGTTGCCCTGTAGTTGAGTGAACAGGTCAGCTCCCCTCTCCAATTACAATGCCAATTACAATCACTAAGCTCTGAAAAGTATTCAGGAATTGTCATTAGTCATTATACTAATAATCTACATTCATAAATAGAATAGAAATAGAAAAATAGAAAAAAAAAATTATATTGTGGATGCTGCAGAGCTGCCTAAATCCCAAGAGCACTGTGAGAAAAATATTCATTTTATTAAAATTTTTTTTTAACTGCTGATTCTGTACTGGAAACATTATTCTGTTTAATTTGAGTCACTTAATCTATAAAGCACCACATTAAAGTAAACAAGTTATTTTATGTCCAATTAAATGGAGTTCAATTGAGTCAAATCCAATTAAGCCACTTAAATTGTTTTCAAGACTAATTTGTTCCAGTTAAGATCAGGTTAAATCCAGTATATGTATATTTGTACCAGTTCTGTGCAATATAGTTCAATTTTATTTTTGGCCCATAACCTACAACAGCATTTTCTAAAAACTCTTAAGTGAAGGGATGTTTTTTAACTGAGCAATACACCCCCTATCCTAAACATGGACAGGTAAGCGTCAATAGTGGACTCCTTTATGACATGAATAGACCTCGAGCATAACCACAGTCCTGAAGTTTTGCTTTCTGCCTTGGTTGCTGGAAGCATTAGGGGATAATTCAGATAAACTGATTGACTAGTTTTTGGCACGTTCACTTTATAAAAACTGTTGCAAAATTCAGTTTATATCTATGAGTATCTGAAAAAGCCCAGTTGGTAAAGTAGTGGAAAGACTCTTCTGAAGGCCCTCCATTCAGTGTCTACACCTAACCATAATCAAGTCGCTAAGGTATCTGGTCCAGGAGGGAAACCCAGGCATCCTTGTCCTTAACAACACTCTCCAGCTCATCCCAGGGCATCCCCAAGAGGTTTCCAGCTCAGAAGAGATAAATAGTCCCTTCAATGAGTTCTGGGTCTGCATGTTGAGCTGGTGAGGCTGGTACTCTTGGTATGCAGGTTTCCTAAAAAACACATGCAATGCCACTTGCTGCATTTTTACATAGTATTTCCAATATTCTTTCATTACATTTATGTGCTGTCAACCACCTGTTTACTTTTTTTGTCAAACTATTCTGAAAAGTGGCCTATTACGTCTCGTATCGTTACTTTGAAAGCAGACAAGTCTGGCACTCTACTAAAATTCTGATTAAAAACGCATTTTGATGCAATGGAAATATGTGTTTGCTATGATTTCAGCTTTGTTTACATCTAGGATGAACAGTTAGATCAAAAGTTAGAACTTTTTCTACTCTCTGCACCGCCTACCAGCCTATATTCAGAAATGAAACACATTCTTTTTTTTAATCTTTCCTTCTGAAAGCAGCTGATCCACAGAGTAAAAACAACCCTTCGGCTTTAAGCCATGTATAAAACCATTTTAGATCTTTTGATCTTACTTCTTCGGATGTAAATTTTCGGTTTTTGAAAATCTTTCTTTAAGTTACTATTAATTTGTAGCTTATAAGGTGTTATTGTTTATTCCCAAAAAGTAAAAAGTTTACATAAATTCATCATTGGCAACTGGTCTCTTTCAAGTTGAAATTATGGTTAATTTATTTGGTTGGTTCCCTGGCACAGACCCAGCATTTAAGCATATTTTTTTCAATAATATTGAGGTTTCGGTCAATTCACAAGCTTAATGTCAACTGTTTTTTTCACTCCTACACTTGTGATGTATGTTTGGGGACATCAAGAATCTTAGTCTTAATATTTGTGTATTCCATCTACTATGTGTAGTGCACCAGTAGCTCTGATATCAAAGCAGCCTCACAGCATGATGCAACCACTATGTTTGACAGTTAACACAGTGGTTTTTGGTTTGAAATCCTCACATTGAGTGTTCCAAACAATTATTGTTATTGTGGCAAAATAGCAAACTTCTTCTCTCCTCTGGCTATAACCCCTTTCTCTAGTAGACATCTGGCTTGTCCATGTCAGCACTACAAATTTTAGTTGAGCTTAAAGGTATTGATTTTGGAGCATGCATTTGTTGTTTGGTTGGCGCTCTCCCAGTCCATGGCAATTTTAAAATTGATTCACTCTTGGCAGACTGGGCTCTGGTGGAATGGACAAATCAGGCTTCTTGTGTAATCTTCCCCATGCCCTAACTTCAATTCTATTGGAAACTTGTTAATTATGTCAGCCAAATCGTTAGGAAATCAGCCATTTAAGCTAATTCTGCCAGTTTACTAGAAGGGTGGTCAAATATCCCACCAGAATAATGGCAAAAACTGATTGACGGCTACAAAAATGTGTGGTCAAGGTGGATCTCTCAATGGACATTTGCCAATTATTTTAGCCAAACCTTAGGATTTTGAATATGGCTAACGGAATATGGACGATAGACTTGCATAGCCATTTCTTGTTTTGGAAATTCATTAATGTTATTTGTTTGTTTTAACCCTTGTGGCACCTTTACATTGGACGCACACTTTTTACCCATATGTCCCAAAATGGTACCTCTTCATAAAAGTGTAATTTATATTTAATATTTAATTTTTTTCATTTTCTATATATCAAATCTTTTTAACAACTTCAGACCTATCCTTAAATATAAAATTTTTCCTATTTTTTAAATGTTTTATATGTCATTTTTTTGGCATTATTATTTGTGGAGCAATGATCGTTTATTATAAAAATTTACACTTTTTACATTTAGGTCCCAAAACGGTACTTTCTTATAAAATTGTAATAAAAATGGATGACAAAAAATAAATGTTTCACATTCTACAGCGTAGAATTTTTTTTAATACCTCCAGACTAAACCACAGGTCTTTTTATTTTTATTTTTCTTCATATTTTCTTCGGATTTTTGCCATGCATTCTCGACCAAAAGCATTAATCACAGATTACGGTAAGGTGCGTTTTGCATGCATGTTCCCCACATTTGACACACTGGTCCCAAACAAGACCTTCCAGAAAGTGAAACAGTGTGCTTCTGCTTTCTGGAAGGTCCTGGCTGTGGTTCCTTCGTAAACCTGTAAACTAAAAACAGTTTTCCCTGTATTTTGAAAGTAGAGGGTTAGATTGTTTTGGTGCTCATGGGAAAGGTAATGTAAAGTGCCAGGATTAAGGCGCTTCAAAAAATTTGGTTATAATGGGAGTCAATGGGACCAAATTGGTACAGAAGGTAAAATGCATAGCTCTTGTTCTACATACCTTGCGATCTAAAGGATAAAGACATTTTTAAAAATAAAAAGCAAGTCCTCAACAAGTTCCATAGAACTTGACTAAGCAGTTTTTTTTTAAAGACTCCGGTCAAAGTGAAAAACTTTGTCTTGTCTGAATTAAAAGGGAAAAAAATTTTTAAGTCATCCAATTTTTTATATTAAAGGGACATGCTTTAGTCTTTTCAAAACTTTTTTGGGTTCATCGGGGATTAATGGAAAATAAAGCTGAGTTCTCAGCTTTAAACAGTAAAAAATTTACCCTATGCAGGGGATAATTTGACCTTTTAAAAGCATAAAAATAGTAAAGCCCAATTGGGCCCCCAAGAAACTAAAAACCTGGGGGTTTTTCCCAAAATTTAAACCCTGGGGTTTTTAAAGTTTGTTTATCATTTTCCCATAAACAAACTGGAATCTGGCCAGAAATTTTTAAGTTTTTAAACCAGCCTATTTGCTGTTCCCACCGACCCCCCCACCCCCCATTTTCCACCCTTTTTTAAGAAAAATATTTTGGCGAGGGGTTTTCCCCCCACGGTGGCACATTTGGTAGCACTGTTGCTTTTGAAGCAAGAAGGTCCTGGGCCCGTTTCCCCGGCCCAGGGTTTTTCCCACATAAGTTTGCATGTTCCCCCCGTGAAAAGGGGGGTTCTCACCGGGTTTTATTTCCGGCTTCCTCCCACAGCCCAAAAGATATGCCTGTTGGGTTTAAATTGGTCAGTCTAAATTGCCCTTTTGGGGTATGAATGAGTGTGTTTTCATGGTGTTTGTGTTTTTGCCCCGCGATGGATGGGCCCCGCGATTTAAATGGCGGACCCGGCCCGGGTTTTTACCCCACCTTTCAGCAGAGCTGTTTCAGGGCTATGATTTAGCTCTGAAGCCTGACGAAAATCTTTAAAAAAGGTTTATTGAAATGTAAATGACGCACCCTTTTTTTAGCAACAATTTTTTCAAGAATTTTTGGTTTTTAAAAATGGAAAATTGGATATAGGGCTGTAATTTTTCAAGTCATCTCGATCAAGCGAAGGGTTTTTTAATAAAGGTTTTTGTTTCAGCTCCTTTTAAAAACCGTGGGTAATATCCATTTTTCTAAAAATAGATTAAAACATTTTCTAAAATTGGGGCTTGGGAATCAGGGGAAAAACTTCCTTTAAATTTAAATTTTTTTTTGGGTTGGGGCTAACATCAAGTTGAAGGTTTTGATGAAGCTAATATTTTAAATCAGGGGAAGCTCCACAGGATCAAAACAGTCCAAAACACAGATCAGGTTCTACAGTTATTTCCAATTTATCTCACTTGCTGAGGATGAAGGGGAAAACATCTTCGAAAAGCATGTAAAAAATTTTATATTTTAAAAGAATCAATTTTTTTTTAAGGGGGAATCCCCTAAAGTCATGGGCTGCCAAGAGCTAAGGGAAGGATGGTCAACAGAACTATGACTCTGGTAATTTTACCTTACAAAGGGGAAACCTGGGTTTATTCTTGTTCTCTTTTTTAATGATGAGAAATAAGCTTTTGGCTGGCAAGTGTTTTTTTATAAACATTAGGCTATTTTTCCATATTAAGTAGGAATCCTCTAGTTGCGTGGAGGCCATTTTCTCTTCAATTTTCAACATTGTATTTAAAAAATCCAGATCAAAATTTAAAACCCAAAGGGGAGCCTGCCCCCTATGAAAAATTTCCCTTTTTTTAAAGGGGGGGCTGCATTGCTAATGCCCCGCATGATAAAGAACACTAGAACAAGAAATCAATTTTAAAAGGGGAAAACGAATTTTTCCCCTCCCTGTGTTTTTCAGTGATAATAAGAGATTAAAAGGGGAACAGATTTTTTAAAGGGTTTGTTACAAATCGTCTGATAAGATCTTTATAATGAAATTTCTTTCAGGTGTGGAGTATCGATTAATTAAACTCAAATTTTATTAAGAAAGGTCAAAGAGGGGGGTTATGAAAAAATAATTATGTTTTTTACACTCAACCCATATACCCCAAAAGGTCCAAAATGAAAAAAAAAAAAGGTGGGTGGGTTTTTTAATATTTGAGCAAAGAAAAATGATTCTAAGATAGCTTTAAAAGGCTATATTAGGCATCACTTTTTTGTCAACAAATGTTAAAACCCCCCACTATAAAAAACTTTATCTGTTTTAACCTAAATAGATAAAAAGGTCTGAAAAAAATGATCAAAATTGAGATAAGGGCCTGGTGGACGATACAAAAAAACAAATAGAATGGTTTTAGTGCTTTGCAATTTGGTGAGGAAAACTAAGGGTTTAAATATTCAAAAAAGTTGTAGCTATTGATTGGGTCTGGGACAAACAATAAATCGGACTGAAAGATGGTTTCCTACTCCTCCTCCTCGCCCAGTATTTCGAGGAATGTGAAAATTTAATTAAATAGTAGGAGTTGACTCATTTATAGTAACATAATCCTCTTGCTGCAGCCAGGTTTCTGCTTCTGGCAAAAAAAAATCCTCTGATTGTCAGAAATCAGGTCACCAACTAGCAATGTCTTTTAAGAGAAATCTTATGTTCAGTAGGCCACATTTAAATTTTTTTTATTTTTCTTTTTAGTGGAGTTGTTTATTTTTATGAGATTTTTCCTGATTTCCCCGTTTTAGATTATTTTTTAACTATTAAAATTTTGGCCGTGGGCGAGACGCTGTCTTAAAAAAGTGTAAAGGGTGTGTAGCAGTACAGAAGCTGCAGAGAGGAGTGTTAAAATACGACCTGCTTCCTGGTCTGAACCCGGGTTTTGGAGTTTTGGAGAACTAATAAATTCGGACAGATACCAGAAGGAAGAGCTGCCCCATCCAAAGTGGGATGGATGCGTCTCTCCGGATCAGACCAGGTTTTCCCCAAAATGTTCGCCAGTTATCAATGTAACCCACATTGTTTTCTTGACACCACCTAGACAGCCAGCGGTTGAATGACAGCATGCGGCTAAACAAGTCGTCACTGGTTAAATCGGTGAGGGGACCAGAGAAAATTACGGAGTACGACATTGTTTTGGCAAACTTACATACCGCAGCAACACTAACTTTGTTGACCTCCGATTGACGTAACCGGGTGTCATTACCGCCAGCGTGAATAACAATCTTACTGTATTTACGCTTATCCTTAGCCAGCAGTTTCAGGTAGGATTTGATGTCGCCCATTCTGGCCCCTGGCAGACATTTGACTATGGTCGCTGGTGTCTCTAGTGCCATGTTTCGGACTATGGAGCTGCTAGTTACCAGAGATGGCTTCTCTGCGGGTAAAGTAAAATTTTATTTATATAGCACCTCTCAAGACACAGATCACAAGGTGCTTCACAACACTAAAACAAATTACAATTGGAATAATATATTTATATATGTAAAATAAAAGAAGATAAGATAAAATCGAAAATAAACTAACCAAACGCAAGCCTAAAAAGATTAGTTTTTAACTGTTTTTTAAAAGACACCACCGAATCCGCAGTCCTTATACACAAGGGGATAGAGTTCCAGAGTCGGGGAGCTACTGTTGCAAAAGCTCTATCACCCTTAGTTTTCATCCTTGTGTGATGTACAGCCAGTAGGACTTTATCACATGACCTCAGAGACCTGGGGGGAATGTATGGATACAAGAGTTCACTGATATAAGTTGGGGCTTGACCATGAAGACCTCTATAAGTCAGGACCAGAATCTTAAACTGAGCTCTGAAATTAATGGGGAGCCAGTGCAGCTGGATGAGTAACGGTGTAAAGTGGGAATACTTAGAAGATTTTGTCAGAAGTCTAGCAGCAGCATTCTGAATAACCTGAAGACATTCCAAGAAGTTTTTGCTAAGACAGGTAAATAAAGCATTACAGTAATCCAAACGTGAGGAAATGAATGCATGGATAGCAATCTCAAGTTCAGAACATGACCCAATGGGACTTAATTTAGCAAGGTTCCGTAAATGATAAAAGCAAGAGTGAACCAGAGATTTGACGTGGGTATCTAAGGAGAAAGCAGAGTCAAAGGTTACACCAAGGTTCCTGATGGAAGATATAGCAAATTTGCCAAGAGGACCAAGAGCTTCCATTATCCTGGGTATAAATCTATCAGGGGCACAGGCTTCTCAGCGGGTGTGTCGCTGAGCGGGGAAAATCTGTTAGAAACGCAGACGGGTTGGTGATGACCTGTGGGCTGGGATCTAGGACTATGCTTTCTACGTACCGTCACCCAGTCGGCCTGAGGCCCCGGCTGCGCGGGCTCTGCTGGAGGACTGCTACGGGGAGCTACCCTCGGTGGCTCCGTGCTGGCTAAGGGGCCTCGGCTATCTGCTGGTTTTTCAACAGCGCGGAGCCGGGCCTCCAATTCCGACACCCTCGCCTCCAAAGCTACAAAAATGCTACATTTATTACACGTACCATTATCACTAATGGAGGCAGAGGAGTAACTGAACATCTGACACAGAGAGCAGGAGAGAGGAGAAGACTCGGAGAGAGAAACAGCAGAACGGGTAGCCATGGTGGAGCTAAAGCTAACGCTAAGCTAGCGACCCCTTACCAGTACTAGAAAACCGTGTAAGACACGGAGAGTCCCCAAACGTTAAATACAGCAACATAAAGTATGTGTTTTAACGTGCTTATATATTAGAACAAGTAAGAGATATCACAGTAGAGAGAAATCAGATCAAATGAGAGAGCCTTCACACACCAAACAATTCACCAAGTGCAACAGCGAAAACAGGAAGTGACGTTACCCAGAGCTCCAGCCTCCTATCGCACAAGACTCAAGACTCAAGTCCTTTTTCTCTTTAGATTGGAGGACATAGATTGGATGTCCATGATTTTCAAAAACTATTTGAAATGTGGACTCGTCAGACCATAGCACACTTTTCCAGTTTGCCGGTCTCCATATCAGATGCGCTTGGGCCCAACGAAGCCGCCGGCATTTCTGGGTGTTGTTCACACAGTTGTTCACTAAATGGAATACCCCACCCCATACTTGTCTGTGAATGACTGAGCTTTTCGGGGATGCTCCTTTTATACCGAATCATGACACTCACCTGTTTTAAATTAACCTGTTCTGGACAGCTGTTTTTTGAGCATTCCCCAACTGTCACTGCTTTTTGTTGCCACCGTTCCAGCTTTTTTGGAACATGTTGCAAGCATCAAATTTAGAAAGATTGAATAATTAAAAAAAAAAACTAAGTTTATGTTTGAACATTAAATATTGTCTTTGTAGTGTGCAATTGCATAAAGTTTAAACAGGATTTGTGAATCACTTTATCCTGTTTTTATTTACGTTTTACACAACATCCCAGCTTCACTGGAAATGAGGTTGTAGATTACCCTCTCTCTTCCTACTAGGTTTGTACTGGGGCTGAAGATTAACATTTGTACTACAATAATTAGTTGGAGTATAAACTGGATTATGAATTAAAATGTAATCCAATGTTATTTTTACTTGTTAGACTCTGTATTATGTTTAATTATTTTTAGGTTGAGTTTATGTTTTGTTTCGTTTTTTGTTGCTTCCTTCCTAAATGTGGGTTTGAAAACTTCATATTGTTATCATTAATCTATTTTTTAATAGTTTTTGTAGATAAATTAAAACGTGTATTTTCTGTAAAATCCTTGTATAATTGATCAGTATTATTTTTCATTAAGTGAATAACAAATGATAAGATGATTTGCATTTTATCTTTCAGCTTCTGATTGTATCAGATTAGAGTAGACTGCAGAATGAGAAAATACTAGTGTATGATGTTGCCAACCAGTGTTGCATTTAACATCACAGTCGTACAACACAATGTCAATCTAGTTGTCATGCATATTAAAATTCTTCTGCAATTACATTTATATGTCTGTATTTGTGTCCCTGCTTGTGAGTATAGCAGGGACATGAATATATGCTCAATAAGTCCATTGTTGAATGGCTGCCCATGTGCTTGTGCTCAGTGGTCTAAATACATCTGTGCCATTTCTGGGCACTTTTAGTAACACTCAAATTATCCTCTAAGGGCAGCTAATGGAGGAAGAAAGTCACAGAGAGGACAACACATCTCATTTCTATCTCTCTCTTGTCCTGCTCGCAGATAAGGAGATGCTGTATGCCAGGCTAATGTAAGCCCTCAAGACATACTCACCATCTCCCCCTAATGTTCCACCTATTAGTTATTAATGGAGGAGCTACACTGAAAGTGAGCTAGTGTACCTTGGGATTGGCTTCTGTGTCCTAGCTCTGGTTGTGCTTTCTCTGTAAAGCAGAAAGAACAGGATATCACTGATCCTTATCTCTCACATTACCCCTTAAAAACATTTGGATGCCAAGTTCATGTTCACCTCTGTCTAATGCTACATGATGCATAATTTATCTACAAAACAACTAAAGCATCTCTACAAAGTTAGGCCTTTGCTAGTCTATCTCTCTCTTGTGTCACCCTTTAAAAAATCCCTTACTGAAGAGTGAGGACTACAGCTAGTCTGTCCATGAAAAAGGGTTCTTTTTGTTTTCCTATCCCAAAAGTACTTCAAATCTGTACAAGGATGTGAATGCCATTCTGTCTCTGGGCACATTGGACTCCCCATATCTCATCACAACCCTCTGTCCAACCTCTGACAATTTTTTCCTCCCCCAAACCTTCCTTTTCTTATCTGCAGAGCTCATACCTGTGGCGGGTTGGCCACTCTTTTCGACTCTTGCCAGTGGTCTCAGACAGGATGCCTGTAGATAACCTTTAAATCCAAGAAAAAGGGATGGTAGGGATTGGAGAGGAGGGAAAAGGCTCCCCACCCACATCCAGAGATTCTGGAGCCTGCTGAAAGGCAGCCAAGCGAAGTTTATGGCTCAGTTTAACATCTTCTCTGAGAATCAGAGCTCGGGCCAACCCAGCAGCTTGACCCTACAGTTTAAGTGGGGCTAGAAAATAAAGTCTCTAAACTCTCTTGTCTGGCGTTTTGGTGTTGAGAGTAAGAGTAAGGTCTATGTTCATAAAGGCTAAGTTGTGAAGATGGTACTGTGCATCTTTGGTCTTTAGGCAGAGGAGGTATGTACAACAAGTAGACCTCAGTTTCACTTGATAGCAACTACTTAGCCAGTTCTCAACTTTGGAGGAGCAAAATACAAGAAAGTGACAAAGCCTCAAGACAGAGGTTTGGGAGTTAAAAAAAAATACAAAGAGCAGCTTCTGTGTCTGAGTTTGAAATGACTTCTCCTCCGAGGTAAAGGCAGACTGTAATAAATTTTGGACTCTGTCTAAAGCCCCTGGGTGAAATGTCCAATAGAAACAACAGCCCAGTGTGTTTACGTCCACCACCTCTCAATTTGGTGTCATTATTCATCCTGCTCAGTCTGTGCCTGCCAGCCTTGGTGCTTTCAAACCTGTACAAAAATGCAGATGACTGTGAAATTCTGAACCAATCATTTATCAAGGCCAAGAGAAAATATTAGTAGAGCCTGTCATGGCCAAGATCCTCTTGCAAGAGAGATCTTTGATTCAAATCTGTCTTTTCCTTAAGGATTTAAAAATGCATTTTATTTATTAAAAATGTAAAATAAACAGCCAAATAGTTTTCAAGCGCTCATTATGAACATCACCTGTAGCAGTTTTGCTCCTTAAAGAGTAAAACAAGTATATTAAGCTGATATTGCTTGGTTACAGTAAGTCTATTTGCTTGAGTTGCCAGTCTGCATTCAACTACTTTACATTAATGCACCTTGTAGTTTTACAACTTTAGTTTCAAAACAGTATCACCTTAATATGAGTGACAGGTTGCACTCATTTTTAACACCACAACTGTCTGTGTTTTTTACATTGTAAATATTACCTAACAGCAAAATGTTTGTAAGCATAGAAATAGTGTAGATGTTCTGTTTTGTCCAGCTACCTGGCAATGCACAATAAAAGATGGGGAAAGGACAGCCTTTTTCTGTGCTCCATACGACTGTAAAACGCTCTGGCCACTCTGATCACTTTTGTCTGTATCTCATTGGAAGTGCGTTAAACTGTATAAAGGAAAGGTTTAGGTGTTTTTGTTATACCTTGTTGGTTTGAGAAAAAGGCCAAAGACTATTCCATACAAATAAACAGACACTTCTTGTCTTTGTCCAAGTCCGCCAAAGTTTACAGTTTTTTTTAGCCGAAGACATAGGAGCTATTGCTTTCTCGTTAGAAGAGCTACATCTGAGGTGTCCTGAAGTTATAGCATTGAACCAATGTCCTAAACCAGGTCTTGGACTCATAGCTGGAAAACAGGGTGCTTTTGGTGAATTTAACTGCTATGGATTGGCCTTACACCTGTTTTTTTAAAGAAAAGAAATATTTTTAAGGGGCATTAGATGGGTATTTAGAATTAATGGGATAATTAAACTGCTTTACAGAATGAACCAAACTATTTTTAAGGTGCTTTTGAAATCTATCATTGCTTTCATTATTGGTTCCCCCCTTTTTTTCCCCACTCTTAAAGTTCTTGCACACAGAATGTGGCACCAGCTCCTCTTTGTTCTAAAATTCATTCATGTGTATTGCAATCTCCGCACAACAACGATTTTGCACTCAGCTAAGCAAGGTGGAAGAGGGACTCTCATCTCAGCGCGGAGGTACCTGCAGCTCCATGGACTCTGCACTGCATTCAGAAATTTATGAAAAACTAAAACAGCTTATTTGTACTAAACTGGAATTAGTCATAATACTATGTAAGTTATTAAATGCAGCCACATATTGATATACAAACTGAACTGAATTCATCAGCTTATGTTGCGCAGTAGTTGTATGGTTACCTAAAAAGCCTTTGGAGAGTAATAAAGATTACGAAAGTTAAAAATATACCTTTTCAAGATAAGGTCTTATATTTTAAACATTAGGAAAAATTATGGAACTACTGATCTCTAATATTACTGGTATGTGCTTTAGACATGTGCTTTAGATTTATTGTAATAAGTGAGGTTGCTAGGAAGAGCACTCAAAATGCAGGAGATTTCAGGCCAACTGTACAAGTTGTAACTTGTTTTACATTCACAGACCCAATTTTCTTTCTACTGTGCAAAAGAAATAGATTTTTACTACTCTTCACAATAGAAATAAAGGGACAAAAATTTGTTTTTGCCAACTAATGAATTTACTTGTTTCATGCTCATTAAAATGGACCTAAATCAGCATAAAATGTCAGTAAGCCCAAGGTAAAAAAGACCAAATTTTCAACAATGTGATCATAAAACAACTAGTTTGGTATAGCCAAAACATGTAGAGCTTGACACAAACATACACACACATATATTGGAGGAGTAAACCATGATACCAAACCACACATTCGAAGGTTAAATAGCAGAAAAAAATAAAAGTAATGCATCTGAAATCATCAAATTAACTCTAGTTAAAATAAAAGTATTTTTTAACACTGATTACAGTAAATTGTCACATTTGTCCAAAGGCTGATGCTAATTAAATTAAACATTGCTACTTACTTTGCCTTGTGTGCCTATTCGTAAATGTCTAGTAAAACTAGACATTGTCCTCCTCACCTGGCAAACTGTTGATGCTGAAGGTGGACAAAATTTACACCTTGCACTGTAATGATCAAAGGGAGTTATGTTTTTGTACATTTGACAAAAGCTATAAAGTCTCAAACTGGCCTCGACCCAACTTTCTGAGGCCTAACAATACAAGACTTGAACCCAAGACCGAGGCATCACATTCCAAGATCGAGCCCAAGACAAGGAAAAAAATTGTCTCGGTCTTAAGCCCCCCATCCCTACTCCACACCAAGCAGAAAGTAGCTGGTCAGTGTGTTGTTTTCAGTTTACCTCCACAGAGTTGACCACAGTCTCCTGCTGCAAAGTGCAGTTAATGTCATTTTCGATGAATTGAAAAAAATAATAATAATAATAAATCAATTAATGAATACAACTAAAGTGGAAAATACAAGCAAACAGTAAGTATGTAAACAAGAAAGAGCTTACATTCACGAAATGATGATGTTCAAACACTCTAAACTCCTTGCACAGAGCCAATAAAATTGCATGCATCTCAACTTGGATGCTAATTAAAAGTATCTGGAGTAAGAGGGAAGTTTACAAGGCTCATCATGTCCCTACACAGTTAAAACATAACCCTTCATTTTTTCCACAAAACTCTCAACTTACTGGCTTTTATTGTGTGAATAAATGAAGTGAATGTCCAAAGGCAAGGTTTTAAAAATGGTGGTCCAGAAGTGGGCAGATTCTCAGTAGCCCCTCAGATCTTTGCCACAAAGGTAAAGGTATATTTGTTACACTGTCACTGATGAAGGCCTTGTGCAGGCTTGTTATGTGTTCTTTTTGGGTCCAAAATGAAGAATTTCTGAACCAAAGCCAGTGGCAGCAACAATGCTGTCATCAAACACAGCAGATTAGAGAAAATCCCCTCAACTGACTCACAGTTTACAGGGAGTACTGAAACAGAAGTGTTTTTTGTTGAGACTTGAAAACTAGTATAGCTGTAGTGTTGTACAACTATTGAGAAGCAAATAATCCACCTTGAGGAGAACAGACAATACCCCAGCTTGCCACACAGACAGAATCACATGTACACAGGCATTTGTGTTATACATTTGCAAGTGCTCAGATGCAACTTTTTTGCTCCTGAACCTGATGTAATTACTGTCCTAAAGGACTGAAACTGTATTACAATAAAATGAACATTTTAGAAAAATGTTTTGGCATACACATAGGCTACAGCAATACAAGGGGCAGGTCTCATTAGCAAACTGGTCAGCAGCAAAGAAGCTGTGTGACTGACTGGAAAATAGAGCATAATTTTTCAAATACAAAGACCAAACCTCTTTGATAAAACTTTACTGATGGCACTGCTAGTTGTTTGGAAAACTAATTGGATCAGCATCAATGTTTTTTTGTTTTTTTTTCTCAATTTTCTGCCAATACTAGCTCATTTAGAAGGAAAAAAAGAAATGATGCAAAAGCATCTGAATCCTCACAGGATTAATTAGCAGCAAACCATGCTAAGCTTGTCAGATAATTTCATAATCACCAAACTTTCTGTTTAAAATAAACATATTTTCCAGTTTAGACCTAATGGAATCTATTGGATATACATCTGAATACTTTGGCTGCAGCATTTAAAAGGGAGCAGAGATGGTGTTCAACAAAAGCCAAAATAAATCTGGGATAAAAGTACACAGACGGGGGTTGTCAACCCTCAGTGACTGCTGTTAAAGCGTGTACTCCTGCACCATTGAGGCTGTTGCTCAATATTAATGAAAGGAACATGCTATACAAAAGGCCATATTTATTCTCATATTTGCTCAGTGAACCACAGAACTGGAGATGAACCTCCATCAATATCACTTTACCCCACCCGCAGTGCTATGCTCTTTTCTTATTGGGTGTTAACGATGTCTACAGCTGCGCCTGTGGCGGCAGACCCTGTCTTTGGACGGCAGCCATCGCTCATGATGGTCCTGGCCCACAGGCCAGGACACAACTGGCATGCCAAACTACCCGGCATCTGTTGGGGGTCGGATGGGCAATGGCTCTGAAGTGCCCGACTGCCTGCAGCGATTTATTACTGGGCACAAGTCGTTTCTTTTCCTCCACACCTCTTTCTCCACCCAAAAACTCTGTTCTACAGGCTTCAAGCTTAATCAGAGTGGACACGCTGAATGTCCTTGGGTGGGCTAACATAACTGTCACAGGTGTGTGTGTGTACTTGCTGTGGGATTTTGAAAGCAATGGGAGATGCTTTCTGTTTGATAATCAGTGTTGTGAAAGGTTACCAGAAACACTCTAGAATTACAAAAGGTTTAAACCCAACAAGAGGACATTATAATGCAAATTAAACTACTAGTTGTGGTTGTTTACAACCCTTGTTTAAGTTGTGTTAAAGAAGTATTAATGTCTGTGCATTTTCTAGCATCTACAAAGCACATAATGTACTGTGCAGAAATACGTGGTTGACATAAATACATCAATTTAAAGCTAATACAGAGTTTTCTGATGTTCAAGAGCTACTTCAGAAAAACCACAGAGCCCAAATTAAAAAAGGGTAGTAAAAGTCAACACTGAACTAAATTAGAAGACTAGATCACTGGTCACTAGAAGTGAAACTAAATCGAAACACAGGTTGTTACCCAAGACATCACAGGAACTTTGGAATAAGACTATTAATTTCAGTTAAAGATTCTCTCTATAGACTAATATGTCTAATCCAAGACCCACATTCAAAAAAGTCATTATTTTAAAAGTAAAATAGAAGACTTGTGTGTAACTAGCCATTACTCAAAACACATTTCCAGACTTTCCATCTAAAAAAAAGAGCTAAGTTAATCACTATCATGCCCTGTTCAGACTAACAAGGCTATTCTGCAAAACAGAGATTTTGTCCTCTGTACCTCTCATTCATCGGGAAAGTGACGTTTTGTGAGGAAAACAGATTTTTTAAAATACTTTTGAGGCTTAGGATCAAGTATAGGTGTGATGTAGCAGTGCAGACTTGCTATATGGAGATCATTAAAACCCCGGGGATCATTAAAAACAAAAAGTAGAGGACATTTGCAGTGGCGGCTGGTGAAAAATATTCTTGGTGGGGCTGACGTAACAATACATTCCTCTACCTACTCCAATATATGAAATCATGAGACGATGAATACAATTGAACCGCATTCCTTTCATCATGCCAGCGCAATGCCGGATCAGAAGCACCACAAACTTAACAGTCAATGAGTTTAGATAAAATTTGACGATTCTTATCAGCCTCTTTATTGTACCTTATTATCGCAACGCAGTGTCCGTCACCCAGCTGCCTCGCCATGCTAATCTTTTCGAGCACAGCTAGCTTGACGCAGTTTTCCATATGAACTCTTAATTGTTCATGCAACCTAATGCGTTTGGAAAGATGCTTCAAGTCTGTGTTTCCTGACTGTGTCCACATTAAATGATATTTGGCACTTTTAAAAAGAATTCAGGGAAAACAGAAAAGTGCTTTGGCTATTCCACAGCCGGTCAGCCACGACTTGCGCTCGAACCAACTCTTGCAAAAACTCCGGTTGTAGACTTTATTTTTCTCGTTGGTCCGCTGGTTAATGATTATGTCAGGCTTGTCGGGTCCCAGCTCCTTAACCCAAATTTTTCCCTCCGCTGTCCTTCTTGCGAATTGGTAGATAAATAAGGATCTCACTGAATTCAGTGGAAGCTGCACCTCGCTCATTAAGTTCGCCATCATCCCTCTGGTTGACTGCGCTGCACGAGCATTTTTTTAACCTGTAAGGGCCGATATTTTCAGTGTCCCAATTCTATGAAATTCTGCGTCACTGATTGGCCATATATATTTATTCATTTTCCCTAGCAGCTGTACACAATTGGCTATTCGGCTGCACCACTGGGGCGCTCTGAACAATGCCCAGTGATAGAAACACACGAGTCTGTCTGTGGGAATTCACTGGTGAATGAATATCAGTAGGTGGGAAATGTAGTTTATATATATTTTATATTACATAAAGGCACACCATAGTAAGTAAAACTGATATATATCAGAATTTGTTAAAATACATTTTACATATGCCCCAGCGCCCCCTATGGGCTGGCCACCACTGCCACTATGACTTTATAATAAACTACAACAATGAAGCCTTTTCTGGCATATTTTTGATTAAACATTGAATGACAGCTATACAGAATAATATAAGATATTTAAAACAAAACACGAGCTGTAGCCTTGCACTACTTTAGCCATGGTTGTGTAGTTTCGCTTTGGAAGGTTGATATTGTGGACGATGTAACTGCCATCTATTGGTGCAACATTGCTGCTTTTTGTAATCCAAGACACTGCAGATTTTTAAATTTTTTATTTTAAAAAATGTCAGAGCAAATTTTCTGTTTAGATAATGTAGCCAGGGTATTTGAAAGCTGACACAGATAACCTATGCAAAAATTATAATTCAGTTGTACACCCTAAGGAACAAAAAAGAAATTAACAAGGCCAATAGAAATACCAAAATGATAGATCACATATAACTTCAGATTACCATATTATCTTATTAGTGTGGAAAATGCAAGATTCTAGTATTATCTCAAGCTAGTAGAGATAAAGCTTACTCACCTTCCTAACACGTCATTATAAAAGCTATAATATTGGAAAATCACAAATACTTTATTGAAGCAAAAAAAAAACAAGTTCATAGTAGTCAGTGGACACCTCCCAGGTCTTTTGACAGATGTGAATGCTTTTGATGTCACATCTATATCAGGGAATATATATATATTCCCTGACTATCATGTTAGCCACACTGCGCACTTTCTTGATTCCATTGTTGATCTGAAGAATGTGGTATTGTATGCTTGACAGTTTTGTGAATTTCATTAAGCTGAAAAGGTTACATGTTATCAGAATGAGACTGAACATTTAAGGATTGCACAAGCAACTGCCCAACCTATTTTATTGGACATTGCAGGAAAGATGAAAATAAAAGAAGTGCCCAGGATGATGCTACAGTGCTAACTAGAGGACTGATTTTGCACAAAGTTTCAGCTACACTCTATGTAGTTCTAGGGGGATTGTAGCTCATTTTGGTAGATGTCCAGATTGCCCATTACCTACAATAAAATGTGAAAATTAGGTGAGATATTACTTACAGTATATATCAAAGCCGCTAAGCCCTTTTTCGACTTTGTACAGTTGACCACATGAAAATCAAAATTGCTCTCCTAGAGGTTTTGGGTAGATAATTACTTTGTCAATTTATGACTGAGCTACTCTACTTCTTTGCAAGGCCTTGCATCTTTTTGTCAGTTTGACATGTCGTTGATTATTATGGGGAGTACAAAGAGTTAGTTTCATCTAAGTTATCTTTTCTGATGTGGAAGTTTATTGTTAGAAAGTGTTAAAGTGGCAATTATGAAGATGCAAAGATGTTTCATGTTTTGTCTCTAAATATTTTCATTTAATACAAAATTCAGTCCTTTCCAGCACTACATTGAGCTAAATCATGCCCATAGCCTTTGAAGAACATGGAAGTCATGGACAAGGGTCACTAAAATGCCAAAACCAATGCTCATGATTAAGACACCGTGCTGAACCACATCTGGCATCTTCTTTGAAATGATAGATGAGACTGAATTAGACACATGGTTTGTGAGCCCCTCATCAGCAGTTGTTTTCATTTACGGAGATGTATCAAGGAGCCAACTGGTTGAAGATCAAAAAAGCCAAAGAACTGGGGGGCATATGTTTCATATGTTTTTTTACTCCCACCAGAAGTAAGGACAGCTCTATGAAGTGCACTCTTTAACATCATCTAAGAGTTTAGGTGATTACCTGCCTGTCAGCAAAGAAGAAATTTGAATCAGACCTTCAGATTCATATTAAACTTAGTTTTGAGCTTAGAATAAGACTGTAAAGTATTTAAAACAGGTCATCCTTTACCAAAAAAGTATTTTACAGTTTAAAATTAACAGTATTTACTGTGAATTGGTTCGTCAATTATGACTCTGCATAAGTTTTTTTCACCCCTTTTGAAGTTCAAACACCTTATTATTGTGATTTTTTTTTTTTTATTAAAGATTTTGGTTCTGCAAAAGACAAATATAATTATGCCTTTTAATTTGTTTATACAGATAACAAAATGAGCCAAGCACAATTTTACTCTAAAAAGGAATTAATTTCACACATTTTAACTGCCTATTTAATTTAAAAAGATATCTCAACCATTCACAATCCATCCTTTTTTTTTTCACTTGTTTAAGCTGGGCTGCAATATTAAGTAGGACCGTTGTAGAAACAGATTAGGGCTAAAAGAATCATTTTAATAGTCTCCATCTACATGTAAACAAATTAGGACACTATAAAAGCCTATGCGTTTTTACTAAATATCCGTATTTCAACAGGGGGACACGAAACCTGTTCCCTTCAGCAACCTGATCTTGGGTAAGCAGATGGGTATACATTGTTCAACTTTTTCCTGAATTCCATATAGTTTAATTTATAGATCATTTCAAAGTGAACAATTGGAAGAAAGTCACTTGTCCCATTGTCAACCATTTAATACACCACATCTTGCGAAAGACTTTTATCTGGTCAGAAATAGTTATGCATAGGTTTTCAAAATATGTCAGAACAGTTTCCACCACGATGACATTAAGGTGTCATCATTGTTGCTTGCTGATAATATTGTCCCTGTCTTTATCAGATCATCAAATCTAATGTGCACTGAAGTGGTGTGCAATTTTGTGTAATGTCAGGATGTGAGTTAGATTTTGTGAGACGTTAACAAGATTTCTTTTATCAGAAAAGGTGGCTTCCTCTCTTTAGGTAAGAGTTAGGCAACAGCTTGAGGGAAAGAGTATAATCAGTTTGGCTGGATTGACTGACTACCTTTCAAGTGTTCTTGTGATGTTTTTCCTATTTGTGTAACACTTGGTGAAGTTTGGTTGAAGTGTATTTGGTATGGCCTCTTTTAGATTGCTTGTGCAAATCCCGTTAGTTTTTGTTATAAAACTGAAAAGAATAAGACCATTCAGTGCATGTGCAGGCTTTTGAGTGTTTTCTGTTCTTTTTGATTTCATTTGTGGTTGGTACTTAAAAATGTTATCTTCTTCCCAGAAACCAATGTGTGTTCATAGGTATTGGGAAAGAGGGCAAATGTGTTGGATAAGGAGGAAAATAAAACATTAATGGACAATTGATTCTTAAAGTTGTATTAATCAGTCATGAGGGTGACATGTTGAATGGCATTATAAGATACCTAGATTAGGTCAAGATGGCGGATGGACGGATGTCGTGCTGATATCACAGGCAGAATTAGCAACTCAGTTAAAAACAAAAATGGTGGTTGCAGCACTAGCTTCCAGCCCCTCTTAGTCCCACCTTTAAATTCCACTTATGCAAATAGTAATGTGTGTATGAGAGTGGTGGTGTGCAGCAGCTGATCGTGGCGAGAACGTTACAGCTATGCAGTAAACACAGGAGAGCTAATGGTGGCTACTGTGTTAGTGTTGACATAATTTATCACATATATAAGGACTATGCAGTAGACATTGTGCAGATTTGTAAGAGATAGGGTAAACACAGACAAAACAGAATAAGTTCACATTACTGGAATATCACTGCACAAACCACTCATTGAAATAGTTTATTGCAACTTTAAAGCACTACCAAACAAGTTTGTAATTACTTATATAATTTTATACATCATTGTCTTCCATAGCAAACTATCAGTTCTGTCCAGCCTTTTTAAGTGTGTGTGACTTGAAAGAAATTAAACTCACATTGAAATGCATGAATGAACTCTCCTTGACAGATTTTGAAAGTGTCTACTTCAGTGGCATTTACCTCCTTATCTGAATTCTAAATGTATATCCATTTTGAGAAACATTTAATCCTTTCTTTTGATTTTATCTCTTCAGGTCATCTCCTTTTTATTACCTTCCAGCTTCCACAAATGTTCTTGTCTTTTTACAGCTTGTTTATCCCTCTAATTAAACTCTGCTTGTGCTGCTTCTGCTTTCCTAACATTTTTCCCTCAATGCCCCTCTCATCTCCCTGCAGCCTTCAGAGTTTTGCTGATGCTGCATGTGTTTTTTCTGCCAATTTAAGGCAGAGCTATCAGCACAGCATGATCATACGCATCAGTTGTATTATCAATGTCTCAAAGAAGTGACAACATAAATCATGGAGTCGATGTGCTGCTGTGTTGGAGAGTATGGATAACAACATTGCCACAGCTGCTTTGATTTCTCATGTTCCCTATAACATTGTTCCTGGATGACCATAAAAGGGTATTTGTTTTCCATAGTGGCTTCCTCAATTCCCTCATTAAGATGTATCAGCTTTGACTTAAAGGTCATTGCTTGGTATAGTTTCTCACTAAATCGTCTTGTAGGAATGAAAGAAGGAGCGACAAAGGAGTGATTTGAGGAATAGTGACAAGAGAGTTGAATGGTGTCTCCGAGATTACGCCACTTCAACCCAATGGTTATTAGTCTTCATGTTCACACTTTAATAGGGCTGGAAAAAACTCTGCATTTGTTCAAGACCATAATTAACATGTATGAGCATGCTGGCACTGTCAAATTTAGAGTCACTAATTGGTCCTCTGGCGTAATGGAAAAGCATTTTACAACCTTAGGGGAAAACAACAAGGGAAAACTTTTCATGTTGGGTACACAGGTACCTCCTTGCAATCTTCTGCATACATGCATTATATGCAAAAGTTCAGGAAGTCTCACTCATCCACCTCCGCTTATATTTATGGTGCCTGGCAATCTGCCATTAATTTGAGTGTCTCTTGCAGATTAATTCCGCTGATAAACAGATGACTTTGTGCACATGGTAGACCACAGGGGTTAACAAAAGACTTGAAGTAAACCACTGGGATAAATAGTTATTACTGAGTTAGTACTAAGATCTAAAGATGATATAAGTCACAATTTTACGCAATTCTTTAATTGTTTCTTCTGGGACTTTACCAAATTTAAGTGCAACGTTCCAGGTGAAGTAGATGCAAAGCTTTGGCATTAATGCCATTATTTGCTTGGAGTGAGCAATTCTGCTGTGGGGCACTCTGACAGGTTTGTTGGATTCAAAAACCTGATGTATTCACAAATGTTCTTTGATCAACAACCTAAACCATAGATTCCAGACATCAAGGACAAACTAACTCATCATGCACACAAACAAATTGTCCCCACCACTTTGTAAAACAATAAAACTCCTTTTACATCCCCATCCTACTCCATCCTTGTAGGAGGGGTAGAAGCACTTTGACAGGAATCACTATTGTATGCATCTGTTCAAGTCTATTTCTGGTGTTTTTGTGAACTGTGTGAGACTGGTTAACTGGCTTTTGTTCTTTAATTAAGAAAACTTTCTCTTTTGTTTTCAGCAAAAAATGTTGGGTCATGTTGGTAAGAACTCATTATTTAGTGAAACGGCCCCTGTACCAACATGGGCTTAAAAGGCCTCTCATAGAGGAAGAAGCAATTACTCCAAAAGCATCACGAAATCCAGATTACAGTTTACAAAAAGACTCGGGGGACAGACAAAGACCTTAATTTTTGGACACTTGTCCTATAGTGTGATGAAAATGCAAGTGTTTGGGTATAATAACTGTTGTTACATTTGGAGGAAAAATGTGAAAGCCGACGGGTCTGAGAACACGATTTCAGATGTAAAGTATGGGGGTGAAAGTGTTTCACTTCAGGGCTTCTTTAAAATCAAGAAAGTAAAAAATAATAACTAAGGAGACATTTATAAAATAAATGTCACTCATCTGGCCTGGAACTGGAAAAGTTTTGTCTGATTTAAATTCTGATGGTATGAAAAATTGTTGTCTTTTTATACAGTGTATGCAATTATCTGGTTTCAGCTGTACTTGGCTTTGATTTCATGTATGGGACTAGGACTCTTAATATGCAAATGCCAAAATTAAACTCTGATCAGTATTGGGGACAAATAGTCCTGACTGGGACATCCCAAATTAAAATGCTGGGTATTTTAACAGTCTGTTTGCCTGGTTAATGGTGTGCGAAAGCAGTGAGCTCTGCATATTTTCTCTGATAATAGGAACTACATTTTAAAAACTTTGCATTTAGCTTCATCATAATAAAAATATTTTCTAAAATGCAACAGATGACAAATTAATAAGATGTTCACAGTTTTTTTTCTTCATTCAGTCTTGCTTGAAGTTTTTATTACCGAAGGGATCTTACAATATAGATCGTGTTCCACATTTTGCTTTCACGATGAATATAAAATATCAAATTTTTTTATTGAGCCTTTGCTTCTAACAGTTCTGTAGGGTTAGCTTTTCCTGCCCCTTGTTTATACTGCAGAAATTTATGGACAGTAAAGTAATGTGGTAAATTCAGTATTTTTTTACTCACCATTTGTGTCCATTTGCCATCAAATTTGTAGTGTGAAGCAAAAGCAAAGCTGCAGTAGAGAGTGGATGTGTATGGTGTCCATGTTTCTGAGTGCTAGTGCAGCAATAAAAGAGACAGATGGCGTGGTAAAATAAGTTGAGTAAATGAAAAGTGGTCTATGAAATGTTTTTGCAGTCATCCATTTCCAGAATGCTGCATGCTTTGATGCCTCATCCCAAAATCAGACAAGTAGTTTCCAGAAAGAGCAAAACATTTACTTTAGTGGATACCTTTATACTTTAATCCATTTCTGAGTATTTGCAAGATAATAATCTTTCAAGTTGTGCAGTTTTCTATGGTATTGTTTTGGTTCCTGCTGTATTTCTGTCTAGCTTTCTTGTTCTCACCCATCCAGCAGGCCCGTACTGAACTTATCCTTCATCTCCTTGACATTTATCTTATATTTGTCTCCCTCCTGAAGCGTAGTGACCTCTTCTACTGCTGTGTCTCTGTGGAGTTTTGTAAAGATAGCTAAGGAAAAGTTTAACATGCCTTTAAGGGATAATTATCAAACAGTAAAACTCCCACACAGCTCTTGCTGGGTAATTACATTTCCCCTCATCTCATCTCTCTTTTTTTCCCTGAAATGAAACCATCAGTTTTTAAAGCCTTGACAATCTACAATTCCCTGGCGATGTACCAGCTCAGAGTTTTGAATGAAAACTCAGAAGACTAAGTGTTGCCCATTATGCTGCAGCTTAAAGCTGTTCCTCTACTTGTTCATTGTTTTTCTGTCTTTCTTTCTCACATTCTTTTTCCTTGCTTGGTCTCACATTCACACAAACAACAGCCGAGCCCATTTGCATTCTAGGCAATTACATTCAATTTGTAAACCAGCGCTGAACTTTACTAGAATTAGATTTTGCTAACAGGCGTAATGACATTTAATGGAGCATGATTTAGTCATTTCTCTTTCATCAGGTCAAAATATTCCACAACTGGGAATTGAATAATAACAGATGTTTTTATTTGTAGTGCTGTAACATGTCAAATGTGTTTAGTCCATTGTCTGTGGACCTCCAAACTTTTTATAAGGATTTAACCAAGCTTCATCCTAACAACCTTTCATTGTTTATATTTTTAGAAATACCTTGGCAGCAATTAATTTGGTGCTCCTAAGATTTGTCAGGCCTCATTGGAACAACTCAATAAAACATTTTTTTAAATTCTGTAACCAGAGTTTATTATAGAGGTAATGGTTTTTGTGTGTGTGTACCACAGGAGAACAAGGTGCATCTTGGTAACAAACAGATTAAACATAGATTAAAATGTGGGCATTTCAACCTTTGAAATTTAAAGGGGATTATGTATTTATAGCTGGACATTTTCAGGATGACCTGAGAAAATGCACTGATTGAATTTATTAACATATTTAGATGATTAGTCAAGACCACTGCTACAGACAAAGATTAAGGGTAAAATATAATTGAATTTGACATGGATCTGGCATTTTCTGTGCTTTTAAAAAGCTGAGAACTCATAAATTGTGTATTTGATTGTTTTAAGTGATACTTTTCTAATGTATGTTGAAAATACAGTCTTGGATAAAAAGACCATGGTGTCACACAAAAATTAATTTTTAGCTGTCTTAAAAGGATGTAATTATGTCACTTGTTTCTTAAACCTAAAATTAAGCTTGATCTAGTCTCAGTGGTACTTTAAATCCTTTTTAAAACCTTCCTTCAGTTTTGGATGGTTGCAGTCCAAGAAGTAATACTGTAAAGAATTTCCTCCCTTTAATGATCTTGTCTGAGGCAAAACTGTTGTTGCTTTTTAATTGCCTGGTATACCTCAAACCTATATTACTACCAAACCTTCCTGAAGAACATGCTTTTGTGTACTGTCACTGATTCATCAAATTTTAAAAAATTCCTTTGAAAACAAAACAATGTTACAGCAGTAAAAAGTCTCTATGGGTAGCATTAGTAAATAATGTCAGGATATGAGAGGATCACACCAATCTGGTATTACAGGATTGTTGTGTGAAGGAATATCTCATTAATAATCGTTTCATGAACTGAAGTCAAACTTGGTTATTTGTGCTTGCATGCTTTTCTGATACTATACAAAGTTAGTGATGTTGGCGAATCGCTGGTAGAGGTTTTGACTTTGATTATCCTTTTAATTATGTTTGTAAGAAATTTTGAAGAAAGGACTGTCATACTCTCCTTTCAGTTGTGCTTATGATGTATCCGTTTGATGCATTAGGCTCATGTTTTGCCTTTGGAAAAAGCAAAAAGTATTTCAGTTTTTGTTACATGATAAGTAGCTGATTCTGTGTATTTCATGATTTATATGCATCATGCAGTCTCTTTGTTTTTCCTTTCACAAAGTGTCATATTGTCCTTGAGTTATTTTATTACTCTTGCACATAAACTTTGCCGTGAGTCATAGATGAATCTCTGCTTCCCAAGACTGCTTCCCCAAGCATATTTTACCTTAGACGTACGAAAGCCAACAGTTGAGACGACCAAACATAAATTTCAGGGGATAAAAATACAACACAATAAAATAATAAAAACCAACTGGCTGAATGTGGTGCAGAGCTAACATATTGGTATGAAAAAACATAATGATCAGAACAGGGACTTTGGGTTTGGCCAGCAATAAAGTGCCAGCCAGCTTGTCTGCTGAGCCAGTTAGCACCCAAAAGCATTCAAATGATATTCTAGCATCTGTCTCTGAGATTTACTGGCACAAATCAAGTACATTAAAATACAAACACACCCACAAAAACATGCATCTCTTGCGGTCCTTTGTGTACACATATTAGTTTGCCAAAGCAATCATCTGTTTGAAATAATATAGTGTGTTTTAGATATTTCTTTCTTTCACCTAGAGGAGTCCATGAATCCTTCATTTTCTAAAGTGTATTTATTAAGGGAAACCACAGTTCCTTGAGACATCCTCATAAAGCAAGGGGACTCAATTCCCCCTTTCTCTGTAAAAAAAATGTCTTCCTGCTTCAACCTTTTAACAACCACTCTTGTACCAGCAATCAATGAATCACTCCTCAGCCTCCCTAGGAAAGCTTACCTTAAGGTGGTGGAAGGGAGGCATCAACCAATTCATGAACATCAGATTTAGTTGGAGCATAGTGGCTTTCATCCTGACCATGGAACGGTGGATAAGATCTTTTCCCTCACCGATTGGATGAATGATTAGTTAATGTTTGGTTTTCTGGTCCACATGTAATTCATGGATCTGGAGAAGGTTTATTTATGTGTCCCCCAAGGACACATAAGTAAACAAGTGTAGACAAGTGTAGACAAGTGTTGAGGGGTATGCTATAGGAGTACATGGTATCTGGGTTGCTTTGAAAGGCTACTCAGTCCTTGTGAAACAAGTGGATCTCATGGAGAGGAAGTTAGGTTTGGGAACTTCAGTGTATAACATTTGATTTTTGCAGACAATATGGTTTCTTCATGCCATGAAATGTATCATGTACTGGAAATGTTTACTACCGATTGAGAGGTCAACAGAATGAGAGTAAGCTCCTCTAAATCTCAATCCATTGCTCTCATCTGGAAAAAGGGTGATTGCGCACTTTGTGTCACATCTCTTTGCCTTGAGTAAAGGAGTTCTTGGAGTTTTGTTTCTTGAACCGAAAAGCAAAGCACTCTCTTTTTTGGTCTATCTATGTTTGAAACCTCACCTATGGTGATTAGATATTGATCCCGAGTGAATGAACAAGATCCTGGATATAAGCAGCTGAAAAGAGCTGAACTCAGACTTGGAGAAAGACTAAGGAGCTTGATCATTCAAAGTAAGTTGCTGGTTGAGCCACTGCTCCTTTGCCTTGAAGAGAATCAGTTTAGATGGTTTAAGCATCTGCTCAGCATACCTACTACCTACCTCACTTTGATGGTTTTCCAGGTCCCACTGCAAGGAGACCATGGGGTGGAACCAGAACCTGCCAGTGGGAATATATATCCCTTCTGACCTCGGAACAGCTTGGGATACTCCAGAATGAGATGAAAAGTGTCGCTGTGGAAAGGGATGTCTAAGTTTCTTTCCTCTTTATTCTTGTTTTAAATCAAATCAGAATCTTACATGTCTATAATTAACCTTCTGCACACAATGTAAAGTTAAAGATTTGCCTTACCATCTGTAGCTTCATATTCCAACTTTTGACATTCTGTGTTACAAACCATACAAAACTTTCAGTGCCTTACAAATATGTTTAAGTTCATTGTTTTCACACTTTGTCCCTGTAGCCTCCCATGCAGTAATGCAGAACATTCATCTACATTGATCTAGATTCAAGACCCTCTGTCTTCCTCACTGCTCGTCCTTCCCTCCTCATGCTGCTTAATGAACTTGCATATGCCTAATGCAGCTTAACAGCCCCCTTTGCTCATACCAGAGCGCAATCACAGGCATCTTCGCTATCAATGCTTGATGCAGTTACTGCCAGACATGCATAGGTAGTCTTCACAACTGTGTTTTATTTCAGCA
This sequence comes from Crenichthys baileyi, assembly GCA_036173005.1. NCBI lineage: Eukaryota > Metazoa > Chordata > Actinopteri > Cyprinodontiformes > Goodeidae > Crenichthys > Crenichthys baileyi. Next base: position 173,931 of record JAHHUM010001758.1, read on the forward strand.
AGATTTGCAGGTGACTCTGCTGCTTATTAAGTTCCATGTGACTGGCACAGTTCCACTTTACTCCTTTCTGCAGAACTCGGCAGACCTTATTGGAGGTAATATTTCATCATGACTTCATTATTTTACCTCCACCTTTAAGTTTGATTATGCTGTGCAAGAAACAACAAAAGCAATCCAAACTGGGTGGGAGGAGAAGGGCCTCGGTAGTAGGGCAAGACACAAAAGGAAAAAAAAACTGATTTCAGGCAGGCAAACCCAACATTGTCCAGAGGAGGCCCAAAGGTCAGGCGGGTGGCTCTGTGGTCGTCCCCAGCAGGCACAGAGATCAGCCAGTTCAGCAAAAAAAAAGATGGATTATTAGACTGCTAACATAATTATAACACATCTTTATTGCTCCCAGGGTGGTGGTAGTGTCCATTTTCTCTAGTTATGGCACTGTCATACTTTGTGTGGCCTTTAATAAATACTTGTTTTCGCTGACACATTGCAATTAGCAGGGTCCACCTCCATAATGTTGATGACTCTCACAGATACAGAAGGCTGTGATTTTTCATCCACCTGCGGACACACACAGTTTGTACTCTCATACACATAAACTAAGCCGCAGTGGTGTCATTTTGTGGCCAGCAACTATGCTGGATGATGGGTCTTCTTTTTTCTACTGCCATCTTATTTGTATTTCTCTTCATTACAGTCTCAACCATCCGTTTCTGACCCCCACCCACCACCACCACACACACACCCACCCAGTCTTCCACTCTATCACTTTTTTGGTGAACCCACCTGGTTCGGTGTTGGTGAGGTGAAAACGCTCTTTATACGATAGACAAAATGTGTGGTTGCATGTTCATCTGGTTTATAAGAGTTGGTGGGAAGGGTAGAGGTTAAAAGACAGGAAATCCACTTTATTCTTTGTCCGTTACTGCTGCATTATAAAACTTTTTTTTGTTTTGTTTTGAGCATATAATGCAACCAGAAAGTGTTTAATTTGAAAATGGAACTAATGGCCTAACTTAAAATTTACATTTAACGTTAACATTTAGTGGCCTTTGGGACTAAGTGGCCTAATGGACTATTATAAACACAATTCTTATTTTGAAATGCTTTGATATTTGCAGGATTAAGAACAACAGTGTCCACAATAATATCTAAGCTGACGTCCGAATTTATTGGATTGACCTCGCGCATAGTTGTTCCACTTATAAGACCCAAAATAACCTTTAAGCATTTTGGATTTTTTTTAGACATATTAAATCAATCTTTAAAAAAAAATCTCTTAATTTTTGTATTTATTCATGTATATTAGGTGCAAGATTGTTATTATTGCATATAAAAAACTTGGCATAGGCCAGAAAAGGATGCTTACGCTATTGTAATAACTCTTTGTCTTTCTTAAAAATGAGACCTCATGTTGCAGTGGGATTTAACTGTACAAATAAAGCCAGCCCATCCCTACTTGAAAGTTTTATTTATTATTTAATATTAAACAAGGCTTAATAAGGCTGCTAGTACTGTAGGCGTTTTAACATAATTTTGTGCTTCTCTGAGGTATTTCTTTTGTTTACATTTTTAATGGTAACTATGAGCAGTTTGCTCATACTGATTGCAGTTATCAGCAACATGTTTTATGCTTTCATTTAGCTGAGTTTATTTTCAGTTAGTACTTTGTTGTCATTTGGATGTATAGTATCTTGTTTCATCTCATTGTTTATTTTCTAGTTATATTCAGTGATGTAAAATAGGCACAGATTAATTTGCCATCCATAGAAAATGCTTTGACATTTTCTTAGGTAAAACATGATTATGAAGTGGAAAAAGACATGAAAACAATATAAAACACTCTGAATGCTTTCCCTCATTTCAGGTATTTCTCTTTTCTGGACAATGTTGCCACCCAGACTGCCTTCCATGTTCCTTTACACAGTCTGATAATAACAGCTGAAAGTCCGGACAGGCAAGATTGAGTAGGGAGACATGGAAAAAAACACCAAAGATGGCAAGACAGCACAGCTGCAGGAAAGAGCATAAGAAAGATGACTGAGATAAAGATACCTAAAAAGAATGCATGAGATAGGAAAAGACAGTGATGGAAAAGTGTAAACCTGAGCGAATCAAAGATAAGAACGAAATAGATGGTGAAGAGGGGAGAGAACAGAAGGTAAGGGAGAAAAATGCAGAAGCCAAAAAGGGTGGAGTAAGCGGGAACAACACAAAAAATTGTGTTATGGTCAAAGACTCTTGAAATAGAAGAGGCGGTTGTGGCTGTGAAGAGTTAGTAGATGATTTATGGGTAGGTGACCTGGCATTAAAACTGAAGAAGCCTTTTTCATTCCTCTCCTTAATCTGACTTACTCCACAAAAAAAATGTTTTAGGTATTGGCCATAGCAAGGCCTTGGACAGAGACTCAGTGGGCAAAACCACTGCTTATGTTTGATAAGGGGAGGAAATATAAATAAATGCATTAAAATCAGACCATTAAGTGTTCAATACATTTTTTAATAACTGAAGTGAGCTTTTTCATGTGTGCAAATGAAATTTAAGTGTATACATGCTTAAAATCTCCTAACACAAATCTGTAGAGTCAATTAAATCTGTATATATACACACACCAGTTTGTGCAGCAAGAAGGTAACTGCTGGAAAGGAGACTGTAGAGGTGATCAAGGAGAATGGCTCTAGGGAGAGGGAACCAATTTAGAAAAAGGGAGTTTAGATGGTCCAATGAAGGGATAGTACGTGATAGCCAGTAGAAGTAAGACACAAACTGAAGGCAGGTAGATAATCAGGGTTGGAGGAGGAGTAATGATGGGAGAAAAAGGTCGAGTGGAGAAAAATGCCATGTGTGGGGAGGGAGGGGGTTGCAGTTAGAGATGCATGCAGATTGTAGAAAGGATGTTATTTGTCTAAGTCGGCACCTGATGTCTCTTAAGCAATAGTTTTCTTTTTTTTCATGACATGCATGTCCTCACCTAATTTAAGAGTTTGGTTGGAAAACTATTTATCCTTTTTGCTCCCATATTTTCTCCTGCTTTCTGTTTGTGCTTGTGTGTGTGTTGATTTTATTCCTGCCAGAAGGAGAGACAATATTTTGGATGAGCCAAGTGTTGATAAATGGGTGCCAGCAGTCACCCTGTCAGAGTGGCAGATCATTTTGTGCCACAGAGCGGGTGTGTGTCTGTAACAGAGACGGACATACAGACAGAAAGATGTTGGCGGCCTGTTTGTCCTTGCTCATGGCATCTGTGATTTCAACAAGAAGTCTTTTGCATCGATCCGCTTGTGAGATGGTCTGGCATCTGGATGATTTTACTAAACACTACAGGGAAAACTGACTAATCACTCACACACGCCATACAAGCAGAGATTGCCAACAACACAACAAAATAAATGAAAATTACTTTTACATCAAACTTCTCTTAATTTAAAAAAAAAATGTTTAAACCCTTCTTTTGTGTTTATCAAGCTTTTGGAGACAATAATTAATATGCTGTTTAAGCTCTGCAGTCAGAGATGAAGCTTGGTATTTCGATTTCTTTGATTTTCAAAGACCAGAACAATGCCACTGTCTGAATATTATTTATGGCACAGCAGTCCTCATTATACAATCTCTCAAATGAAAAATAAGTCATTTCACAACAATGAAGCCAACACGACATTTGTTTTTTTGTTTGTGCCCCTCATTATGATTTAATTAACTGCCAGGGATTATTTTAACACAATTGGCTGTGTAGTCTTATTAAAAATCATTTGGATCTAAGACAGAAGACTGCAGACTGGCTCAGTAGCAACAGAGTTATTTCTGTTATACAAAGATAGTTACACTTTTAATGGAGCATGTGTGGTTGCATATTTCATTACTTGCATTTGGACTATTTCTGTTTTGTGCATGTTAGTTGAAGTGTGCAAATATGGAGAATGTTCATTCATTTTACTTTGTTTCTAGATACAGTGCCTTGCAGTTATTGATTCCTCTTGATTTTACTTTTTTTTTACAGATTGTCATTGTACAACCTGAAACTTAAAGGTTAAATTGAATTTAGGTCTGTTCTTTGTCTGGGTATTTCTAACTCGAGTATATACACTAACGGTCAAAAGTTTCAAAACGCTTTTCTTATTTAATGGTTTTCTTTATGTTTATGACTATTTACATTGTACATAAATTTTCACTGAAGGCATCAAAACAGTCAGTGAACACATATGCAATTATGTAGCAAACAAAAAATTGTAAAAAAACTTCCAATATGTTTTATATTTTAGATTCCTTAAAGTAGCCGCCCTTTGCTGCAATGACTGAAATATTAACCTTTGGCCGTCTTTCAATGAACTTCTGGGAAGTTCTTTCAAGAGTCTTTGGAAACCTATTTCAGGTGACCACCTCATTAAATTTATTGAGAGAATGCTAAGGGTGCAAAGTTAGTAACGTTTGTCCAGTCCACAAACAACTAATTGAAACTGCAAATAGAACATCCTCTGATCCAAATTATCAACAATAGCCATCACAGAGATGAATTGAGCTAGCATTAGCCTGCTGTTTTTTTGTAAAATCCTCTCTCAGCAGTAATCTTGAGCAGAGCAAGATATGGGTTTGCTATTTCTTAACTTTCATATATAATTTGTGTGCAACAATTTTAATGCAAAGATAATTATAGATAAATATTTTTATGAGCTTTAAATTGATTTCAGTAACTTCATGATTCACCATGGAATGTATCAAAAATATGTTTCCCTTGTCATACATGGATTAATTACAGATAAAAATTTAGGAAACAAAAAAGTTTAATCTAAAAAGCATAAAACACATTTTACACAGTCTTTGGTATAGGTGGCTCATTGAAAGCAGACAGACAACTTTCCACACTATTTTAGGTGTCTGTAAGTTTTACCTCAGTTGTTTAGATGTTTTGGCATCTTGTTGCACTTTTAGTGAAGTAAATTTATTTACTTTTAATTGTCTGTAAAGTAACCCGCAACAATTTGTGAAGTAATTATGTTGGTCAAGTTTAAGTTGAAATTTCTTTTAAAGTCAGAGTGCTCATTGCTTTCCACAGTCAGAAATTATAACAGCTTAAAGTCACAAGTTAACAGTTGTACACTTAAAGTTCATTTGTTTTGCCTGAGATTTGGGAGGCAGGTTAAATTGGCATTTGCTCATTCATGTTAATTCTGAGCCTTCAGCCTTATCCAGAAATTAGATTCGGACCATTAAACATATGGTTTGAGATCCAAACCATTCATTGTTTTGGTAGGATGGCAGTTGTGCCATAGTCTCTCCATTTTTGAATCATGGATTGAACAGTGCTGTGTGTGATGTATAAACTTTGAGATATTGTTGTTCAACCTAACTCTGCTTTACACTTGTCTGCCACTTTATCCCCAACATGTATGCTCTTCATGATGCCCACAGGCAGACATTATTTACTAATTTTGTGCGAGCTATTGTACTGCATTTTACTTGGAAGCGTCAGAGTAAAAGGGGCTGAAAACATGAACACTACACTTTCAGAGCAAAGCTAAGGAAATAAACAGAAGCAGTGATACTTTAGGTTCAGTCCAGCTAGGATCTAAGCCAAATGTTTTTGTACTTGTTTTCTTTCCTTTTACGTTTTTTGTTTTTAATTGTATTGCTGAGCTGTGGAAACGACCTTTCAAACAAATCAGTTGTTTAAGCCCTGAAGCTTCAAACATTTTTCTTTTCTAAACATGCTTTATTGGCATCCTTTTTAGTCTTTTGACAAAAACAAGGGAGGGAAGGACTAATACTAGTTGCTGCACCATTGATATCAAAGAGGACACAGTTTTTATAAAAAAGACAAAGTAAAGCTAATTTCTATCCCCCCAAAAAATAGCACATGTTGCAAAGAGTGTTGAGGAAAAATTTATTTTAGGTATAGATATTTATCTTGAACTTTTTGATAAGATTGTTTGACTAGAAGAATAAATAGAAATTTCTAAAATTAAAAGTGTTTAAACCAGCATACCCATCCTTAAAATCTGACAGTCCATTTTACTTTACATAATAACATAAATTACATCCTTGCTTTCACACTTAACCAAAATATCAATTTTTTTCCAGATCTCGGCATCTACACTGTAGAAGAGCTATTTATCATTAAGATATCTATCTGTGTCATACAGCTAAGTGATGGTTGCCTATTAAATGTGATTTTTAGGATTAGGTTTAAGGTTTGCTTCTTAAGGATCAAATATCTAACATAACCATAAAAAATCACTAGAGGAATAAGGCTGTACAGATTGGCTTCTGTCTGGTTTATTCATTTTTTCACATTTAGTAGATGTAGTGGAGCTTAATTAATTTGATTAATCTAATTATTTTTCTATTATGACTCTCTGTCTGCTGGCTCAACACCTGAGTTTGACATCAGACTTATTAGGGATGTTATTAAAGAAATCTTTCTGGATGAACATGATTAATTATGTAAATTATAAGACAAAAGGTATAGGTGAAAATGTGCTCTGTACAAGTGGGAGGTGAAGTGTCTTTCTAAAGAAAGACATACTAGTCTCTTCTTTGCCTCTTGTTTGCTCTTTAACAGCCTGAATTTTCATGAACAATCTTCTTTATACTGCCATATTTCTCCATGTCTCATTTCTAAATACATAGTGATTCCTATCACTACCCAGAAGCGATTGAAATCCTTCACAATCCAAAAGAAGTTTCCATTTTGTAACAGGTACACAGGATCTTCTTATATCTTTCTCAGTGGTGGCAAAAAACACTCCATCTATGTTTCCCCATAGCAAAAGCTTCCTATGCCTTAGCCTGCTACAGTGTAACCTAGCTGGCCCGCTATCACTCGTCTCATCCGTTACACTCTGCTCCCATTCAATCAGAGCCCCACGCCTCGGAGGAGCTGCAGATAAAATTCTCATTATCTTAGCTCACAGAATTATAGAGAACAGGACCAAGGGGCACACACGCACATAAAAACACACACAAATTGATTCACTCTCTTACAAGAACACATATCCCACACAGATATGTACAGTAGCCTAAGAGTGTGCTTGTATGCATGCACAAGCTCCAAACAAGAGTGTTTAACTCGTGCTAAGTCTAATTTGTGCACCAAAGAGATAGTATTTAAAGGAAACGTTCCCATTTTAATGTTCTCATATGGAAAGCTGCTTTAAAAAAGTAGCAAAACAAAGATCTCTGTAGTAGTTGAATTTGAGGCCTTTTGTGGTGCTTTCTTTATATGCGTATATATTTGAATGTAAGACCATAATTTGAATTGCTATTCACTTAGGTTTTCACAGTGACACTGCTGTCTGTGGAAAGCAAGTAATTTTGTATCACATCCAATTAAGCTTTGGTATTTTCAGAAGTTTTTTGCATGGATATGCTTTTGCGAATAAACCTATATTTTCCCAGTACCTTCCTAAAGTATTGATAAACCCTTAACCTTTTCACATTGTGTATATTACAACAGATTTCTTTGTATGTTATTGGGATTTTATATGACAGCACAATGCAAAGAGGTGTATAATTGTGAAGTTGAAAGAAAAGCATACGTGGTTTTCAAAAATCAAGTGTGGTATGCATATGATTTCAGTCTGCCTGAGTCAGTATCTTGCAGAATCACGTTTTGCTTCAATTACAGTTGTAGGACTTTAGAAGTATGTTGGTCATAAATTGTTGTAAAGTCAGACCCAAATGTATGCAGGAGAACAGGAATCTCATGTGGGAGGTGAATATTTATGAAAATAACTTAAAAAATCAAGGAAAGGCACAAAATTAACTGGAAAGCATCAGCCGAGAATAAAAAATGGCTAAATGATAGTGAACAGGTGAGGCACAGAAGGACAGACAAACTGGAAAAGCAGGTAATGATAGGATATAACATGAAAAACATTGACTGACCTGTAACTGCTGTGGAGGTGATAATAAACATAGGTACCAGGTAAGTACAATCAACATAATGCAATGTAACTGAGTACCTGAAGTGAGGAATTTAGAAAAATGGCTAACACATAAATGAATACACAAGGCACAAAAGGACTTACTGTAACTGTTTAAGACTAAAACTAAAATAGGAATGCAATATGTCAAGAGCACAACACAGGTAAGAACCAAGAATCACAAAACAAAAGAGTGAACCATGTTTGAAACACCTTAAGAGAGTAAAAAAACAAAGCAAAAAGAATCAAAACCAAAGTGACTACCAAAACAAAAAAACAGCCATGGATCCGGAAACTTTGACTGGACAGTTTTAACACGTGAATATACTTGGATTAAGACCATTCCATTGTAGCTCTAACTATATGTTGGGGGTCATTGTCCTGCTGGATGTGAACATCTGCCACCAACTCAAGTCTTTTAAAGCCCTTTAACAAATTGTCTTCCAGGATTGTTCCATCCATCACTTCTGATCCCCAGCAGCATGGTGTTGCCACCACCAGGTTTCACTGTGGGGAAATGATTTTAACAATAGCTTTGTTCAGACCATAAATAACAGATTTAAAGAGTGCATAACTTGTCCTGTCAACAGATTATCTCACTTAAGCCATGCAATTCTGCAGCTCCTTCTGAGTTGCCCACTTGGCTGTTTTTAAATTATGTCCTAGCCCATCCTGTCAGTGTAGGTGTTTGGCATTATCTATTTAAGTTTGCAGTTTTGCTGTATTCTTTTGGGTTTCTGATTATATTTTGAACAGTGCTATTTATTCCTGACTTGTCTGATGTTTTTACTGGTCTTCATGATGTTTGTATACTACGGTTTTGTAACAAAGCTCTGAGGTCTTCAAAGAACACCTGTTTGACGTTAAATTACACACACTCAACCTCAGTTTAATATGTAACCTCTGATGGCATTTGATTGCAGTAGATGTTTTTAAGGGTTTAAGAGTGAAGGGGACTTGACACCTTTGTATGTAAAAAAAACAAATAAAACCATGAATATTTTTCCTTCAATTTAACAAGTATGCACTGCTATGCTGTTCTAGCCCATAATATCCAAAAGAAATACTCTTTGTAGTATCCATTCAAGGAATTTCACATGTGTAAGTTTATCAGTAACAGTGTAAGAGTTTGCATAAAGGGATTGCTGCAAAGTCAACGCCAGTGACTGTCCACTGTCTCTACATGTTCATCCGGTAGGAGTGAATGCTGCAAGTCACTGACTGGATGCAATCTGCTGGGTTTCCTTTCCTTAGATAGAAAAACTTTTTATCCAATTTGAATAAATAACAGAATCTGGCTGCACTGTTCAATGATTAAGATTAATTGGAATGTATGTACCTGACTTTTGTGAAGTGCCTTGAGACGACATGTGTTGTGAATTGGCGCTATATAAATAAACTGAATTGAAAACTGAATTGAACACTGAATTGCATATGTTGCCTAGTGAAATTTCTTCTACACATGGAAACTCCATAGCTTTTTCTGTTATATGAATTGAACTGTGCATCCCTGTATTATTTGGGCCAGACTGTCTTGTATGTGAAATAAATGAAGGGGAGAGGCAAAAAAGAGGCAAGAGAGAATGAGTGCTTCCTTCAGTCAGATTTTCCTTTTTTCAGGGCTGTCTGAAGTTCTCTGAAATTCAATTCAGATAAGATAATGAAAGTCATTTGTCCATATTTAAAGGTGATTCAGTGAAGTTCTCTTCCCTCCACATAAGAATCTATTGCCCTCAGTTTGTTCTCAGCCATCAGTGCCTGCAGGCACTAGATTGACACATACCTCAGTAGCGGTTGGAGTTCGATTGTGCATAGGAGTGCTTTCTGTCATACCTCTTACAAGAATGTTACGTGATATTGATTGTTTCCATTTTAAGTTGTTGCACTACCTTTTCTTACGTCAATATTCACACTGTGGCGAGTCCTTGAATTCAAGCAGGGCTTTTTTCCACTTGAGTGTTCAGTCAATTGACAATGACTGAACAACTCATCAGTTGTTCAGCAATAGAGGGTGTTAGGTGATGAGCATGTTCATTGAAATACCATAATATGATTAGAGTTCTAAATCATTCGGTGGGACGGGGAAGCAGAACTGGGTCAAATGTTGAGCAGAATGCAAATCAAGTATGATGAATCCCCCTGTTATGGTAGCTGACATAAGAGTTAAAATAAATCACAATCAGTGTTTTTTAAAAGCATAATTTTTATCCATAGATGCCTAGGGCTCTAAATGGTTGTACCACATCTTGCACTCGAGGCAAAGCAAGGACAAATGGGTTTCTTACATCCTCCCATTTTTCTATTCATTAAAACAGAAGTAGGTCACCTATAAAATGGCTGCCACTTGGCCACCTTCTCCACACCCCCTCATTCTGTCAGCATATGTTACTCCCAAACCCTAGCCAAAAGAGGCTCCTGAATAAAACAGTCAAACAGAGCACCCTAAAGACAGGCAGGCGGGAGATTTATTGCCCATATTTGAAGCTCTTATGAAAATGCATTCCTCAGCCAATTTTCCTTTGCAATGCCTTTAATTACCTGTCTTAATAGGATCCTTGTAAGAGTGGCAGGATGTCTTCACTAATGTCTGCTTTCAATTGGAGGGATGATAACACAAGTATGAAATTTGCAGAGATCAATTTTAAAAGCAAGAGATGTTTGCAATAAATGGAAAGGATGTAACACTACAGGGATTTCCTAATTTTTGACCACTTGTTCACCGCAGTGTAACTTACCCTGCTTTTTATTAGGCACAGTCCTTGGCAAAGGTATTCATACCCCTTAAAATGTGTTTCAACTACAAATAAATTGTGTGGTAAACCAACACAAAGTAGTCCATAGTTGTGACGTTAAAAAAAAAATTGATACGTGGTTTGCAACTTTTTTTGTTGTTGTTGCATGGATTTGTTTTTGTCCCTTTTTCTCTAAAAACCCAAAATAAATTCCAGTGCATTTAATTGCCTTTGGAAATCACCTGATCAGTACATTGAGCCCGTGTGTGTTTGAGGTAATCTCAGTTCAAATACAGCTGTTCTGTAAAGGCTTCACGGGTTTGTTAGACAACATTAGTCAGGAAGGTGACCAAGAACGCCATGTTCACTCTATTAGAGCTCCAGCATTCCTCTGTGAAGTGAGGAGAACCTTCCAGAAGGACAATAATCTCTGCAGCAATCCAGCAGTTACACCTGTATTGTAGAGTGTCCAGACAAAAGCCACTCCTTAACAAAAAGCACATGGCAGCCCATCTAGAATTTGCTAATAGGCACTGTAAGAAGTCTCAGACCATGAGAAACAAAGTTCTCTGGTCTGATTAGACAAAGATTGAACTCTTTGGTGTGAATACCAGGTGTCACGTTTGAAGGTAACCAGGCACCGCTCATCACCAGTCCAGTACCGTCCCTACAGTAAAGCATGGCGGCGGCAGCATCATGCTATGGGGATGTTAGTCAGGATAGAGGGAAAGATGAAAGCAGCAATGTACTTTGACATCCTGGATGAAAATCTGCTCTATAGTACTCTTGACCTCAGACTGGGGCAACTGTCCATTTCTTAGCAGGGCAATGAGCCAAAGCACAATCAAGATCTCAAACAGGTGACTTCAGAACCACTCTGTGAATGTCCTGAAGTGTCCAAGTCCAGACTTTAATCCAATTGAACATCTCTGGAGAGATCTAAAAACAGCTGTGCACAGACTTCTCCCATCCAGTCTGATGGGGAATGGGAAGAATGGGAGAACCTGCCTAAAGATAGGTGTGCTAGGCTTGTCGAATCATTCAGAAAGACTTGAGGCTGTATTTGCTGCCAAAGGTGGATCAACAGAGTATTATGCAAAGGCTGTGAATACTTATATAAATGTGGGATCTTAGTTTTCTATTTTTGATAAATTTGCAACAATCTCAAAAAACAGTGTCATGATGGGGTGTTGTGTGTAAAATTTTAAGGAACAAGAACAATTTGATTTCATTTGGAATAAGGCTTTAACATAACTAAATGTGGAAAAAGTGCAGCACTGTAAAAAACTTTCCGAGATGCACTGTAGTCATGTGTTCGAATGACCCAGTCAAAATCCACATTTAACAACTTAGAATCTGTGGTAAGACTTGATAATTGATGTTCACACATGCTGACCGACTGAGCAAAGTGGTAAGAGGAAAACAAATTAGTCTATAGATGTCCAAAGATGGTTGAGACATAAGCAAAAACACTTGCAGCTGTAACTGCAGTGAAAAGAGGGCCTACTATTGACTCAGGAAGCCTGACAACAAATTTATTCCAAACTTTTTAAATTTTTATTTGCAACCATGTACTATTTTGTTCCACTTCACAATCATTCAATGCTTCTTGTCTATTACATACAATTCCAAAAAATGTATTAAAGTTTGCGGCTGCATCTTGACAAAATGTAGAAAAAGGTAGAGGAGTGTAAATACTTATGAGATGGACTGTATTTAGTTTTTCTTCTTTTCCTTTTTTTGCTCAGTAATTTTAAGTATGTGGATTCTTTGAGTGTGAATTTGCTTATTATGGCTTTGCCCTGTCAAATCTGTCTCTCAGTACCATCTTACTGCCCCTCAAGCAATAACCTAAATTTAGACTCAACTAGTGCAAAAAATGACATTTCTCACTTGTGAAGTGTCCTATCAATATGTGTTTATACTCATCCTACTTTTAAACTGCACTGTGAGAAAATAATACAATTCAAAACTTTGACATGTGAATGCGGAAGCACTGCTGAAACCGAGACCAGCAAAGTACTTTGAACGCAGCGCCACAGATGAACCCTGTTGCCCTTTTCCTGTCATATTACCTTGTGTTGAGGTTTTAAAAGCCCCAAATCTATTGCTAATGTGATGAGAGTAAGACAGTGACGACCCTTGTTTCCCTGCTCGTTCCACTGGTAGACAGTGACTTACTTACTTCCTAGTAATTCTCTAGAGCTTCTGTTACCTACCTATTTGCAGAAGCACAGTCCACCTTTTTGCAATGTGGTATCTACCGACATTGTTGCATGCACCTGTGAAAGAGTCTAGTGTAGCAAAACTCACAAACTGTTTTAACAGTCCTCAGCTTTATAATAAATGCACTGAGAGAATATATACAAAATGTGTATACTGCAATAGGATGAATGTATTCATACAGTAAGACACATAAGTGTGTCAAATGCTGAGCAATTGTACTGCTTGTCATTTCTCTTCAAGTCTATCCTTAGAAAAAGCATGTCATTTGACCGTGCATAATCACCCTGCCCTTTCTGCATATGCTCCACATTAGCACAGAGGCTTAACCTAACCAGCCGGCCTACAGACAGGTGCCATGTTCCTTCTGCAACATGAATATGTATAAGACTCTTTTTGCAGGACTCAAGTAATTGTAAAAGATTATAAAAACATAACACAAGCTTCATTTGCAAAGCACTGCTCATGAAAGCTGTGTGATTGATCTCTACAGTGCACTTACTTTTTTCTCTGTCCCTCTCGTGCTCTGTCACCCATACAAACTCTTTATTTTCCTGTTGCCCCTTTTTTTTTCCCTTCCCTTTCTAATCGCTTGGCAGAACAGATGGACAGAGGATATAGTCTTAAAATGCCTTGTTGTGTTCCATTTCCAATATGTTGCGCTTTAGATTAGGTGATACAACTCTCTCTCTCCTTGGTATTTGTAGAAGCTGGAAGTGTGTTTTATTTCCAAAGAGTAAATCTGAAAGGAAATGGTTGGTAGAAAAACAGAAATGGGGAGGTTCTTTCGCAGTGTTTACTGGGGCCTCTGACGGGACAACTGGTAATTCACAATAAATTGGAGGCTGTAGAAAGCCAGCTGCCCTGTAGGTGATGGGGATTGTGTTTGAAAGAAGGAAAAATAGGGAAGCATACATAATCTTTGTGTATATGTCATATTCATATGCATGCTTTTGAATATTAGTGTCAAAAACAGAAATTGTTTCATTTCTTTAGCTAAATCTATTAAAAAAATTATTTAAACAGTTTGACACTTGCATGAAAATCTTTAACTAAAGCTGTTAGTTGAACACTTTGCAGACAGCAGATGATCAAATGAAGAATTATGAATCTCTTATGCCTGTGTCATTTTTGGATGGATTTTTTCCCCTGCTTTTTAAAGACACAACTTTAATATACTGATCACCTACTCTAGTTGGTCTTTCTTTTTTTGACCTCCATGTGTCCGCTTCCATGGTTTTTCCTTTTTTGTATAAACTAAACAATACAATCCAATTCAGTTTAAGTTTATTTATATAGCGCCAATTCACAACACATGTCGTCTCAAGGCACTTCACAAAAGTCAGGTACATACATTCCAATTAATCTTAATCATTGAACAGTGCAGCCAGATTCTGTTATTTATTCAAATTGGATAAAAAGTTTTTCTATCTAAGGAAACCCAGCAGATTGCATCGAGTCATCGACTTGCAGCATTCACTCCTCCAGGATGAACATGTAGAGACAGTGGACAGTCACTGGCATTGACTTTGCAGCAATTCCTCATACTGAGCATGCATGTAGCAACAGTGGAAAGGAAAAACTCCCTTTTAACAGGAAGAAACCTCCAGCAGAACCAGGCTCAGTGTGACCGGCCATCTGCCACGACCGACTGGGGGTTAGAGAGAACAGAGCAGAGACACAAAGAGAACAAAGAAGCACTGATCCAGGAGTACTTTCTATGGGAAGGAAAAGGTAAATGTTAATGGATGTAGCTCCTTTAGTCGTTTCACCTAGAAAGAAGGAACAGATAAACTCTGAGCCAGTTTTCAAGGTTAGAGTCTGAAGAGAGCACATAGAGTTAGTTACAGTAAAAGCTCAGTCAGTAGCTATGTCTAGGAGAGAGAAAGGGTTAAACACTGAAAGACAGGGCCAAGTGGATCATCGGTAAAGGGTGAGCATTAAGTTGGTGCCAGCAGAAGCTTGAAGGATTCCCCTCTCCAGAAAGGTGTTACAGGTAGACACAGAGTCAGGCCAGGTGTAGCTTCTAGGAAGAGAAAAGAGAGAGAACAAAGTTAAAATTTGAAATAACAGCAAATAATACAAAATTGAAGAGTAGTGTGAGAAAGTAGCGAAGAGGGTGAAAGTGGTCATTATGTCCTCCAGCAGCCTAAGCCTATAGCAGCATAACTATAGAGATAGCTCAGGATAACTTAAGCCTCTCTAACTATAAGCTTTATCAAAAAGGAAAGTTTTAAACCTAGCCTTAAAAGTAGACAGTTTGTCCATCTAGAGCCCAATGATGGCCATTGATATGCTAAAAACCACAATGATTGGGATATCTCTCTCTGTCAGATTGACCATAACCATTGGAAAAGAGAGGGGGTCATACAGGTAGCAGAAATGGAGGGTGTGTTTGCACCTCAACCATAACTGAGCCGGTGTAGGCTAAACCTGACTCCCCCTTACTCCATCCAACAAGCGGAGAAGAAGACGGAGGTAAAATAAGGAAGATAGCTCAGGATAACCTAAGCCAGTCTAACTATAAGCTTTATCAAAAAGGAAAGTTTTAAGCCTAGCCTTAAAAGTAGACAGGGTGTCCCCCCTCACGGACAAAATGGGAGCTGGTTCCACAGGGAGGAGCTGATAACTAAAGGATCTGCCCCCCCTCTACTTCTAGAGACTCTAGGAAACCCACCATAAACCTGCATTTTGAAAACGAAGTGCTCTGTTAGGAAAAGTATGGAACAATCAGATCTCTGATGTATGATGGAGCTAAATCATTAAGGGTTTTTTGTGAGGAGGAGAATTTTAAATTCTATTTTGGATTTAACAGGGAGCCAATGAAGGGAAGCTAAAAAGAGAATATGATCCTTTTTTTTAATTTCATCAGAACTCTTGCTGCGGGCATTTCGAATCAGCTGAAGGCTTTAACTGCATTTTGGGGGACATCCTGATAGTAAAGAATTACAATAGTCCACCTTGAAGTAACAAATGCATGGACTATTTTTTCAGCATCAATCCTGGACAGGATATTTCTAATTTTTGGCAATGTTCCCGGAGATGAAAAAAGGGAAATCCTAGAAACCCGTTTTAATATGGGGATTTAAATGACATGTCCTGGTCAAAAATAACACCCAAAGGGTTTTTTACTTTATTATCGGGGGTAATTTAATGCCCATCCAGTTAAGTGATTGACTAAGCAGTTTCTTTTTAAAGACTCGGTCCAAAGACGACAACTTCTGTCTTTCTGAATTTAGAAGCAGAAAAATTTTAAAGTCATCCAAGTTTTTATGTCTTCAAGACATGCTTGTAGTCTGTCTAACTGGTTGGGCTCATCAGGATTTATGGATAAGTAAAGCTGAGTGTCATCAGCGTAACAGTGAAAATTTATTCTATGCTGCCTGAAAAATTTTTACCTATTGGAAGCATATATAAGTAAAGAGAATTGGCCCAAGTACTGAACCCCTTGGTACTCCACAATTTAAACCCCTGGATTTTAAAGATGATTTATCATTTAAATGAAAAAACTGAAATCTGTCAGACAAAAAAATTTTAAAACCAGCCTAGCGCTGTCCCCTGATCCTACAGCATATCCCACCTTTCTAAGAGAATATTATGATCGACTGTATCAAATGAAGCACTGAGATCTAACAGAACCAGTACAGACCAAGTCCATTATTGGGGCCCCCATAAGAATATCATTAGTGACTTTCAGCAGAGCTGTTTCAGTGCTATGATGAGCTCTGAAACCTGACTGAAACTCTTCAAACAGGTCATTGCTGTGTAAATGCTCACACATTTGATTAGCAACTTTTTTCTTAAGAATTTTAGATAAGAATGGAAGATTGGATATCGGTCTGTAATTTATTAAGTCATCTCGATCAAGCGAAGGTTTCTTAAGCAAAGGTTTAATTACAGCTACCTTAAAAGCTTGTGGTACATACCCTTTACTAAAGATAAATTAATCATATCTAAAATGGGGCTGGTAAAGGGAAACACTTCTTAAATAATTTGGTTGGGATTGGGTTAAAACATACAAGTTGAAGGTTTAGATGAAGCTAATATTTCTGATACCTCAGGAAGCTCCCCACAGGATCAAAGCAGTCTACACAGATCAGGTTCTACAGTTACTTCCAATGTTGTCTCCTTTTTTGGGATGAAGTAATCATCTTCGGGAGTATGTCAAAAAATTTTTTTCTTAATAGAATCAATTTTTTTTTGGAAGAATCCAAAATCCATGTCTGCTGAGAGGTAAGGGGAAAGGATGGCTCAACAGAGCTATGACTCTGTGTAAGTTTAGCAACTGTATAAAAGAGAAAAACCTAGGATTATTCTTTTCTCTTCTATTTAAAATGAGAAATAAGCTGTTCTGGCTTGAAAATGTTTTTTAGACAACAGTAGGCTATTTTTCCAGATTAAGTAGGAATCCTCTAGGGTGTGTAGAGCGCCATTTTCGCTCCAATTTTCTAACATTGTGCTTTAAAGTACGCAGCTCTGAATTAAACCCGGGAGCCTGCCTCCTATGAATAATTTCCCTTCTTTTTCAAGGGGGTGCATTGTCTAATGCACCCACGCAATGATGAAGTAACAATCTGAACAAGAGAATCAATTTGTGAAGGGGGAAAAAACAAAAATTATTGCCCCCCACTGTTTTTCTTGGATAATGGGGGAAATTAAAAAGTGGAACAGATTCTTTAAAGGTTGTTACAGCATTGTCTGATAATGATCTACTATAATAAAAAAAATTTTTCAGGTGTGGAGTACTCTTTAAAAATTAAACTCAAAGGTTATTAAAAAATGGTCAGACAGCACAGGGTTGTTTTGGAAAATATGATGTCTTTACACTCAATGCCATATGTCAGCACAAGGGGCCAGAGAATGAAGCAAAAGGGGGTAGGTTTGTTAATGTTTTGAGTAAAGCCAATTGAGTCTAAGATACCATTAAAGGCTATATTTAAGCTATCACTTTCAGTGTCAACATGAATGTTAAAATCCCCCACTATGATAACTTTATCTGTATTTAACACTAAATCAGATAAAAGGTCTGAAAACTGATCTAAAAATTGAGAGTAAGGGCCTGGTGGACGGTACAAAACAACAAACAGAAGTGGTTTTAGTGCTTTGCAATTTGGATGAGGAAAATTGAGGATTAAATATTCAAAAGAGTTGTAGCTATTGATTGGTCTGGGACTAATCAATAAATCGGACTGATAGATGGTTGCTACTCCTTCTCCTCGCCCAGTATTTCGAGGAATGTGAAAATTTAAATAATTAGTAGGAGTTGACTCATTTATAGTAACATAATCCTCTTGCTGCAGCCAGGTTTCTGTGTGGCAAAATAAATCAATCTGATTATCACAAATCAGGTCACTAACTAGCAAAGTCTTTGAAGAGAGAGATCTTATGTTCAGTAAGCCACATTTAATTGTTTTATTTTTATTTTTAGTCTGAGTTGTGTTTTATTTTTATTAGATTTTCCTGATTTCCTCTTTTTAGATAATTTTTAATTATTCAATTTTGGCCGTGGGCGAGACACTGTCTTAATAGGGTAATGGGTGGGTAGCAGTACAGAAGCTGCAGAGAGGAGTGTCTGAACCCTGGGTTGTCAGAGTTTTGGAGAACTAATAAATTCGGCCAGATTCCTTGAAAGAAGAGCTGCTCCATCCAAAGTGGGATGGATGCCGTCTCTCCGGATCAGACCAGGTTTTCCCCAAAATGTTCGCCAGTTATCAATGTAACCCACATTGTTTTCTGGACACCACCTAGACAGCCAGCGGTTGAATGACAGCATGCGGCTAAACATGTCATCACTAGTTAGATCGGGGAGGGGACCAGAGAAAATTACGGAGTCCGACATTGTTTTGGCAAACTTACACACCGAAGCAACACTAACTTTAGTGACCTATGATTGACGTAACCGGGTGTCATTACCGCCAGCGTGAATAACAATCTTACTGTATTAACGCTTATCCTTAGCCAGCAGTTTCAGGTATGATTTGATGTCGCCCGTTCTGGCCCCTGGCAGACATTTGACTATGGTCGCTGGTGTCTCTAGTGCCACATTTCGGACTATGGAGCTGCCATTTACCAGAGTTGGCTTCTCAGCGGGTGTGTCGCTGAGCGGGGAAAATCTATTAGAAACGCAGACGGGTTGGCGATGACCTGTGGGCTGAGATCTAGGACTATGCTTCCTACATACCGTCACCCAGCCGGCCTGAGGCCGAGGCTGCGCGGGCTCTGCTGGAGGACTGCTACGGGGAGCTACCCTCGGTGGCTCCGCGCTGGCTAAGGGGCCTCGGCTATCTGCTGGTTTTTCAACAGCGCGGAGCCGGGCCTCCAAATCCGACACCCTAGCCTCCAAAGCTACAAAAATGATACATTTATTACACCTACCATTTTCACTAAAGGAGGCAGGGGAGTAACTGAACATCTGACACAGAGAGCAGGACATATAAGACTATATCCTATATACAGTATCCTGTCTTTTTTTTTTATACAGCCCTGCTTTGCAACATGTAACTTCATTGCACTTTACAACATAAAAGGGCCCAGTTTATATACATACATTTATTAGATTAAAAATAAAATTATCCATACTTGTGGCAAATTTAGGTTTGAAATAATCTTTTAATCAACATGTTTCTTCAGACTTGAAATAATGTTAATGTTTTTTGAGTGGCTCGTCAGATTCTCAACTTGAATCTGATTGAGAATCTGTGGGAGCTGTAGTTCAGGGTGATGCCAAGGAGGCTTTCACACCACCTTTCCCACTGATTATTGAGAAAGGTATACATAATATTTGTGTGCACTACAGGTAACAATAAACTAGCTAATTCCAGTTGTATAGAGTGTTAATAGTTAGCTCTAGAGATTCCTCCAATCTGCCTTAGGTCCAATTTATACCATACTAAGAAAAAAACAACACAGCACTAGAAATCCACCAAAAGGTGGATGTTGACTGAGTTTTGGAGAAATTTTCTGGGTTGCATTGAGAATGCATGGGTACTCCCCATTACATGTAATGAGGTGGAAACATTTTCAGATTGTTTTGAAGATGCACAAAATTCTGTACTGAGATTGCGGTGGGTCATTATTGACGTGGCAACCTGAGTGGATTCTGGGTGCTGCATGAATGACCCTATTGGTGGCAGTTGCATATTATCTCCTTATGGATAACTGATCATTAGATGATTTAAAGGAGAAGTGGCCACACCAACCTTATGCTAAAGTTACAGTCCTATCCATACTAGGCCGCCAAGCCCTCCAGCGTAATCAGTTTGTTGTAATACTATGTTCATTTGGTGCTGTCACTGCTCTGGCTGCAATAAAACAGATTTCATTTAAGTATGTGAAATAAACAATGGTTGCAGCCAAGGGAAGTTGAAAGTTCTTGAAGCTGTAGTTCAGGTACAAAATGTGTTTGTCTCATTGTCAAAGGGAAGTATTTATCAATGAAAAGAAGGGAAAATTAGTTGTTAGTGGGATTTATAACCTGATTTTTTTAAGAGGTATGACTAATAGGACCTTTTTAAACCAGTGCACACTGTGCTGGTTTAAAAAGTTTGTGCAAAATGTCATGCTGCTGCGCTGCACAGACCTCTATAGAGGAAATACCATCACCAGCATTACCTCATACCACTGATAAATAGCAGCAGCTATAATTTGCTGCTAATATTTCTTTATTCATAGTAGGGCTGAAACTGATGGTTGAGGCACAGAAACCTTGCATGTATTGGGAACTTAAGGAGATAAAACGGTGTAAATGTGAAACCTGTGACACCAGTTTGGGGGTACGGTGGTCAGGGAAGTAGCAGGGTAAAAACAAAAAAATTTTGCTGAGTGCTAAGACTCCAGCTCAGTTATTTTTTACGTTTACATGGAAATGACATTTTCTAAATTTCTCATAATCTAGCATTGTTTAGACACTCTTGGAGATCCTGTAGCCTTTGTTCGTCCTAATCTTGTAAGAAGGGAGCCTGACTGATAATGGCCTAACTTTGATACAGAATAAATCTTGCCACCTTTTTCTGTTTTTTATGATGTAAATATCATTAAGATTAAAGAAAATGATGCAATATATTAGGAGAGTTCTTAGTTATTTGTGCTGTTCTGTGCAGTATTTGTTGCCGCACTTTTTCATAATAAGAAACTATCAAATAAATGGTTTACATGTTTCTCATTTGAATACCCTGTCAGTCTAGTTGCATAGTCACAGTGGTGTCTGTTTTTATAACACATTCTCTTATTATGAAGGCACATTTTAAAAGGCTTGATTTAGCATCTCGAATAGTTAGCATGTCCCTGGGCTCTCTTTCGAATTACACAGGACAGCACTCATGAAACAGCTGGTTCTGAGCACGTTATTGTTAGATAAGAATTTGTCATTCGTGATATCACAGTATAAAACTGATTCCTAACTACTTAAGAGGAATCACTCCCTTTATTTTCTAATTAATCTGATACCATTGTCTCTCATATTTTCCCTAGAAGCAAACAACAAAGATAAGTTATCACTTCAGGTAAACAGGGAATAACAACTTTTTTTCTTTGTTCCCTGTGCGTTCTTCCTGTCTTGATAATCACTCCGAGCAGTTAATTGACAATCTAACAGTACAATAATGGCAAAATCCCTTAAGAGAATTAGCCAAAGACAAATGTAGAATCTGGGCTTTGTAAAAACAAGATCTAAAGTTGGCTTGTTAGTGTCCATGTAGCTGTATCAGTGATGCGCCTGAATGAACTTGAGGACATTGAGATAAATGTCAACAATAAGCCAGGGTGCTATAAGGACATGAAGGAATGTTGCTTGGCATCAGGTAGCATTTCTCTCAAGAGGACAACAAAAAAAATCAAGTCTGTAGAAACCTCAATCTACAGTTTTCAAAAAAAAGAATGCCATGGTGAGAGGTTGTGTTCATCATGCTTTGATTAGCAAGTCATTTAAACTGTATTTAATTGCATTTTTGAAGATGGTTTAGTGTGCGCTTTTTGCCTTGTTCCTTATGCCCTGTGATTTTTCTAAATGCTTGTGCTTGAAGCTTTGATTAACATTCAGATAAGCACCGTCTCATATTTTTCATTATATGATATGTTCCATTTGGACCTCTTTTATATACTTTAATACTATATATTATAATACTATACTTTCATCAGTTCCCAAATCTTTACTCTATTGATTTTACTATTTCAATCAAGACTTGAAAGCTAAATTCGGATTTTGCTAAAACAAGTTTTGTACAGCTGTGGGTATTTTTAGCTCACACTGCTTATTACAAGAACAATTTAGTTTTTCTTATATTAAGCACTTTTTTAGATTTTCAATTAAAAAGCTAATAATTCACTAGACAGACTAGATTTTCTCAAAGCCTTTGCTACTTTAATGTGTAGGGGAAATATATATATATATATAATATATATATATATATATATATATATATATATATTATATATACACTGCTCAAAGTAAAGGGAACACTCAAATAACACATGCTAGATCTGAATGAATGAAATATTCTTATTGAATACTTTGTTCTGTACAAAGTTGAATGTGCTGACAACAAAATCACATAAAAATCATCAATGGAAATCAAATTTATTAACCAATGGAAGCCTAGATTTGGACTCACACACAAAATTTAAGTGGGAAAACACACTACAGGCTGATCCAACTATGATGTAATGTCCTTAAAACAAGTCAAAATGAGGCTCAGTATTGTGTGTGGTCTCCGCGTGCCTGTATGACCTCCCTACAACGCCTGGGCATGCTCCTGATGAGACGGCGGATGGTCTCCTGAGGGATCTCCTCCCAGACCTGGAGTAAAGCATCCGCCAAGTTGGTGGATGGAGCGAGACATGATGTCCCAGATGTGCTCAATCGGATTCAGGTCTGTGGAATGGGCGGGCCAGTCCATAGCTTCAATGTCTTCATCTTGGAGGAACTGCTGACACACTCCAGCCATATGAGGTCTAGCATTGTCCTGCATTAGGAGGAACCCAGGGCCAACCGCACCAGCATATAGTCTCACAAGGGGTCTGAGGATCTCATCTCGGTACCTAATAGCAGTCAGGCTACCTCTGGCGAGCACATGGAGGGCCTTGCGGCCCTCCAAAGAAATGCCACCCCACACCATTACTGACCCACTGCCAAACCGGTCATGCAGAAGGATGTTGCAGGCAGCAGATCGCTCTCCACGGTGTCTCCAGACTCTGTCACGTCTGTCACATGTGCTCAGTGTGAACCTGCTTTCATCTGTGAAGAGCACAGGGCGCCAATTGCGAATTTGCCAATCCTGGTGTTCTCTGGCAAATGCCAATCGTCCTGCACAGTGTTGGGCTGTGAGCACAACCCCAATTTGTGAACGTTGGGCCCTCATACCATCCTCATGGAGTCGGTTTCTAACAGTTTGTGCAGACACATGCGCATTTGTTGCCTGCTGGAGGTCATTTTGCAGGGCTCTGGCAGTGCTCCTCCTGTTCCTCCTTGCACAAAGGCGGAGGTAGCAGTCCTGCTGCTGGGTTGTTGCCCTCCTACGGCCTCCTCCACATCTCCTGGTGTACCGGCCTGTCTCCTGGTTGTGCCTCGAGGCTCTGGACACTACACTGACAGACACAGCAAACCTTCTTGCCACTGCTCGCATTGATGTGCCATCCTGGATGAGCTGCACTACCTGAGCCACTTGTGTGGGTTGTAGAGTCCGCCTTATGCTACCACGAGTGTGAAAGCACCACCAAAATTCAACAGTGACCAAAACATCAGCCAGAATGCATTGGTACTGAGAAGTGGTCTGTGGTCCCCACCTGCAGAACCACTCCTTTATTGAGTGTGTCTTGCTAATCGCCAAAGATTTCCCCCTGTTGTCTATTCCATTTGCACAACAGCATGTGAAATTGATTGCCAATCTGTGTTGCTTCCTAAGTGGACAGTTTGAGTTCAAAGAAGTTTGATTTACTTAGTTATATTGTGTTGTTTAAGTGTTCCCTTTATTTTTTTGAGCAGTGTATATATAATGGGAAAACAATATATATATATATGTATATATATGTATATATATATATATATATATATATATATATATATATATATATATATATATACATATATAATATATGATTATCTGAATGTAAAAAATCTGCGCATGCTCGTCAGAGCACCTCTGGGCTCCGAGAAGCATGCGCATAGGAACGAATGGCAGCGAAGGGTGCTGGAGAGCAGAGACGGACGCTGTGCAAATCAGGGGTAACATACTAGCTCATGGTCAGTCAGATTGATGAAGAACATCTGTGAACATCAGATTTTTTGTATTGCCTCATATTCTCTACAAGGGTTAAGTCTGGACTTTGACTGTTCAGGTTTGGTTTAATTCGTCCAGGACACCTTCTTACAGCTGTTTGTTACCTTCTTACTCATGCTTGCTGTGTCTCCTACATGGCTTGTGGCAAATTGCAAACAGGACTTCCATTGGCTTTCTTGTAAAAATAGTTTTATTCTTGCCACTCTTCCAGTAAAGCCAGATTTGTAAAGTATATAGCTAATATTTGTCCTATCCATGCTCTCCTTAACAGGCATGTCAATTTAGGTAGATGGCTATGTGATGGGTTTGTATTTATTTGATAATAAATAAATACAAACATACTGTACAAATAATAAATAAGTTGTATTTGTGGAAAAGGTTTAAGGGTCTGAATAATTTTCCACACATTTCTTGCTCCCTTCAAATACACACTTAGATATTAACTGTTAAAGATCTTATTGCTTAATGAAGAAATTACTTTAAGAACCAGTTCTGCATTGTGACAAGTTGCATGCACCTTGATGGAATCATAATGCTCATTTCTCAATGGATGGCTCAGATCAGCCAAGATAGATGTTTTTTTTTTTTTACAACTTTCACTCTATTATCGGTCAGAAGTGTCTTGCATTCTGACACTGATAATTCTGCACCACTTGGAAAATAATCACTTTCTTTATTCGAGTTGTGACCCAGAGCTTCTCTGCAGTTGAAACAGCAGTGTTCCTTGTTGGAAACTAATTTAATACTAACACTGTTCATGTGGTTTCCTATGAGACCGACTAGGTTTAGATGTAGTTTCTCTGTTTTATTGTATCAATTTTTTTTTCTTTATTTTAAATTTTTTTCCTCGCTCTTGTTTGAAACAGTCACAGTTTGCTATATTCTTACCTTTTGTGCTTTTAAGTATTTGAAAGTAAAGTTAATTTATCATAATCCCTAGTTTTTTATGAAACTGCACTATTTATCCCTTCACCAATTGTGTGCCGTCTGTATATCTTTTTTGTGTATCTATATTTCTTTACCCTCTCTGTGGCGGCTCCACCCACCGTTTTTCCCCATTTATCTCAGTCATTCCATAAGCAGCTTGGATTTTTAAACTCTAGGCTATGGCAGTAGCACTCTGCCCATCTGTCACGGCAGATAGTTGCCGTAAAATGGCCAACTCCTCAGCATTGCCATGTGATCCTCTTATACACTATGCTGTGAGTAGTGCAGCTACCCATCTCCCTCTTGGAAGAGTGAAAACAAACCTCCTCTTCCTTCAAGGCAAATGAGGACTGTCAGATTTAGACTGAGCATTGAGGGGACAGGTTTTCTCATCCTCTAAGGCTCATACTGGAGGGCACATCTTAAGGAAAGTGGGCAGTTTAATGGGAGCAGGAATTATAGGAGAGACAACCACATCAGGTGAAGCTTATGCATTTGGGTAAATAGGAAGCGGTCCTTTGTGCCAGCAACACATTTCATTTCCTGGCTGGTGGTTTGAGCTAGCTGAATGCCCCCAATATTTACATCTTGGTCGGATGTGAACTTACAAAAAGTCTTATTATAATCCAAAAGCAGAAAAATGCTACTTCAAGTGTTTAACAGCTGAAGAAGGGTCATCCAGTAAATCCAGCAAAAGACAACAAAATGAAGACAGAAGACTCCAAGAGTAGTTGTTATGTTTGCAGTACTTTCTGTTGTTAATCTTTTCAACCATTTACAATAAGCTTATAAAAGTATAAATTGTTGGTCTGAGAAAATGGATGCCAACATTTTTTGTTTGTTCCAAAATGTGTTCAGATGTCATTACATTCAGTTTAGGGAACTATCTGTCCGCCATGGAGCACTGGTAATAATGCATCAGCAGATTTATATCTGTGTTTCAGCCCACTAAAAGGAGCCATATAGCCAAATTTTGAATGATTGCCATCAAGGGGATATTTATCCAAGGGCAATAGCACTGGATGCTATTGACCTTTACATTACTTGAATTTTGGTTAAATTTTATCATTCAGTTTACCCTGGTGACGCAGTCTTCATATGTTGGCTGCTGCATTATTTATAAAGCTGGTCTTGCTGGGAGATGTGTCTGCAGCTGATGTGTAATCTAGTGAGGATCGATGCCTGACAGCTAAAGTTGGGGCAGGAGAAACACGTTCCATCTAACCTCAGATGTCCAATGGGAAATACAGTGGAGACATTCTGAAAGTGCAAATAAAATTTGTTAGTACCTTAATCAAAATGTCAGATCATTCTAATGTCCATCTTCCTCTCTGTCCTTCTTTGCCTCCCTCTAATTTGCAGTAATATTAAGCATAGTGCAATAGAGCACTGTAGTTTTTGCATTTTCTGTGGAATCTTTGCACATGCAATGGAATTCCAGGGTCTGCCCAGGGTCTAGGACAGGTCCTCCAGGGTGCTTGGAGAATGCAATACTTTCCTTTTAATGCACAGGAGTTCCCCAACCAATTGCAGTAGCAGTTCAACAATGATGAGGTCTGGCCTCATCTGCATGAATTGAGCATCAGAGAATTTGAGGATGTGCTCACGCTGATCTTAAGCCAAGACTACAGCGTATCAATGCCCATACCAGGCTGGCAGCTGCAAATTATTGTTAAACTTGTGGCACCACAGCTGTTCTGCACATAGAGTAATGTCACTGTTACAGCATTAAACAAAAAACCTACCACATTGACCATGCAAACCTAAGCAATACACATATTGACTGATTTTTAGGAGACTGAGGGAAGTTTTAAGTTATTCAGGCTGCAGTTTAAAGGAAAAAATAGTTTGTATTTGATTTATTATGATGGCTGGCCATCATAATAAATGTGATTGTCTGCTATCATAATTAGTGATGAGGAAGGAGGAGATCAAATTTTGCTGTAGTTGATAAAA
Organism: Crenichthys baileyi; assembly: GCA_036173005.1. NCBI lineage: Eukaryota > Metazoa > Chordata > Actinopteri > Cyprinodontiformes > Goodeidae > Crenichthys > Crenichthys baileyi. The sequence goes on from JAHHUM010001758.1 coordinate 200,959, forward strand.
CAATGTCAGGCTTTAGAGCCACTATATGATCATCCTAGAGTGGTCAGTACAAAACAGATTTTTTTTAATGTTGTCTTCATGATTCTCTGATTGTGCTCCCTGTGATGTGTGCATAGACTGTGGCATCAAATTAAAATTAAATAAAATGGCATGCTTCATCTGTACAGAAAACACACTTACATGCATCTGCTTATGCTCCTGATAAGATTATATAAATGCTGATGAAGTTTCCTAATCCATAGTAAAGGTGAAACTGATGTTTGAGGTGCAAAAAGACTTCCCATATATAGGGACATTTTGCAGATTATGTAAAAATACAGCTATCTCTTTTACAATAGGAAGAGAGCTTGTCTACAAGCAAGAAGTCTCAATTTATGCAAAAAAAATTATGCTGTCTTTTTCTGCATACCTTTATGGATTTTTATCTGCTTTTGAATATCCAGATGTACTTAATTGCTTAGCACTGCTTAATAAGGTATGTGCTCCCTTATAAATATAATGCACAGTAAAAAATTACACAAAATTGTAGAAAAATTTGACTTCTAAAAAAACAGAAAACTTTCTATGGAACCCAACAGCTTCTGTTGTGTGTCTTGATTACTCTGTGCAGTAAGACCACATTTTCAGGTTCTAGAAAATTGGGAAAGTTAAAAACAATACACAGTGTAGCCCATACTTACCCTGCCGCTTAGTTAGTTTTGCCTTTTGATGCAAGACATTAGATAAGAATATTTTTCATTTGTGTTTAACCAGATTTTCTGTCTTAAAAGCCTTATAATGCTTCCTGCCATATCTGTCTCAGCCCTTGTTTGGCAAGGAGTTTGTGCTCTTAGCTGCAGGCCACACCACAGTGAAGCCATAAACTCTGCAGTTGCCTAAACAGTCTCAATTGCAAACACATTTCAAATGGTCTAACCTTAACATGAAGCTATTGAAGTGATGGAAACCAGAAAAAGCAAATTCGAGTTCTTATTTGCAGCCCAAGATTAATGCAGCTCAGCATAATTAATTTACTTGTTTGAACTTTTATCTTTTGTTGCTGTGAAAAAATGAAATCAGATGTTTTATGTGATCTCAAGATTTCCCCTCACACAACTGGAAAAAAAAACTGGATCCAAAACTGCCTCTTATGGATGAAATTCTAAAAAGATATCACTGGATTTTGTATTCCCACTTTGTTTCCTATCATTTTACAGACTCATTGGTTGTCTTTGATTGTACTTTTGAATGTTCAAAAAATAATTATTATTTCCATATCTTCAGCACCATTATAGAAGCAAATGTAAAAAGGGACCTAAGGACTATTATGGTGGGCACTATTGCTGAACCTACCGAGATGTGGTTTTGCAAAGACAGATTGGGGAAAACACATTGGATGACTGTGTCATTGCTAGATATGATTACTCCACCTATAAGGTTATTAAAGAGATGTACCACTAGCAGTCTTAAACAAGAAAGTTAGAACATGAAGTGTGTTTACATGTAGGTGTGATAGACACACAAATGGCTAGCATGGTGTTTGTGGAAGGCCATGACAGGAGGGATAACAGCTGATTCCTAAATCTATCGCAACGTGGTGGTTGATTTTTGCCAGTATATCAGCAATGGGGGCCAAGAACACAGCCCATCTGGCCTCAGTCTTCCAAGCCTTCCCGTCTTTGTCCTGAAGATGGGGGACGTAGAGTTACTGGACTGAAACTTGAGCAGCATGTTTTTCTGCCTAAAATCAATTCTCATATCTCTAAAACATGTCATATCTAATACTCATATTATAAAATAAGTCATCAACCTGCAGCACAGTTGTCTTGGTCCCAAGCACAGCTACAGTATAACTACTTGTATGCATAAATGTTAGTTATAAACAGACTTAGACTTCAAGTCCAACAGGATAACACCTCATCTATGATGGTTAGCAAACATTTTTGTACTTGACCATTTAGTTGAAGTAAGCTAAGACTCCATGTCTAAAAATAGACTTTGTAGAAGATAAAAACAAAACTCAGTTCTCCAAATAAGACAGGTAGAAAGGCCTTCATTTATGAATAAACATGTAACAATTATCAGTATCTCACTACTAAAGCTTACACGTGATGTATGGGCATTATCAGTAAGTATTAAAAATGTTACTTTCATTAAGTAAAATTCTTTAGGTCCCATATTTTGTCTGTTTAAAGGGTAAATTCAGGAAAGAGAGGAATACATCATGAAAATATATTCTCAGATTCAGAAACTTAACATTTATTTCTAAAATATATTAATTACTATAACGTATCTAGTAACAGAAGAATCCATAATGTTATTAATCATACTAATATACTGATTAATTAATTAAACTGACAATACAAAGTAAACAAACTGGGAATTCACTAGAGGAAGGGCTTCACTGTCCATGTTTTGAAAAATAGCCTAAAATAAATCAAAACTCTTAATCATTGGTCTCACTGTGTCACCTCTCAGTAAACCAGGCTGGGCCATTGACCATTGATTTTGAATATCCTGTACCTCAGCTCAGTGGACAGATACTCTCAGCACAACATTCGTTCAACCAGGCCTAAAAAGTTGTCTCTGCAGGCAGCCACTAGCTGTTTGCCAAATTGTAAATTCTATTCAAAACACTATCTTGCTAAAATATTAAAGAAACTTGTAGTAAAACAAAACAATGCAAGTGAATTTTTAACAAGTGGGTTTGGCTTTTTGGCTTTTCTTTATCTAGGACCACTTCTTCTCTCTCTGTATCTCCTGCCCTTGGGTTGCATTCTGAGGAATGTAGAATTTCTTTTAATTGATATGCAGATGATTGTCAGGTCTACATTCCTTTGAAAAAAACATGATGCTCACTCTGATCATCATTTGTTGAAATGCCTAAATGGAATCAAAGCTTGGATGGCCCTGAATTTATTTAGCTTGAATGCTAAAAAGACTGAGGTCATATTATCCCGCCCAAGTGGCCCTGGTGACACCCAACATTGACTCCATATATGAAATCCATTGCCACAAATCTGGGGATGAAGTTAGATGGTGACCTTACATTTGCCACACAAGTCAGCTCTGCAGCTTTTTTCAGCTGCGACAAATTGCCAAAATGAAGACAATTTTGTCCAGGCAGGATTTTGGAAAGATCATTTACGCCTTTATTACCTCACAGCTTGATTATTGTAATGCGTTGTATTTTGGGGTCACACAGGATGCCCTTTCTCGCCTTCAGCTTGTTCAAAATGCAGCTGCTTGTGTTTTAACTTGATCACACAGACTTGAGATCGGTGGACTCTGTGGTCTCTTTTCAAAGCCAGGTAGAAGAGTATCATTTTAATTCTGCTTTTTTTGTTGTTGTTGTTTTTCTTTTGTATTTGTTTATTTTTGCATTGTCTCTTAATTTTGATTCAACACTGTTCTTGCTTGGTGTGTCTCAGCTTATCAGAGGTGCATCACGGTGTCTGTCTCCTTTCTCTCCCAATTTCCTTCTCTCTGTTTTTCCCACTTGCATTCCAGTGATTCAGCTCTCAAAAGCCCACATAAGCTTTCCCAAAATCTAATGAGATAGCTATTAGGAATAATACATTATATTATTATTTTCTATGACATCTTTATTTTTCTAGAAAGGACAAATAATTCTTTAAATGCCAAGTAGGAATATCCTTTTTTTGAGCAAATTATTCTTCTAGTTGAGAGACCTGCAATCAGATATTCTTAGGAGAGAAAAGACCATTACACTTGCCATGTATTCACATGGAAATACATTTTAGTAAAAAGGTTTTAAACATGTTTTAATAATTACGTTAGTCATTGCATTTGGTCAATCTTAAAAGCGCATCATGTAGAGTTAAGATGTAATTTAGTTTAATCTGATCTAACCTGAAAATATTTTTCAACAGTTTTTATCAGAAAAGCAAAGTTTTTTACAGTTGTCCATAAATATGTTCAGTCAGTTTTTGTGCATTTCTTAACCCTACATAAAGTATAACCTAAACAAATAATTTATTTTGTTTAGACTGAATTTAACACATATTTACTGAGCTGTTCACAGGTGCTAAATTCGTGCAAACCTGAGTTTGCATTTCCTTTTTACTCAAAAACTAGACTCTAAGGCAGATGAAGCTATGAAGCAAATTGTGTCACCCTGTACCGACACAGTTTATTCTAAAATCAATGCTCTTCGTGAGTTGCTCTTTCCAAATGTGTTTCTTCCAGTCAGATGTCATTTTTAACTTTTGCATCTGCTGTGTTTGTATCTGGAGAGAGAACAACTGATACAAAAATAGGTACAGATTACTCCCATCTGCTGGACTTGTTACAAACATTTGTGTCCATATTTAGTGCAGGCTGCTTTGTCAATTCCTTACAGAAACAAAGCAAATAGTGGGTGCAATACAGTTAAAAAAATTAAGTGGCTTTGAATGCATTTTAACAATACCATTAATGGCATATTAGCTTAATTAAGCAACATATACATAAGAAGATTTGCATAAACAACTGAATAAATGTAAATGATGTCATAAATAGCATACACGACCATTCAATTGAATTTCACATTTTAAAAAGAAAGCTGTTGTGTGTTGGGGTGCAACAGCAGGATCCACTGTGATGACACCATTTGTATTTTGCTTGATTCTTTGTGAAACAGCAGCCACACAGTAACCTTCACATCTTTTGCTTTCATTTTATTAGTGTTTCTGAACAGTTGAAAGGTAACTAACCATATCTTGTCTTACATTTTGGGCCCCTCCTATACAGTGCTATCTCTCCCTTTTGACTCCTCATTCTACAGCGCACTCCTTATCCTCTCTCACTTCTAACTGAATTCCTTACCAACCTATTTTCTCGCTTCTGCTTGCCATGCTTGGGCAGCCACACATGTTCCCAGGGGGTGGTCCATCAGGCTGCGTCGCCCAGCCTTGGCTGGTTTTCAGTGCCTGGACTCCGCTGAAGTGGGGTTCAGGTATCATCTGTTTGTACTTCAAAGCCAGAGTCACAGACTCAATAAATGTTTCAAGGTACTGTATTATAAATTTGTTTTATATAGACCAAAAATCTGTGATAGATGGTATGTTGGTATGAGTTAGACCTTAAGATTTTTTCTATGTCGAAACACCGTGGGGTGTTTGGTCTACTTATTCTTATAATTATTCTTATAATTTATTTCACTGTTTTTTTTCCCACACCCCCTCTTTAACAATATTGGTTCCACTTTTAGTCAGGTGTGAAATTTATGATGGTGTGATGCAGATATGCTTGAAAAGATGGACTCCTACGCCTATGAATAATTTTAAAAGTTGTTGTATATATTTGTTCATTACATTTTTGACCAATTTTGTCAGGAAATCATTTCACAAACAACCACCTCTCAACATTAGGACAAATGTTGCAAACTTAAAGGAACATTTAGTTTGTATTTATTTATTTTATTGAATGATTTCAAATTTTATTGTCTACTAGTAATTGTTTACTTTTACATGTACATGAACTCTGATGACATCCTAGTCCTAATCGATAAGGTCTGATGGGTTGATGGACCTACTGTTGCCAGCAATGGCAACTTATCTGTAAACATCCTCCACAAGGTTTAGGAGTGTGTTTAAAGTTAGATGAGAAAACCAGAATTGCAGCCTCCACTCTAATTCATCCGAAAGGTGTTCAAGAAGGTTGAGGTCAGGACTTTGTGCAGGTTTCTCCACACCGATGTCAAGTTTTTCCACACCAAACTTAATACAACTGCAGCCATGGAAGTGATTGTAACACAGTGATGTTATCAATTCATTGATTTGGTGGTTTGATCCAATACCTTCGGCAGTATAGTGTGTGCTTGTTTCATTTATATGCATGTATATATGAGTATATATATATAAATAGTGGGGAGAGCAAGTATTTGATACACTGCCGATTTTGCAGGTTTTCCCACTTGCAAAGCATGTCGACGTCTTTAATTTTTATCATAGGTACTCCTCAACTGTACATATATAGACATCTGTGGTTTATATATATATACATATATATATATATATATATTATATATATATATATATATTATATATATATATGTATGTATGTGTATATATATTTTTATTTTTTTATCTTTTTACATTATTCATTATTTATTTATTTATTATTATTTATTATTTATTTTTTTATGTCACAGGGTTCCAAACACATGCTGTATTAAAGCAGTGTTGGGGATGTGGAAAATCCAAATAAGTATTGTAGTAGAAAAGTCTTAATCAAAAGCTGCCCTTTCCTAGACCTTTTCTGGTGCTTTGCACTCTGCCCATAGTGTTCATAGTACCATGCTGTGCCCAGCTCCCCTTGACCTTCCTCATCCATAGAACCAGCACTAATGCAGATGTGAAGGTCTCACTGATATCTTTGCGCCATTGGACTGGCCATGAATGACTTGAGATAACAACCTTTTTGATTGCAGTGTACTTAGTTTCTTATCTTTCAAAGCTTTTACCTATTTTTATAAAAAAAATAGAAAAATGTGTAAAATATGTGCTAATCCAGAGTGTTTTGATGAAAAAAGTTTACAGATATTTTTAAATTTTGTTCCTTGTGGGATTCATACCATGGCTTATCACTTTTAAATACTCTAAATACTCTAAACATTTTTAACATGGTCCAAAATCATTAATTTATAATAATAATATAATAATGTCTATTATTTTGACTTCCCCACACACTACTTTGTGTCTGTTAACATTTGTAGCAACAAAACAAATCCCTTACAGAAATTGGAAATAAGCTGAAAATTTTTCTTTTTTTGGATCTTTTCTCCTTTCTCGCCTTCCTGAAAATGGTATTTCATGCATCATAAACAGGAGCAAATTTTATAATCATATATCATAATTTTCTGCCAGGTGCTTGGATCATAATGACAAATAACTCCTTAGGAATGTGAGTACACTCCCTGCTTGCCCGTTATCCAAGTTAGGATTTTGTAACAGATTCATCTGTGGGTGTCACTTTTTTGGCACTGATTGGGCCTAATGGGTTTTTTGTGAAGATAGAGGTTAGTTTGGGAAAATTGCAAACCCAGGCTGGCAGTTGGTTTAGTGCTTGCTGAGAAAGGCTGTTGAGCAGTTTCCTTTTGGGGAAATGAAAATGGGGGGGAGGGATTTGGGTATCTAATTGGGGTGTCATTTTATTAGTTTATTGCATTTATACTTTTAAAATTATAATTTTATACATTACATTTTACCCTGCATAAGTCAATTTACGGTGAAACATTTGACAATCAAGTTCTCTCCATCTCAGTCAAAGAATGCATTTTCCTCTAAATTCACTACTGCATTATACCTTACTTGATATGCATTGGTCAGCTCAATTAGGAGTGCAACCCATTTACCACGAAGAACCCCTCTCTGCTTATCATAGGGCATTAAACACTCACCTTCACAGGTCAATAACGATTTTAAAGCCTTTAAGAATGCCGGAAGCTGATGTCAGCAGGTTAACCTCTCACATACCCTCTACCTTGTACATTCACTTGTATCCAAACAACACAAACAGATGAACTGAGACAATTATGAGTTGTTGTTTTTTTTTTGTTTTTTTTAATGAACGTCTGCCATTATAACCCCTACAGAGAAAATTCTAATTGTAAAATCAAGTTTGTTCCATTAATACACTGCTTGGAGCCAACAAAATGTACGATTCGTGACTGATGACTTCTTATCTGCAATGCAGTAAATGACGGCAGATCTGATTTAAAGACACAGGCTACTGAAAATTTAGATTAACTCCCTATTCACTCACATGCTGTGAAAAATATGACACATCTCTCTCACATTCAGGGATCCTCATAATTCAGTCAAAACACTGTTGCAAAGTCTTTTCCTTCTACAGCTTTATTAATAAAACTACTGTAGCTGATTAATATTCTTCCGTATAAGCATTTTTTAGTATGAGGAAAATCCTTAGATGTGTTAAAACATTTGCTTTTATTATTCAGTTCAATTCGATTCAATTCAATTTATTTATATAGCGCCAATTTACAACACATGTCGTCTCAAGGCACTTCACAAAAGTCAGGTACATACATTCCAATTAATCCTAATCATTGAACAGTACCGTCAGATTCAGTTATTTATTCAAATTGGATAAAAAGTTTTTCTGTCTAGGAAACCCAGCAGATTGCATCCAGTCAGTGACTTGCAGCATTCCGTCCTCCCGGATGAGCATGTAGAGACGTGGACAGTCACTGGCCTTGACTTTGCAGCAATCCCTCATACTGTGCATGCATGTAGTGACAGTGGAGAGGAAAAACTCCCTTTTAACAGGAAGAAACCTCCAGCAGAACCAGGCTCAGTGTGAGCGGCCATCTGCCACGACCGACTGGGGGTTAGAGAGAACAGAGCAGAGACACAAAAAGAACAAAAAAGCACTGATCCAGGAGTCCTTTCTATGGGAAGGAAAAGTAAATGCTAATGGATGTAGCTCCTTTAGTCATTTCACCTAGAAAGAAAGAACAGATAAACTCTGAGCCAGTTTTCAAGGTTAGAGTCTGAAAGAGAGCACATATAATTAGTTACAGTAAATTGATGAATTAGTTATCATTTTGAGATTAATATGTGTGTCCATTTTTCATATTTCCCTATAATGTCAAATACTAGGCATAAATAGATAAACGATAAGTCCTATTCTTGCTTTATAACTGCTTTCACTCTGACATGATTATCTCATGAACTTTTTGCTGGTAGACACTCACCTGATATCCTAAAAATATGTGTTCAAGCTCTGTTTTAATCTGTAACTGTGTAACAAGGGGTCTGTGCTGTTTTCTAACCTCTGTGCAATTTTCACACTTCCATGTGATCCCCTTTATTTGTTTCAGGATATTAAAGTTTGTGACATTATCTCAAAAGTCTGTAACTTGCAGCATTGATCAATGTGAATGCAGACAATATAGCAATTACAGTCAGAAGTTTACAAAACCTACTGACCACAAATGTCTGAAGAATGCAGGACTGGGACATTGCATGTGGAGTGGCATACCAGGGTGATTGTCCATTTTTTTTTAAGTAAGGGAACCAGAGATTGCTGTCTGTCAGTGAATCACACTTCTCAGCCTCTTGTTAAAGCTTATTCTAGAGTGTTGATAGGAGGCTCCAACTTACCGTAGAACCTCAGATTCAGGTGGGACAGTGTGGCTTTCATCACAGCCATGGATCAGTTGTCAAAGCTTGGCTGTTGGGTCCATATTTGCTATAATTTTGTATTTTGTGAATCTGGAAAATACCTGACCATATCCATGGAAGTATTTTGTGCAGGGTGCTTCAGAAATATAAGGTAGATGGCAGACCTTTTCATGACCATCCATATAAGGTAGATGGCAGACCTTTTCATGACCATCCATCCATCCATCCATCCAAAACAAATAACATTATTGAAAATTAAACAATTAAGAATTTAAAGATAAATCAATCAATTTGCAAGGGATGGGGAACTATGGGAGCTGTGGAAAAGAAGTGAATTTGCTGCCATTCAATAATGGTAATAATAATATCTATAACACAGTTACAATGTGCATCACTGTGTCTAGGGTCATCGGGAAACATGACAATATAGAGCTGTTTGTCATCAGCATAGCTATGAAAATAAATGCCATGTCTCCTGATGACACGAAATAGCGGCACATAAGGAATAAAAAACGTTGGACATATTATTGAGTCCTGTGGAACACCATACTTTAAATCATAACATTCCAATGAACAGCTTTCTAAATACAACTGTATTTGTATACAAATGTATTCTGTCAAAGCCTGCAGTAGGATAGTGTTGTCAGCTGAATCAGAAGCAATAGTAAGGTCTGCTAATAAAGTATGACATTTTTGATCCATATTACTATATCCAAGGACGTTTAAAATGTTAAGTAGTGCGGCTTCAGTACTATGATGTGATCTAAAACCAGACCAATCTTTAAATGATTAAAAATCACTGAAACATTTTCAAAAATGAATGTGGGAAAATGTTCGATTTTACCTCCGAAATTGGGTACAAATTCTTCATACTTTGAGTTTTCAAGCATACTGAAGGATACTGTGGGAACTTTTTTTCTGAAGTGATTGCAAGACGGAGCAGGGGATGGGCAGACATATTGGTCTGTGGTCTATGGTTGTGACAATGCCAGTACTGTTCCAGTCTGTTGAGGTGAAGAATGAGCTGAGTAAATAAGTGAAGGTCTCATATTACTGGTCGTGGATGCTCTGATCCTAACCTTCAATATGGTCATGAGATATGGATTGTGACCAGTTCCCTGATTTAAGTGGGTGAAAACAACTTCCTCTGTTATCTGGCTGGAGTCACCGTTAGAGACCAAATTCAGATGGGGTTAAAGCAGGGGCCATTCCAGCAGCTCATTATTGGCATGACCAAATCAAAAGAAAAGTCTGAAGCCCATATTTGAATATAGGCTTATATTTAAATATAGGCTTCAAAGGCATAATACAACGCCTTCATCATGATAGTTCCAGTACCCTGCTTAACAGCTGAAACAGTGTACTTCAGGTTAAACGCCTTATCTTAAATTGCTAAAATACAATTCCTGTAATTGTGGCCAAATAGCTTCGTTTTTTTTTTTTTTTTGTCTGACTATAAGCTAATTTTTCTTGTCCACGTGGGCAGCTGCAAACCTTTTTTTTTTCTTTAATGTTTTTTTGCGGCACTAGTGGCCTTTATTTTTCTCATTTGTTTCAACAGTAAGCTGACTGCCTGGCGGCTGCAAAGTTTGACCCACTTTAAAATTGTAGATTTGCCAACAGAGGCTTCTTTGGTCTGTACCTTTTCAGACATTCTCAACTTTGGAGACATAAAACTGGCATAACCTGCAACAACGGTACTGGTGTTCCCGCAGATCTTTATTCATGGCAGGCTAAAGCCTTGGCAATTCCTGGATTGTTCTTGAGCATTCAAGTTTTCTATGTTATGATGGTGACAGTTTAGGTCAGATTGTTGAAACGTGGACACTATTGGGTGTTTATGATATTCGTAGGACAGTGAAGCTTTTGTAAAACCCTGACCTCAACTATTGCAAGGATGATTGTGAAATATGCTTTAAAGCCAGATCTGTGTCTTGAAACCAACCAAATAAATGAAACAATACTGCCAAAAGGAATATTCAAATATTCTGCCACAATTCTGCCAGCAGTTCCACCTTGGAAAAAGAATGGTATGATTAAATCAGGAGCTTTTTGTGTTCTTCAGATGTAGCAATGTATTGCTGGTTCCTTTCTGTACTTTGGCATTATGCAGTAAAATATAGAGTTTATATATATATATATATATATATATATATATATATATATATATATATATATATATATATATATATATATATATATATATATATACACTCACCGGCCACTTTATTAGGTACACCTGTCCAACTGCTTCTTAACGCACATTTCTAATCAGCCAATCACATGGCAGCAACTCAATGCATTTAGGCATGTAGACATGGTCAAGACAATCTACTGCAGTTCACACCGAGCATCAGAATAGGGAAGAAAGGTGATTTAAGTGACATTGAACGCGGCATGGTTTTTTGTGCTAGACGGGCTGGTCTGAGTATTTCAGAAACTGCTGATCTACTGGGATTTTCATGCATTACCATTTCTAGGGTTTACAGAGAATGGTCCGAAAAAGAGAAAAAAATCCAGTGAGCGGCAGTTCTGTGGGTGCAAATGCCTTGTTGATGCCAAAGGTCAGAGGAGAATGGCCAGACTGGTTCAAGCTGATAGAAAGGCAACAGTAACTCAAATAACCACTCTTTACAACCAAGGCATGCAGAAGAGCATCTCTGAACGCACAACACGTCGAACCTTGAGGCAGATGGGCTACAGCACCAGAAGACCACACGGGGTGCCACTCCTGTCAGCTAAGAACAGGAAACTGAGGCTACAATTCGCACAGTCTCACCAAAATTAGACAATAGAAGATTGGAAAACCGTTGCATGGTCTGATACATCTCAATTTCTGCTGCGACATTCGGATGGTAGGGTCAGAATTTGGCACCGACAACATGAAAGCATGGATCCATCCTGCCTTGTTTCAACGGTTCAGGCTGGTGGTGGTGGTGTAATGGTGTGGGGGATATTTTCTTGGCACACTTTGGGCCCCTTAGTACCAATTGAACATTGCGTCAACGCCACAGCCTACTGTATTGTTGCTGACCATGTCCATCCCTTTATGACCACAGTGTACCCATCTTCTGATGGTTACTTCCAGCAGGATAACGCGGCATGTCATAAAGCACGAATCATCTCAGACTGTTTTTTTTAGCATGACAATGAGTTCACTGTACTCAAATGGCCTCCACAGTCATCAGATCTCAGTCCAATAGAGCACCTTGGGGATGTGGTGGAATGGGAGATTCGCATCATGGATGTCCAGTCGACAAATCTGCAGCATTTGTGTGATGCTATCATGTCAATATGGACCAAACCATCTGAGGAATGTTCCCAGTACCTTGTTGAATCTATGCCACGAAGGATTAAGGCAGCTCTGAAGGCAAAAGGGGGTCCAACCCGCTACTAGCAAGGTGTACCTAATAAAGTGGCCGGTGAGTGTAACCCTACATTTTAATGTCAGAATGAAATTATGTTTTTATATTTTATCTCTTGAACTTACAACAAAAAGCTGCTTCCACTGTACAAACTCCTATGTCTATAATTGGCATGGAAAGATAAAACCAAATTAAAATCTGAACCAAGAAAAATGTGGATAAAAGCATAGGCTTTGTCACTTTTTGCTTAGAAGAAAACCATTCCTGAAATAAGATTTTTTTTTCTTGGCTTCCATTTTTCTTCTTTGAGTGCTCTCCCACAGATTCGATTCCTGTCCAATGGGCCTGACAAGCCCTGAAAAGAGACCCTGCTAATCTCTCCTCAAGTGTCAACTCCCTCCTCTGTTCTTTTTCTGAAAAGATGTTGTTTATCTGACCAAAGCCCTTTGCAGTGCCATTTACGCTGTGGGGTGCTTATCGAGCATGAGATAATTCAAAAAGCCCCTTGGTCTGCTTCTTGTTCATTAAAAGTTTCCTCAGGCTCATTTTCAAAAGTGCATCCATCTGTCTTGTAGGAAAAACGAAGGAGAGTGTGGAGGGTTTTGTATGGGCAGGGGATGTAGATGTTATTTCTCAGTCTTGGCCCTTGTGTTGTTTCCTTGCATTTAATGTATCTAGATATTCTTGTCCAGATCCCTGATTGATTGGGTCTTGTTTTATTGCTGGTTTCATTTGATGAGCTTTGTTAACTCTGATCAAATAACAAAGGGGATTGCTTGTAGGGGTTTCTATAACCTTCCTGGGCTGGTAATTTACATTGGTAGACCTGAACATGTTTTATGGTAAAAAACTGAAATTAACAAATGTATTATTGCATCAGGTTTACTTAAATGAACTGAGTTACATTTAGTACCAGTGAACCGAAACATTAAAGTGAACATAACACTTTAACAAGAAGTTCCAGTCCAGTGGCCCAATGAACTTTAAGAGATTTATTATTTACAACCTGGAGTTGCAGTTCAATTCTAATCCTAGATTGATATTTGTATGCACTATTAAAATAACCAATAGCAGTGTTGAGTGTTGATGTGGACATTGGTTCAAACAACCACTTCAAGTTACCTCTGAAATGGCTCAAGGACAAAATAAGAGAGGAGAGGTGTTGAAAGATAAATGTTGTTCGTGTGGCCTACTGTTTAATTTAGCAATAAAGCTGTCAGGCCTCCACTAACCTGGGCGGGTGCGCTGTGGCATTAATCAAAACACCAACATAAATCTATATGTTCAAAGCTGCTGGCCAGCACTCTGTGACATTGCTTATATCCAAGTCGTGCCTTTGCCAAAGGCTTGACCAGTGATGCCTATCTTCCTAAACAAGACACTCTAGGGAGACATCTTTATGTAAGGCTTCGGGAAGAGCATGTTCAAACCAGGTGGAAAAACTGAAATATGGATGGAATGTCTACTTGCTCTGGTCTGCTGTGTTCTCTCTGCTGTTAACAAGTAGGTAATTATGTATAGTGGTTTAGGGAGTCTGTCAGGGGAAAGCAGTGGGCAGATTGATACCAGCAGAGCCCATCCTGTTTTCATCCCGCTTGCTTTTAAGATCCTCGTGGCGTTATTTGTGAAATGGCGATGTCCTGTCTCCTTATTCATCAAATTGTTACTTGTTCTCTTGGAAGACCTTTGTGCCATTAAGGATTTGGGGGAACTGGAGCAAATTGTTAGAATGTGAAAAGTGGGAGAGGTTATAGAGGCATTGTGATCGATGTGTAGCAGAGCCTCAGAGAAAGATTTAGGGATCAAATGGAAATAATGCAGCACATAGAGAGGATAATGTTGGGGGATGGGAGTGTGCGGGTAGAGAACTGGATATCTGTCAGACTTCGAAAGCAGATAACTAGCTGCAATCTGCTTTACTTAATTACTTGCAATACGGTAATGTTGGGACCCACAGCCATGAAATACAACATGCGGTACAAACTTTTCTGGAACTTTCAAAATAAATCGCATTAAGCTACTTCCAGCCAGCCAGGAAAAGGGATAACAGCGGACTTCCCGTGATGTCACTGACTGTATAAAAACACCCCCTTTCCAATGAATCGATCTCTTCCACACTGATCTCGAGAGGATCTGGATAGGAGAGACAGCCCGCTAATGTCTCTTTGCAGGCAAACAGACATAACTCTTCAAACTGGATCCAAGAGTGTCATAGGATCACGCGGTCATATGCACTAAGTTAAGTACGAATGAATTTCTGTTTGTGTATCCGGTATTCATTCATGAATGGGGGTAATTAAGGTACAAGCGTTGCTTGACTTTCTCTCTGAGGCCTGCAGAAGCAAACTATGTTCCAGAGAGTTCCCAGAGGAGACCCTGTCTCTACAACACCAAGTGAAGCAGTTTTTCCCGATCGGAAGGAAGGTGAAGCAGGACCGCATCACCGTGGTTACAGCAGTAAACGAGCAGTTTGGTCGGCCGGCAGAACGAGCGGCCCCCACAGCTACGGAGGTTAGCTGTAGCTAACCCTTTGATGACTGTGGATGCTTCTTCAAACTTTGTCGCTGGACAACTTTTCCTCAGCACAGTTCACATGGGGGATTAGGTTTTGGGCAGAAAGTGATAGAAGTAATTTAGGATGAAATAATCTAAACGTTTTTCCGTTTTATGAAGTTTGGTTTTGTTTGTGTGAAACTCAGCTATCTTAGTGCTAGCAGGCTATCCGCTCAGCACGCGCTCAGTTTTGTGTTCTGTGTTTGTGTGTTTTTTTTTAAGTTAAGTTTAAGTTAAAAACTTTACTTGAAGGGTGATTTTAAACACAGAAGATTGATCATAACGCGCCGTCCGCGCTTATGCATTTTAACCCTTTTATTAATGGTATTTTAAAGGTATGTGTTTGATTTGGATGATAAGCTATCAGCTTCTTTTGTTAGATTTAACTGCTAACAGCTAAGAACACGTGTGCTTACAGCTAATCTGCTGAGATCATTTACCCAAAAAGGTTGCTAGTTTTCAATCCAGTAAAATATTTCCCGTAACATTGTTTTGCTAAACTTGATAACTAAGTAAACACCATTAAGCCCCATTTCTCCAGAAAGATTTGGTTCTTTTTCAAAATATTTCCTTAAATATTTTACTATTTCCTAAATATTATTTCTTTAAATATTATTTTAATAAATAAAGGCAGCTAATTAAACACTGTTGAGAATTGGTCATCCAGAAGGTTGGTTTTATTCAGCACATCATTCTTTAAAATATTATTTCTTCAAAATTATATTTTATCTGATCTTGCATTGTGAATGGTTGTCTAAAGGTGTACCAATTGTTGCCTAAGTTAGTTCCAAGACTAATTTAACTTCATTTCCAGATTCTTCAAGATAATCCTTGGTTCTCAAACATAAACATTGCATCGTAATGTTGCATCACTCCTTTAGTCATGGTTTTCAACCATCTTTAATCAATATATGTCCAAGGTGCTGCCTATAAAAAATAATTTGCTGTCTGTGGTGTAGACAGTGGGATGTAAAGTGATGACCAATGTCTAGATAATGTTTGTATAACAGTATAAGCCTCTTAACTACCAAAGCATTCATGTGAAAACAATTAAGTCTAAGAGGGTTTGGAAACAAACATGGCTTGGGCACAGTATTCAATTAACCAAAAGCTGATGTAATGTCTGCTTTAACTGCCTTTAGACAACTATTTTGGAGTGCTGCAGTCTCCAAGGCAACAGGTTGCAGTAGAGACGCAAGGGCTGGAGAGATACAAGAAGGGGCTGATGACTAAACTGCTCTTGAAAGCCATCTCATTTGAGGGTTATCGACCAGTCATTTGCAGGTTTTGATTAATATTCTCATGCAGAATTCTTTTCATTAAAAGCTTATTTGCTAAATGTATGCAACATCTCTTGATTTAGAGTTGTTATTTGCCTATCAAATAATGACAATTCCAGAAGAGGCTGCTTACGATTTAATAATAATAATCATCTTTATTGGTCATTGCACATGTACATTACAGCGAAATTTGTCCTCTGCATTTAACCCATCCCTTATAGGGGAGCAGTGGGCTGCCATTGTGCGGCGCCCGGGGAGCATTCTGGGGCTAAGGGTCTTGCTCAGAGTGGCAATCTGTGGGATACGAACTCGGCCCCTTGTGTCCCCTCCGGAACACAAACCTCCTGCTCTAACCACTAGGCCACCACTCCCTATAGAGTGGCTCTGCATTTTCTCAGATTCTCAGATATACCGCTATTTATTATATTTATTCATTCATCTTCTATACCGCTTATTCCAAAGTTGGTCATGGGGGAGCTGGTGCCTATCTCCAGCTGTCTACGGGCAAGAGGCAGGGAAACAGGGCATACAGGACAAACAACCATGCACACACTCATTCACACTTAAGGGCAATTTAGAGAGACCAATTTTTGGACTGTGGGAGGAAGCCGGAGTACCTAGTGAGAACCCATGCACGTGGAGAACATGCAAACTCCATGCATACACCCCTGGCCGGGAGTCGAACCCAGGACCTTCTTGCTGAAAGGCAACAGTGGTACCAACTGATAGATGACATTTATTCCTTTATTAATTGAATTTTCCTTACCATTGGAATTTCTTGTCAGGCAATGAATGCAGAGAGAAATTGACTGTTTTGTAAACAATGACAAAAAGAGCTAAGAAACTGTCCACATGATTAACATTTTAATTAATCACAAAATATGTTGCTCCATAAATAAGTATTGGATATATCTGTTGTGCAATTTATTTGTTGAGGTCCCTGCCTACGACCTCTGCCCGATCCTCTTTGCACAGTTCCCTCGTGGTTACCCCTGCAGGTGGTGGATCCACTGGGAGATGGCCTCGTGTCTCTCATTCGGGCTTGGCCCAGCCGGGTCCCACGAGGAGTAACCCGATCATCAGGCGCCCACCGACGAGTCCTGACCCCAGGCCTAGCTTCAGGGTGGGGCCCAGGCTCTGCCATACCAGGCGATGTCACTTGACTCGTTCTACTGGTCCTTAAGAAGGCTTCTGAACCACTCTTTGTCTGACCCATCACCCAGAGCCTGTTTGCCATGGGAGACCCTACCAGGGGCATTTAGGGCCTGGACAACATTGCCTCTAGGATCAGTTGAGCACTTAAACCCCTTGTTGGAGTCATCCATTTTGGTCGCACAGTTTGACATGCGAAGCTCAACAGAGATCGCAGCTCTGACATCACCCGGGATTATAAAACCCACGGAAAATAAACTTTCCTTGTCATTTCCAGTGTGTCTCATGGGACAACGCAAAGGAGGCGCATATCTGGAGAGACAAAAGCTCGCAGGCAAACTTTTTCTCCACATGGCCATTCCCGCAAGAGCTTGAAAACTAGAAATCTGTCTGATACATGAAGGTCAGAAGATTCATATACCGATCAAAGACCACGCCGACACCCGGTGCAGGTGAAAAACCCACAGAG
Source organism: Crenichthys baileyi (assembly GCA_036173005.1). NCBI lineage: Eukaryota > Metazoa > Chordata > Actinopteri > Cyprinodontiformes > Goodeidae > Crenichthys > Crenichthys baileyi. Next base: position 218,906 of record JAHHUM010001758.1, read on the forward strand.
GTTTTATTTCCATGGAGATGAGTTTTCTTCCTTGTGATTCAGTCGACTAAATGGTTGAGAAGTTTACCGTTTTTCTTTTGAGTTGATCACGGACGGCAAGATTTTCATTCAAAGCAACTGCGGTCTGGGCCTCGCCTGACCACTCCTTTGTTCCAGTTCTATGACTGGAGTTTGTCCACTGAGTTCCAGCCTCAGAGTTTTATGACTCTTTGTTTGAGATTTGGGGCAATCAGCTGTACGGCTAAAAGGGCGAGGCCCCACCAATTTAACAGCTGATGGCTTCAATCGAGACATCAGCACACCAGGAGGACTTCTCTTTCCATTTAACCCAAATTACACATTTTGTCCATAAAACTGCTGGTTTGACACTCAATGCGCATATATTTTTCTTTTATTATTATTGTTAGGTAGTCATTTTTATCCCCTTTGTGTAAAATAGTGCTTGTTAGTTAGGTGAAGGTTTTTAAACCAGAATAATGGTATATCAGGATTATTTGGCTTCAATAAATCTTCATATATATAATCAAGAGAAGCATTTGTGTTTATTTTGTGCAAGTGTAATTTATCCATCAAAACAAACTCAAAGTTCCCCCACCTTTGGTGAAGCGGTTGAATAAACAGTGACATTTTGTGGTTCTGGTTAATAATTTATAAATTTTTAATGATGAATAGCTAATTGTAATTATTAAGAGCTTTAAGCCCATAATCACAACACCAGAGGACATCTCTGATTTCTATTTGTAAGTAATGATTTTGGTTAAGAAATTATTTTCCTGAATTATGATTTTTAATTATAATTTTCGATAAATATTAATTAATCAATAATCATAATCCTTGCACCCTCCACTATGTTTAGGTGGCGGCTGAAGGAGGGGTGAACAAGGTGGCTTAGGCATCTGTTCTGGATGCCCGCTGGACGCCTCCCTCGGAAGGTGTTCCAGGCATGTCCCAGTGGGGGGAGGCCTAGTGGATGGGTCAGGGGAAGGCCCAGGACACGCTGGAGGGACTATGTCTCTTGTCTATTTATGTGTGAGAACCAAGGTTTATTGATCAAAAAAACAGTCATAGTGTAAATCACTATTGTTAGATAAATAGCAGTGGTTCTCCTGGGGTTCCTGTGCTCTGGGGGGCCTTTGGATGTCTGGGGTTTGGATCTCCTCGGTATCTTTCCCAGGTCCAGGGGGGCGGGTCTGTGGCTCCTCACGCTCACTATTGCATATTTTTATGGAGAAACCTTGTATGCACATGCGCACTCGTACTCAGACCGACAGGTGTTTAGATTCAGGTGTTAACAGATACACAAATGATCTATAATGTACCGCATTTACTACTAAGTACATCTTGCATTCTTAAGTACCATGCACCTTTTGGCAAAAAAACTGTCTATATGATTATTTCTGCAGGTGTAGAAGCAAGTAGGGTGTTATCTTGTATTCTCTTCATCCTTCTTTCTTTCCTCCATTCTATTCTCCTTCTCTCCCCTTTTCCTTTTTGCCACCCTTTCTCTCTCGTGCTTTTTTTTTTGCCTTTTCATTTCTGTCTCCGTGTCTGTAACATTTGAAATAATCCCTAAGCAGTTTCTAATAAAGTTTCTTTTTATGAATATCAAGCAGAGCTTTAAAGCGTTAGCTGTAATGTTCCACTTGGAAAGTAAATCTGTTGGGCCTTTTTCTTGGCACTCAGACAAAAATTCTGAGTGCTACTCTGCCAGACAGGACACGGTTTAAAAAAAAAAAGAAAAGGCTGGCACTATTAGTTGTTAGCGGTTTTAGCTCACAAAGTAAAATTTTATTTATTTTATTTTATTTAGTAACCTTTTCAGTTTTACATGTGCTTAAGGTTCCATGAATACAAATATCTCTGTATGAGAGATGTATGTCTGTATGAACCCCAGTCTCACGTTATGGCCGATCTATGTTTTAACCACTCATTGAAATAAAGTTTGTCATAACTTAAAAACACAACTCTAAGCAAATGAACTAGCCTAAAGGCTTAGAGGTCTGTTCGCATTAGAACTAAAAAGGTTTGGCTTTTAGCGCCACAAACAAAGCAAAACACCATGAATTAAACAGTTTTTAGATTGTCTGATCCTAAAATAATTTTCTCTACCCAGACATCTTATGCAAACTGTTGTGATGACATAAATGAAGAATGTCCAAAGGGCGTTGGATTTTACGGCAAAGGTGGCCCAGTCTGGCTGCTGGGTTGCTTGGCGGACGGCAAACAAAGAAAACTGCTCTCAGTAGCAGCTTGGGCGGGAAGCACGCAGGAAGGCATGTGATGCTGCGGTTTTCGATGTATGCTTCTTTAGGCAGTGGGGAAAACCGCTTTGTTCTTTCTTCCGGGGGAATCTCTGCCTCAGATTCATTTTCTTTAGAAGGTCAGAAAGAAAGGTTAAGACAGCTTGTTTTAATTACCCCCATGATTTGCTGGGTGAAGTGTTTTGTTAGTGGCTGAATGACATCAAGAGGAATTCCAGCTCTGAATCCTCCTTCCTGGGCTGTACTAAAGTAGGTTAATGTGGTACATTTGGGGATTCTGTGAGATGTTGAAAGCTTGAGAAATTGTTTTCTAACACTGCTTTAAACTTCTCCACAAGTTTATCCATGACTTATCTGCTGTATTCCTTGGTCTTCATGATACTTTTTGTCATTAATGTTCTCTAACAAACTGCTAAAGCCTTCACAGAACAGCTGCATTTGTACTGAAATAAAACAACTGGACTATTTAGTGATTAGGTAGCTTCTAAAGATGGTTTGTTCCACTTGATTTCATTTAGGGCTACCAGATTGTTGGAGGCTGAAAAAATATCCATGACAAATTTTTAGATTTATATATGTAAAATATGTAGTTGTATGAATTCTTTTGCAAGGCATATTATTCTCTTAATTTTGCCAGCCATAAAAAGCAACATATCCCTGACAACACGGATGTCAACTCAAAAATCAGAGGATGTCACAACAGACCCCATGTGTCTTGTTAACACTACACTCATTTTCCCAGTTTTTGCTGTCCACATGGTGTTCCCTGCTCTGCCAAATCAATGTGATGCATGAGCTCCATAAACTAAACTAATCCCAGACTGAAGTGCTGGCCTACACTCAATAGAGATGTATCCAATTTTGCACTAAGACTCAGAGATAGGCTTTAGTCTGGATGTTTTATCATCTGACAAAAATGTTGAACTTTATAAAGCAAATAAGCTGTATTAATAATGAAACACGAGGACCAATTCTACATGATGTAATCCCAAGAATATGCTAAGACTTAAACAATTGACGTTTCTATGATAGCATGGCCTTTCTTTGAAAAAATTACCCTACAATAAAATTACCAACCAAAAGTTTTACCCAAATACAAATATAAGGTTCGTACCTATCTCACCTGTCAAACACCTGAGAGCAAAGGGTAACTTGAGGCCTCTTTTGTGTTTTTATTTAATTATGATTGAGGTTATTTCGCACTGGGTGTTCTCTTTGTACTTGTAAAACACTCAACAAAATCTGCATTTATATTGGATCTCAGAAGTATCTTTACTGATAACAACAGTCCTTGTTCTTGAGTCACATCAGTTCTCCAAATGGTTAATTCACACACACCAGGTACAGGAAGTTCTTGTTTTGTGAGTGTATTTGCCATGTCGACTGGGCATGACAGGAAAGTTCAAAGCATGGATTGTGTTGGAGGGCAGATGACGTTACTTGTGCGCACTCATTTTATTTTTGTTCCATGGGGTGGGTGGCAGAAACAGAAATATTTCTTGAATTGTGACCAACTCATTAGTTGCTGGAGGCATAGTCCAAAGCAAGTGATAATGAGATCTGCATGGGTGCAAATGACTGGACAATAAATTCATTACTCTCAGAGAGTCAAAACAAACTGCATTTGTCTTGCTGTCCACCATCCATTCACACACTGACAGTGGTAAGCTACAATGTAGCCACAGATGCCCTGGGGCAGACTGACAGAAGTGATGCTGCCATACAATCGGTGCACTGAGCCCTCTGACTACCCTCAGCAGCCAAGGAGGGTGTCTTGCCAGGGACACAAAGACTGAGATGGACAGATGGGGATTCAAACCAGCAACCCACCGGTTACAAGACAAACCACTACCACTGTCACCACCGTCACTGTTTTTAATGGATGCCAAAATAATTTTTTTTTATTCTGACATTTATCCAAATATTAGTAGGGATGAAAAATTGTATGTATAATTTTGACTGTGTGTAGATAAGAGAAACTTCAAAATGCATGGCAACTTATGCACTCAGTTCATGGTTTTTAAAATCACTCAACAAGTTATGTTGTATTTCCAAGTCACCCTAAAACATTGTTTAAAATAAATAATTAAATTGACCAAATTAATGTAACTCATGCCAGTATTGAGTTTATCTGTACTTTTTGATGCTACCCTGTAGCATGATTTCCACTTATGTTAATGACAATACTGGGTGATTTGTATGATAGCATTCATTTTGTAGCACTGCACTTAGAACCTGATTATGTAAATTAATCATAATCTCTACAATGAAATTAGAGCTCCATGTTATTTTAGACCTCCTAATCAATAAAGGAGACATTTTCATTCAGGACACAGCCAAACCCAGCCATGCGAAACAGCCCTTTCCTCATATTTTCAGCTCTCTTATGAACTTCCCACTGTAAAACGGTTGTCATTCATTTTCATTAACTGCTATAAATGAGGCACACATCTGCTGTATTAAAAATGTAATTATCAGAATACATAAATATGTAAGTTCTGCAACCTGCATAATTGATGTGCACTAATGTAGAGTGTTAAAGGAATAAACTTCCACTTAGCAGGAATGTGCCACAGGAACAATAGGTGGGCTCTTCGCTGATAATTGAACATGCAGACAATTCTCAGGCCTGTGAAAATGTTAATTACACAAAATGGATCCTTCATCAGCTGGCTCATCCATAAAAGCCCAATTCACATCTGTGAAGTACAGAGAAATGGGAGCAGAGTGGGAGACAAAGATGCATTCCCATGGTAAGAAGTGAGGAATTGCCCCCAATGCTTCTGAGCTCAGCAGAGAAATATGACCTCAAATTCACTCAGAGGAAGTGAATGACAAAATCAGACACACACCACAGGAGAAACCTAATTATGTTACAGTCGTCATTATAGTGATTAAGATGTTAGCTAATGTATGATGCTTGACACTGTAACCAATGGGTAGCCGGTACATACGCATGAGCTATGTCCCTGTATCAAAATGCAATAAAGCCACAGGGTCTATCCGGTTCTCAATATGTCATGCCTTGCATTAAACTAATATCATTCCATTGGCTTGATGGTTTTGCTGATAAGCATTTCTGATGCTTTTGCAGAAATCTACAAGGTGCTTTAGGTTAGACATGTATTCATGCTTGAAAGATATTTTCATTGATATATGAAGGTGTGCACAAAAAAGGAAGCAAGGCAAACATGCATTTACAGGACATACAGTTTAACCCCAAAATATTTCTACCCCTGGCAGATTAGATTTTAAATGATTTTCACTTATCCAAGAAGTTTGTTTCTGTTAGGAAATGAGAAGGATATCTCTCAAAGAAAATAAAGCAGTGTAAAAGGAGTGTCAGTTTTGGAAAAATGTATCTGTTTTTATTTACATTTTATTACAATGTATTATGTCAAAGTGATTGCCTTCTTAATCATCAATGGGAACAGTTTTATTGGCATTACAGCAATCAAACCCTTCTTAAAACTACTGACCCGCATTTAGCATGATTCCACTTGTATTTTGACAATTTACCTTTGTGATGACCTCCAAGTCCTTGAGGTTACAAGGCCATCTGGCCATCATCCTAAATTTTATCTCGCTCTATATATTTCAATAAAATTTGATATGGCACTCTGGCTAGGCATCTTCAAAACAATAATATTACTTAACTTAATTTGGACCTAACTGTTTATTTTTAATTAAATGTTCATGCGGATATCTTTGGCATTCCTTTGACTTCAACTAATATCAGTTATTTCCAGATTGGTTTGCAAGTTCTGTACAGGACAGAAAGGAGTGTGATTAAAATAATCTAAGCTACTTTAAAGAGAAATGTAAGTCTGATCAGATCTTTCAGATGGGATGGGAATTTTTGATAAAATTTTTTATTTTGCACAAGATAAATAACACTAAAATTTAGATTTTGTGATGGTTAATTAGCAAATGACTTACATTTATTTGTTTTTAGTCACACAGCTGTCATACAAAGCTGAAACCAGCAAATTTTTTGCTGAGGCTGCTATCGGTATGGGCTGTTAACTTCCCCTGGCATGATGAGCTTCACTGACAACTAGGGATGGGCACCGAATTTGGTACTTTTATAGGTACCGACCGAATTCCGTCGGTACTAACAAGTACCGATTCACATAAAATCAAACGGTACCATGTTTCAGTACCTCAGTGCATCCTTGTGACACTGAGGGAGTGGAAGAGTGGGTGGCTTTCCATGCCGGACATTAACACAGCATTGCACGCACAAGAGCGTAATGACGTGAGTAGCCGCTGGTACCGTCAACAAAGCATGTCAGATAGAAAGCGCTCGAAAGTATGGCTCCACTCTTCAAAATGCAGTTCATATTACGCCTGCTGCAATATTTGTGATGCAAAATGCAAGGCCAGCGGCAGGAATACTTCTAATCTGAGGAAGCAAAAGCATTGTTTCCCCTACTAGTATTCAAGGGGGGGCGCCCCGCCCCGCCAACCAGACAGCCCGCCCCCCCAAGAGGATCATGGCATGTAGTAATAGTATGTTTTAACAGTTAGTGTCATTCGCTTTAATAGATCACGTCGTGAAGGATTTCTGTCCCTGCGCCGTCGCTGCTCTACTTTCTATGACCAAACTTGACAAAAGCTGAACGAAAACACACTCCTCATACTCTGTGTCACCAACGTTGACGCTGACGCACTGAGTTACGTGCGCTCGCACACAGGTGAACACAAGCTCCTGATAGTGGACAGAAAAACATGCCGCTAAAACCTAGAAAGTAGGCAAGGATATCTGCTGTTTTAAAAAGCTCTTCTACTCCTGGTACACATGGTGAAGGTAGAAGTACACAAAATAGCCCAAGTGTTTCATGCCCTGCCCCTGACACACTGCTAAAGTCCAGTCACCACCGAATAAAAGGTTTTGACCTGGGTTGGCTGTCAGAGGTGAAATTATCCCCCTGGATCTATATAAGACTAACCTTGGTAATTAAATACATACATGATGGACAGAGAAAAGAAAGAAGGAAAGGTGGAAAGAAAGAAAGAAGGAAAGATAAAAAGAAAGAAAGAAAGAAAGAGACAGAAACCGACAAAAGATGTGATAAAGAAGCAGAAAGACGGAGACAGTTAAAGATAAAGAAAAAACATAGATATAGACATAATATATAAATACAGTAGGTAGAAGATAAATAAACATTTCAGAGTTTTTTATTTTTTTCATAAGAATGTTATTTTGAATATGTAGACCGCTTAAACAGGCTGCAGTCAGAGGAAACCATGGGCCCAGCCATTTACAGGGGTTGGACAATGAAACTGAAACACCTGACTTTAGACCACATTAATTTATTAGTATGGTGTAGGGCCTCCTTTTGCGGCCAATACAGAGCTCATTTCGTCTTGGAGTGACATATAACAAATCTGCACAGTGGTCAAGAGGATTATTATGCAGTTCCCTCTTGGCAGGATAGCGGCCAGGTCACTCCGTGATACTGGGTGGAAGGAAAACGTTTCCTGACTCCTCCTTCAAAACACCCCAAAGGTGGGCTCAATAATATTTACATCTGGTGACTGTGCGGCATGGGGAGGTATTCAAGTTCACTTTTCATTGTTCATCAAACCCATTTTTTCCCAGTCCTTGCTGTTGTCTGGGTGCATTTCATCCTGAATGACACGCAACCGCCTTCAGATACAATGTTTGAACCATTGGATGCACATGTTCCTCAGTGACGGCGCCCATCTAGCACAAGTATTGGGCCAGGGAATGCCATGTTATTGCAGCCCAACCATCCACTGATCCACCCCCATGCTTCATCTGGGCATGCAACAGTCGGGGTGGTACGCCTTTTTTGATGCTTCTCCCACGGGAGAGGGGTAAGGAGGGTGGTGACGTACTCTCCCGGATGTGGGGAAAACAGTAAAGGTGGCCTCATCAGAGAACAATACATGTTTCACATTGTCCGCACAGCCCAAGATTTGCACTCCTTGCAGCCCATGAAACCGACGTTTGCAATTGGCATTGAGTGACCAAGGTTTGGCTATAGCAGCCCGGCCGTGTAGAATTGACCCTGTGGAGCTCCCCGACGTACAGTTCTGGTGAAACAGGAGAGTTTGAGGTTCACATTTATTCTGGGCCGTGATTTGGGCTAGCCGTGTTTCCATGTTTTTTGGATACAATCGGGTTTAGCGCCCGACATCTCCTTTCGGACAGCTTTCTCTTGGCATCCACGAGTTTAATCCTGTTGGATGTGGTTTGCGTCCTTCTTGGTGGTATGGCTGCATTACCCTGGATACCGTGGCTCTGATACATCACAAAGACTTACTGTCTTGGTCACAGATGGCGCCGCAAGACTGGGCCCAACTAACAACCAATTTGTCCTCTTTTGAACTCATGTCACCCATAATGTTTTGTGTGCATTTTCCAATATTTTAGCAAACCTGTGCTCTACCCTGCTAATTGAACCTTTACGACTCTGCTCCTTACTGGTGCATGTGCAATCATGAAGACTGGCTGACCAGGCTGGGGGTCCATTTAGGCCATGAAAACCTCCCAAACATAAAAATGACAGGTGTTTCAGTTTTATTGTCCAACCACTGTATATATTCCTTTGAGTGTGTGTGTATATACACTGACCTGGTTAAGCACAAGATTTTTGTCAAGGCTAAAGAGACAGTTTTCATCAGCCTCAGATCTACGGCTACAACTCCTGCATTCAGCACCGTTAGCACGCCTGCATCTGTTAGCGACTCATTGTCTGCAGCCAGCATCATGGCTGGGTTTTCATTTGTGCATTACACTGCATAGTCAGTTAAAGGTTTTAATGTTGAAGAACTGTTTGAAACACCTAAGACGTTAGAATACAAACAGCTGGATGTTGTTTTGATGTATCTATTAAAGTTTATATATTGAGAAATATGTTAAACTGGAAGTTGTTGAGATTTTATTATTAAACAAATTGACATTTATTACCACATAAACACACACAAAAGTACTGAAAACTGGTACCGTTGAATATCGGTACCGTATCGGTTCAAATGTGAAAGGTACCCATCCCTACTAACAACACCATGGAATCACGGAATTAACACAAAAAGTAAGAATAAAAACGTATATGAGATGTTTTTATTTAAAACAGAAAATCAACAAACATTAAAATTGCTACTAAAATGATGTATTGATTATTGCTGTTACGATATTGTTAATATTAGGCTGTTTATTGTTATTTTATATTTTATAAATGGAGTAAAGTACAAATAGATAATAAACACCTGCTGAATATACTGTAAAATTTTCGAGTCCTCCTAGGTCTGAATAATGATACCTTTTTGTTGTTTGCCCATTATGAAGTAACACAAAGATATAAATCTGATAGCTGTTTAACTAGTTTGGCTATGGGCTAAGGTAGTTGACCTCCCATAATTTGCCAACTGTAGTAATAAAACATTGTTTTTTTAAAAAGGGTGATGGGTGGTGCTCATTAAGTTTATGTCTATGAGCGGAAATATTTCCAGAACAAATTAATTTGCCTTTGGTAACTATCGGGCAACTGAAACACCTTTACAGAAAGTAGTAGGGGAGCGGCAGTGGTGTTGTACACTGTGCTTCAAACACCACGAGAAAACTGGTCGCTCTGGCACTCCCTATGATATTTAATTTAAAGGACGTTAATCCATAAAAACACTAAGAGTGAACGCAGCAGTGGCACAGGGTGTTAAGCGCGCGACACGTAAACCGAGGCTATAGTCCTTGATGCAGCCTGTTGATCTTTCCTGCATGTCTTCCCCTCTCCACCCCATTTCCTGTTGGTCAACTAAGTAAAAGTCAGTAATGCCACAAAATCATAAAAAACAATTAAAAAGAAACAGAGGGAAATTTTTCACATTTTTGAAATCAAAATTTTTTGAAGGCTTGGTATACCTTGGTACCAGTTACTGACTGCATAGTTTCTAACATAGTTAGGCTGGTGTCTAAATTGTGCATCCTGATCAGAGATCTCTGCAACCAGTCCTGGTCATTCTTTGATGGATGTGCAGAGTTGGAGTGAGAAAAACAATGTGAGTTGTTAAAGCTGGCTTTTATCTGCTATGTTTACCTATGTTTGCCTTTACAGACACCAGCTCTGATTTCATTAGCTGATTTCTCAAACATATCGTACTGTAAGGAATCTACATCGTAACCCAAACCCTGTATGTGCACACAGAACTCATTGTCCTCATCAGAGCAGGCAGTCATGGGGCCACTGAGCTGTGGCATGTCGGACCACATTAGCCAAAATTCCCTGTGTATCCCCCAGGCTCTACTACGTTGGGAATGTGTGGTGTCGTCTGAGGACTGTCTGCAAGCTACCCTCATTTTTCATCTGCCGTTCTCACTTTTTCATTCCCCGCACCCTCCTCTCTTTCTGTGACCACTAAGCCTCTCTTTTGCTAAATTTAGCATATATCCTATTGACATACACCCTCTGTATATGTTTTCTTTGGCTTATTGTCCTTTCCTTTCACCTTCCAGTACTTTTTTCCTTCCCTGTCTGACCCCCCATGGGAAACTGACTTTTGTGCATGTTCTGTTGCATTAAATAATTGAAGATCTCTGAAACAAACAGCTACACACACAAACCCTGTTTCTCCCCACTCACCACCCCCATATATCTCTACGTCTTAATTAGGACTTCATATCATGCAGAGACCCTCCCCGGTGACAGTGGGTGATTCTGTGACTCCGTGCATGTTTGCAGCCGTAGCTTCCCTGGTCTAATTCTGTTATAGTTGTCCTTACTTGACATGGGATGTTCTGTCAGGCTGAGTAATTACCAGCTGGTTTATGTGTAAGTGTATTCTTCTGTAAATGACTGCATTTCTTGTGCAAAAATTCAATTCCAAATTCCTAATCTATGCTAGTGGGCTCTAGTTTTGCTGTACGTTGAGACAACAATTTTGATCACTGCCCTGTTAGGGAAAACAGTAACACTTTTTAACACTGATTGACAATCAATTTCACATGCTGTTGTGCACATGGAATAGACAACAGGGGGAAATCTTTGGCGATTAGCAAGACACACTCAATAAAGGAGTGGTTCTGCAGGTGGGGGCCACAGACCACTTCACAGTACCTATGCCTTCTGGCTGATGTTTTGGTCACTTTTGAATGTTGGTGGTGCTTTCACACTTGTGGTAGCATGAGACGGACTCTACAACCCACACAAGTGGCTCAGGTAGTGCAGCTCATCCAGGAGGAACAGGAGGAGCACTGCCAGAGGCCTGCAAAATGACCTCCAGCAGGCCACAAATGTGCATGTATCTGTACAAACGGTTAGAAACCGACTCCATGAGGATGAAATGAGGGCCCGACGTCCACAATTGGGGGTTGTGCTCACAGCCCAAGACCATGCAGGAAGCTTGGCATTTGCCAGAGAACACCAGGATTGGCAGATTCGCCACTGGCGCCCTGTGCTCTTCACAGATTAAAGCAGGTTGACACTGAGCACATGTGACAGACGTAACCGAGTCTGGAGACACCGTGGAGAGCGATCTGCTGCCTGCAACATCCTTCAGCATGACCGGTTTGGCAGTGGGTCAGTAATGGTGTGGGGTGGCATATCTTTGGAGGGCCGCAAGATGAGATCCTCAGACCCCTTGTGAGACCATATGCTGGTGCGGTTGGCCCCTGGGTTCCTCTTAATGCAGGACGATGCTAGACCTCATGTGGCTGGAGTGTGTCAGCGGTTCCTGCAAGATGAAGACATTGAAGCTATGGACTGGCCCGCCCGTTCTCCAGACCTGAATCCGATTGAGAACATCTGGGACATCATGTCTTGCTCCATCCACCAACGTCACGTTGTACCACAGACTGTCCAGGAGTTGGCGGATGCTTTATTCCAGGTCTGGGAGGAGATCCCTCAGGAGACCATCCACCGTCTCATCAGGAGCATGCCCAGACGTTGTAGGGAGGTCATACAGGCACGCGGAGGCCACACACAATACTGAGCCTCATTTTGACTTGTTTTAAGGACATTACATCAAAGTTGGATCAGCCTGTAGTGTGTTTTTCCACTTTAATTTAGTGTGTGACTCCAAATCCAGGCCTCCATTGGTTAATAAATTTGATTTCCATTGATGATTTTTGTGTGAATTTGTAGTCAGCACATTCAACTTTGTACAGAACAAAGTATTCAATGAGAATATTTCATTCGTTCAGATCTAGGATGTGTTTTTTTAGTGTTTCCTTTATTTTTTTTTAGAGCAGTCTATTATATATATATATATATATATATATATATATATATAAAATATATATATAAAATATATATATATATATTATATATATATATGTGTGTGTGTGTATGTATGTATGTATGTATATGTGTTTTCAGACACTTGTTGTATAAAGCACCCACTCAGCTTATTGACAGCAAGGCACCCCCATGGCAAAAATCCATGACCTTCTTCACTCACCTTTACTCTGACTGCTGTCTCTGTGGTGCTGATTTATTGTGATGCTAATTTGATTTTTGGCTCACTGGCCTTCCCCTACTCTCTGCTATCACCTTCAAGAGAATCGGATTAGGCCATATTAGCTGGTCTAGGTAAAGTATAAAACTTACAGAGTAATTTTAAAGAGCTTTGTTTGCATGGAAAGCACATTAGAGTTTAAATTCAGCTGTGACTAAGGTTTTATTGTTAAACTTTACCCCATTAAAGTAGTTTAAAAGCTAATGAATAAAGCCCTGATATCTAAATTATAGCGTGGCTTCTTCTCCAGACAGCTAACAGGAAAGAATGAAGACGGATATACCAAGATGCTTCTGGCTGCAGTAATGATAGAAAGTGAATTATTAATTCTTGTCATACAGCAAGAAGACTTAGTCATGTCTTGTGATCTTTATGACATTTAATTTTAAAATATTTCTAGATTATATCTTCTTGAAGTCTTTGTATTTTAGAGTTACATATGTACAAACTGCAGTTTTTTTAATCATTTGGAAAGAATGTATGTTATGTCTTAAATTTATATCCAAGTTTATATCCAAGTGCTTTAAATTATGTTATGTTAGCCCCTGCTCAATCCACTTGAACACGTGGGTTCATTTTGGACAGTGACTGCACATGCACAACTCATTGTGAGTCAATACTGATTTTAGTGAGGAAAAACAATACATCATATTACATACCATGTAAAGGGGAACACAGTTATTTGTATTAAAGGAAAAATACTTTTCAACACTTTTTAGTATGTTGTAGCTTATCTTTAATATCCTGATTCTATCAATAGGCTTTGCAATGACTCAATATCTCAACAAGATTTAAAAATGTACCTGTCTTGAATACATTGAACATAATTAGAAAGGGACTCTGTATTGTGTTCCACCGTTAAGTCTGTCGGCGGGAAAACCAAATGATGTAGTTGAGACAATTTGCTGTAAAACTGCAAGACAGAATTATGTTGGGGCAACATAAACTCCATTACCTAATCCTCCAAAAGGTAGGTTTCTATATTATTTTGTCCATTCCAAATTTTTTAAAATGTTCTCTCTGCCTTTGTTCGCTGTTTTGTTTGCCTTTTGAAGTTAATTAACTTTTAACTTGTACTATATAACTTTAACTCACTTTTAATGGTGCTATGTTTTGCCGAGGTCTCCCTCGAAAAAAATATAGTAATGTCAACAGACTTGCTGGTTAAATAAGGGTTAAATAAAATAAAAAAAGAACAACTAACAGGCAACTTACTCTGACCTCTGACTTTATCTCAGCTAATTTATGTTATTGCAGACAAAATCTTTATTTAGACATGTAAGCTAATAAACCAGTCATTACAATGGATGACACCTTTCAGAATCAGTCAGGTTTTTATGTCAGAACTGCTGACAGAAACCATTCTTCCTCTTAAAGACACATGACACTGCAATGAGAATCTGCCAAAAGACACTTGAATACCTTTGCCCATGAGAAATGAGTTTCACCTTAGCCTGCTGAACTGCCAAGCCATGAAGCCAGTACAGCATCTCTGAAGAGACCATTCTATGATTATATACGTAGTGACACCTGACCTGTTTGTGGTTGTGAAAATAAGACTTCCTGAAAAACACACCATCAGGCTTTTAGAGTAATTCAGCATCAGGCACAAGCTGGCATTGCTGTAAAAGGCCCTAGAAGCATTAAGGAAAGAATCTAAATGTAATACCAAACTTCACTAAGTTGATTTTTGACTGTTCAATACATATGACTTTTCTGGTGGTAATTGAGGCACAATTTCAAGATTTAGGACCAACAGAGTAACGACAGAGTCATCAATTTTAATGTAAATCCTTAAGTTTAGATTTTGCTTAGGTGTAGGTCCATTTGTGAGCGAGTTATTGTCGTACACAAGAACGCAGTTGCCTGTCTTGAAACCTATGACTCCCCCTGCTCTGTTGATATTCTTTAGTGGACATCAATACAAAGAAAATCTACCTTTAATCAACAAAATGTAGCAGAAGAAGAATTTAGAGGGTGTACATTCCTCAAATACAAGCCTGATTACACAGCTTGACCATATAGGCATTGCATTTAACTGGGTTTTAAAGTTAATTTAACATTTTGCAATAAACATTAGGTTTATGTTTATATACAGCTATACATACACCATCAGAGTGAATGTACTTGCAGATGTTATCGTTTTGCTTTTTCTGTTTGTTGCCTACAATTTAGTCTGCAACAAGAATAAACATTTTTGCTACCTGATGTTACCTGTGAGACCAAAGACAAACATACAACTTTAAGAACATAGTTATTATAGCCTTTCTTTAGGTCAAAATTAAGCCTAAGGAAACCAGTGCCCAATGGATTAGGATGAGGTAAATGCCTAGCAGTGTCAGCAGTCTTTGCGCTTATGTTTTGTGAGGTTTCTTCCCGAGATTCCTTCAGCACCAGCGATTGTTTAGATCTTCAGACTTTTAAAGATGTGTTCTCATTTCTCTCAGAAACATCATCGGATCTTGCGTCCTGTGGCTTCAATAAAAGCTATTGAGTTAAAGACCTGTAGGATATTAATTCATATTCAAAATCATGTCTGTCCACATTAGTATTCTAATGTGGACAGACATTAGCATTACTGTTATCACATAAAGATTTCAGTGATGAAGGTCCAATATAGAAGGCATTGTTAGGATCCCTACATCTTCTCTTCATCACCCAGTATCACTGTTAATCTTTCATCCACTCTCTTTGCCAGCCTTCCAGTGATTTGATGGGTATAGCTGACAGATGACAGTCTCATTTCCATTCAGGCATGGTTCCCTGCTATCTAGGGGTAAGCCATGCAATAGCTATAAGTGTCACATTAGATCCCAGCCAGGAAGATGGGAATGGCAGAGTGACAGGGAAGCCAGTCGCAACCACCATTATCTGTGTCTTTGTGGGTGACACCCACAGATAGAAATGTGCAGCTGTAGTGTGTCTGTGCAAAAGCTAATACATGTTTTGTTAGCCATGATCTTTACAATGTCCCAGAGCAAAATGTTGCTTTACACTTGACTGTGATTCCTTTCCATGTTTTGAGTGATGCCAGTTCCACATATGACAGCTTCATCTATGATGATGGTGGAGATATCAGCAATGGTATTAATGGTTATATAAATACTGACTGAATATGACTTTAGCTTATATGATCATTATGAGTCTCATGAATGGTAACAGTGACATTAGGCCATGCTATGAATAGTGATAGTACATGTACATGATATTTATAATACATTTGTCAAAAAGTGTCCAAATTATCAGTTGCAATTTTAAATAAAATGAAAGTTCAATCAATATATTTTAAATTAACAGCAGTATGTAATTATCTTAGCTCGAATGCAGCTGTTACGTCGGTGCCAAGACTTTGAATTACTGTTTTTCAACAGTTGTCACCTTATTGTTCAGGAGTGATGAAATCCACCATTCTAGTAAAGAAATGTAAGAATTGGCATAATTATTCCAGCATGTATACATTGAAATGTTCCTCTTTCAAATACTGACTGCAAACATACAGATTCAGATCTTTAATAGTTCCTGTTATTGCTGGGGGAAAATTGCTGGATAGCCTCATTGTTCAACACACATTCACTCAGCAGCCTAAAGTTCCTTTTGCTCCCCAAATTAACCAAGCAAGAAGAACAATAGCAGTACCCGGAAAAGGGCACTGAAAGCTTTACATAGCAGTGGAAGACAATTACCCTGAGAAGAATGCCCTCCTCTTCATTTAGCTAATGAGATTTTGGTCAGGTGCGAAGAAGAACAAATGAAGAGGAAAGAAAGAAATCCTGGTCCAATTACTATGACCCAGAGGAGATTTGGGAGCTTTTTCTATAGTGTGTGAAGGTGTGTTGGAATAGAGAAATTGCAGAAAAGGGGAAAATGAATTATTGATTGTAATTACACAGGCCTACGACTCTCTGCTCGATGTGTGACGGGCCTTTTTTAGGTCCTGTCCTGATGGATTGTGTTTATGGGCAAGACTGGGACATTAATGGTGTGCTCTGTTTAGGAATGTAAAGTGAAGGAAGTTATTTAAACTGATTATTATGTTAAATAGTGTTTAAATAGCCAAATGGTTAATGACTTTTGAGGTTAACTTGAAAAAGTTATCTTTTTGATCCATTTCAATATTGGATTATGGTGTTCCAAAGAATAACCCACAGTATTCACAGAAAGCAAAGTAAAAATTTAAGTCACTTAGATATTAATTAACAGTTTTTTAATTTTTATGGTAGTTTAATTTCAGTGTAGAGCAGAGGGGTCTAAACCTTTTACCACATGGGCCAAATGTGGCCCATGCTGGATCTCTGTGGTCCCATTTACTGTGAAATCCAAAAGAAAGCAAAAAGTTGGATTATTAAAATACTTTGAGTTATACCTAAAATATTCTATTTTATAAAGTCAATTTCTCAGCAAATATTGCTCTCAATTAATAACAAAAAGTCTCCATCAGCATAAACTGCCTGTGCCAAATATGCATTATTCTTGAATTGAATAAACATTGATTTGTATGTCATTGCATGAAATAAGTACAGGTGCAACCGCCACCTTAACGTGGTGGAGGGGTTCTAGTGTTCAAATGATCCTAGAGGCTATGTTGTCTGGGGCTTAAATGCCCCTGGTAGGGTCTCCCATGGAAAAAGGGCTTAGTATGGGTCAGAAAAATGCGGGGCAAAACCTTCTAGGGCCATTAATCGGGGGACTGACGTCGCCCGGTACGGCGGAGCCGGGTCCCCCCCCAACCAGGCCTGGGTCGGGACTCGCCGGGGATGCCCGGTGGCCGGGTTGCTCCTCGCGGGACCCGGCCCGGGCCAACCGAACGAGAGAAAGAGGCCATCCCCCCGGGGCCCACCCCCTAGAGGGGAAACCCTGAGGGACCGGTGCAAAGGATTGGGTGGGGACGAAGGGGGAGACCCAGCGCCCGATCCCCGGTGTTTGGCGGGGGGCCTAGGCTTTTGGGGGAGGTCGAGAGGGGTTTTCGGGGTGAATAGTCGGGGCTCGCCTCCGCCACAGCGTGGGCTTGGAACCCCTTCCCCCTTGAGAGGGGCCGGGCTCTCTTCTAAATCTGGAGTGGCCCATGGGGAGAGGCGGCGGGGTGGGGGGTTTTTTTGTTGCCCCCCCGCTCAAAACCCTTTGGGTCGGGGGTAGGTCTCCGGGCGTCGTTTCGGCCTAGGGCCGAGCGGGTTCGGCGTACCCCCCTTCTTGGTGTCCCCGTCGGGGGGGATGGATAGTGCCCCCCCCGGGGGCTCCCTTTTTTGCCGGGGGGCTTAAAAGCCCACGGGGAAACGACAGTGACACCTGGAGAAAGCCTGGGTCGGGAAGGGGCCCCGATCTGAATCCGAGTGGTTTTTTTGTTATTGGACTTCTGTGCTAGTCACGGAATTTTCCCCTAATGAACCCAAAGTTTTAAGCAAAGGTTGTCCATTTAGTGCACTTGGGGAACCCGGACCCCGTAGGCAGGAAAAACAATGATCAACTTTGTTGTCCCCTATCACAGACCTTGGCCGCTGTTTTTTTGGGCTTCGGGGGAAGGGGAGGGGCTGAGCTGCCACTGTCCCCCCTGGTGGTGATTGGATCCCCTGGAGGAGGAGAAAGCCCGGGCAAAACTTGGGCAGGCCCAAGCGGGCCCCCTGAGGGTCTGCTGGGAAAACCTGGCGGAGCCCCCCGGGGCCCGGGGGTATTTCAAATTCCCCCCTCCGGGGAGAGCTTTTTACCAATTTCCGGGGGGTGTTGGAGAAATAGATCCGAGGGGACCAGTTCTCCGCATCTATTGTCGATGCTGCTGCCCCCTAGGCGGGGAAACTCCTTTTTATCATATAGTTCATTACAATAGAGTGTTTTGTAGTTTTTTAAAGATTATGGTTTTGAAAATCACATAGGATATATAAAAAAAGGTATTTTAAAAAAGAAATGTCAGAAATTTTTTAAATTATTTCCCTTTTTATGCACTGAATAAATTTTTTTAAATGAAAAAAACCTTTTTCATTATCTGAAAAAAAAGGACTTGGACCACTGAGCAACAGTTGAGGTCATTTTTTCCTTAGCCCAAGTAAGATGCTTGTGTTGTTGTCTCTGGTTCAGGATTGGTTTGACATGAGGAATGCAACATGTGTAGCCCATGTTTAGGTTTCATCTGTGTTTAGTGGCTGTAGTTATGCCTGTTGCTGGTGGACTTTTTCATATCGTTTGTATATAGATAGTTAGATCTACAGTGGGGAGAATTTGATATATATATATGTATATATATATATATATATATATATATATATATATATATGTATGTATTTTGGATATTTGGATATTTGAAACCCTAAATATGGATAGTCACAAACATTCCCCAGCAATCTAGTGCAAATCTAGGCTTGTTGTATGCAGTTATTCCCACACTGAATCTACAAATATAATATTTAAATGCAGTCCTCAGGTTTCCAATTTTATTTTCTCCTTTTTTACAAGCTTTCTTTCTTTAAAATAGAAAACAAATGCGAAGCAGCCATCATAAATGTTTTTTTTTATAATATACTTTTTGAACTTTTTTAAATTTTAATTGCCTTTTATGCCGATGCTTTTAGAAAATTATCCATGTTTGTGCATGATTTTTCAGCATGGATACACACTGGTGTTGCCTGATTGAGACAGAAACACTGAATGAACATGGCACTAATAGAAACAGGACACACTCCTTAAGAATACTGATGGCATGTTATGCAGTTTCTTGAGATAAAAGTCAGATGTGCTCTTTTACACACAATTCCATGTGTACACGACCTTCACCTTTGTGATCCCTGTCATGATTTGGCCTTATCACTGCACTCAACATTAAGCCCTCTGTGAATGCAAAATAGCTGAATGCTTGTAATAGTCATCTACTGTGCTGTGATAGCAAAAAAGACAGCTTTACTCCCTCTATTCATCACAACATAATAGAGCTTTCACAGCTGTGGTCTTGTTGGATGTGTTTTGAATGGGGGTGGTAATATTTTACCAGACATCCCTAGTTATCCACACTAAATAAATAATTTGCTCCTGATAATATTTCCTGCCACAGAGAACAATGTTTAAGAGCTAATAACTAACAAACCCCAGCTACTAATATTTTATTGAAGATCTATCAGGGTTTTTGCTTCACACACAGTTTTGAACATTGTTTCTTGCAATAGAAGGAACATGTTCTTTTTTTATTTAATCAACTTTATTTCTAAAGCACATTTAAAATAACAGCTGACCAAAATGCTCTATCAAAATGCTCTTTCTGATATATATCTGATATATATATATATATATATATATATATATATATATATATATTTATATATACATTATTTTTTTTGTTTTCCAAGAAAGATCAATAGGTAGCATCCACCTACAATTCCAAAAGCTACATCCTACCTTTTCATCCCAAAACATCTGCAACAGCATCTGAAGGCTGAACTTGACCAAAAAAATTAAAAATGGCCTAATGTATTGGAAAATAAAGATTCTGAGACTTGTACTAACAGCTTTATCAAAAGTGTCAATGAAATTCTAACCCAATTTACCAAAATAGGCAAATTGAGAAAACAAAAAGACCACCTTTCATGGATCAACAGTGATATTTTAAAAATAATTGAAGAAAGAGACAGAGCATTTAAGAAATCTTTGAAAAAACAAAAGAACTGATCGGCAGATTTTTACATCACTTAAAAATAAAGTGAAAAAAATATATATACGTAAAACTAAAGTTGTTTTCTACATTGACATTATAAAGGGAGGAAATGGAAATGGGAACATTATATGGGAAATTTTAAATAAGCTACTGGGAAGCAACAATCATGATCATGTCAGGAAACTACAGCTTCAAATAAATGTCACACTGATGACTTAGGCAAAATTGTTAATTGTTACATATTTTATTAGCTCAATTGAAGAATTAACAATGCATCTTAAATGCCCTGATGTCCCATATAATACTCAGGATTTCGGTAAACCAGTTTTGAGTATAAAAGAAATCTGTCTCTGAGGCTATAAAATCTATAGCATCACTAAAAAGCTCAATTTGGCCCTACAAGTACTTTCTTTAAGCTTCATAAAGAGGCAATTGCAAGTCCAACTGCACACATGATATATCAATCTATTAAATAGCCAGAGTTACCCCAGTATTTGAGAGGGGAGACAAAACCAAACCAGAAAACTGTCGTCCTTGAGTACAGTTTTAAAATACGCTGAAAAATGTATAAATTATATTTGGTAGAATAATCATTCTTGAAGGCATTTCCCTTTTTGTAGTAGAACATTTGCACAACTACTCATTGGGCTATCAAAATTAAAGCCCAATGAACTGGGTAGGGGTAACATTAGAAGGTTTGAACTTGATATACCAATTAAACGGTTGGTAGACTTGGCACTTGGAGTTTTGGCATTTCAGGGATAGGTTCTTCTTGACTTAACCTTATTCCTGCATCTTGTGTTTGTGAAAATGACAGTAACTTGTTTAAAATAGTTTCCCAAGTACATGGGATGAATGGAGCCCCACTGTGGTACTGTTTTCAGAGCTTGTTTCTGCGATTGACTGATTCCCTTTTGGACATCTGATGATTATGAACATGATGCAACACAAAAACAATCTTCAGATAAAACTTTAACATCCTGAAATCCAAAGGCAAATTGATGTGATTTGATTCTGCCTTATTCCGAATTTATATTTTTAATGAATTAAGACACCATAAATTGGTTTTCATTCATGATCATGAATTTTTCTTCAGCATGTATGTTTGTCATATATTATTAAACTATACATCTATTTTTGAAAATATAATTAAAGGTAGTTGTACTTCGAAACTTTCAAATAAAAAATGTACTCGGTTATAATTAAAGTGTGCTTTTGCTTACCTCTGTGATTATATGTATGTATATTTTAACTTAATATAAACAATGCATTGCCAAAGATTTCACATTGCTTGAAATTCTTTACATTTTTCCACTTTACAACTACAAGCTTCAATGTATTGCTTGTGATTTAAAATGATGTGCAATAAATAGTTGTTGCAATGTATTGTATTTAGAAGTGCTAGAGCAAAAGGGGTAGGATACAAATGCACATGACACTTTTTAGATTTTTATTTGTAAAAAAAAGATGTAAAAACTACAATTTCCTTTCATGGCTTTGCAGTTATGTACTGCTTTGGCTTTTAAAGACAGCATATAAAGTTACATTTTATGGATCTTACGTTTTTCTATCATTTTAATTTAGTTCAATCTACATTTCTCAGGTTTCTAGAACAAAGAAACATTGACTTCCAATCTGCTTTATACGTCTGAGAAGGAGAACTTAAAGAAACATAAACAGAACTTTGACATTGACTAAGTGGGTAGTTTTGTTCTTTAAGATATGAGGATAGCACCTAGAATGACATTGTGCAGAACATCAACCTTAAAAGTGTTTAGTTCATTTATCTGTTAAAATTTTATTTTATGCAAAACAATGATGGAGACTAGCTCAGTGATTTATTCCATCATGAAAGATACTGTTTTAATATCAAATAAAGAGAGAGGAGCTCTGACAAGTTTAATCGAGGGTGAAGGGAGTAAAGAGTGAAAGACAGCAAAACCTTTGTGTCTGTCATGTGTCTTTGAAATAGGATTGATGTTATACATACTTTAAAATTATTAAAGGAATTTCCTGTATCAGCAGTATGGCTGTTAAACTTGATGTTTCCTAAGTATTTCTCACTTGTTTCTTGTTTTACCAGGCCCTAGAAGAAGTGGGCAGAAAAGGATGGGGCATGAAAAGAAATCAGACATCCCCCTCTGCCAGTAAGCTTACACGCACACACACACACAGATTTACTGGATTCACGTCTCCACACTTTCCCCACCACCACCCACTCTCTCTCTCTTTGCTACTCTCAATCTTTCTATCTGTGTCTTACCCTCCCTTCCCCTTCTTTCCCCCAAAATTCAATCTTGTATTTGCTTGTGATGGAGAGTAGCTTTGCAGTTTTGTGCCAGGCGCAGAGGAATACATTTAACAGCAAAATAAATAAAAAAACAAAAATAAATAAAATAAATAAAATATATAAATAAATAAAAAGGGGATCTATCTGTCCCAGTTTCTTTTCACAGAATGAGCATGATTTGGTTGTGCATGCCATTTCATTGACTTACTTATTCTTCTCTTTTTTTTCTGAATGCAATGCGGTGCTCAGTACAGTTTGTCGCTGAATATTGATATTGACTGCCTGGGGCCTGAGGTGAGGGTGGGAAGAAGTGATGACACACTGTGTTCAGAAGAGAGGGGTTAAACAAGAAATCTTATCAAAGCTGGGATTCCTGTATAGACATATTATTGGCATTAAAACAGAAAACTACTTCATTATTATGAATTACTTCAACTGGACTAACAAATCAGAATGTTTATAAAAATTAAGTTTCATCTCTTTAAATATGAATATATTTTAAACCATTAAAGAAGTTAATGTGTTGATGTTGGGCTCAGTTAGAAAAGCACTAAAGAAGTCCACCATTTTTGAATAGTTTTTTGCAGTATTTTCAGGTTTCCTTGTAGAACATATAGACAGAGGGATAGAAATATTGCTAAAATCTCATCTTCTTCCTGTGAACTTAACATGCATTATATTGAGTGAAAATATGGGCTAGATGTACAGTACTGTGAAAAAATATTTTCCCTTTTACAGATTTCTTCTGTTTTTGCTTTTTTGTCACACTTAAATGTTTTAAATCATCAAACAAGTTCTGATATAGAATAAAGATAACCTGAGTACATACAAAAGGAAAATAATGATTTTATTCATGGGCAATAAAGCTGTTCAAATCATCTTGGCCCCTATAAATACTTACGGCACCGTTAGCAGCAATATCTGACATCACAGGTTTGTGAAAACAGACAATGAGTACTTACCATAACCACTGAGGAATTTTGACACATTGTCCTTTGCAGAAATGTTTTATGCAGCTACCTTAGGGGTTTCAGAGTATGAATGGTATGTTTAAGGTGTCATACTACAGTATCTGAATGGGGTCCAGACTTTGGTTAGGCCACTCCAAAAAACTTTTTTTTTGAGTCATTAAGAGTCGACCGTGCTACTGTGCTTTTGATCATTGTCCTGTTGCATAACCAAAGTGCGACTGGTCTTAAGGCCCTGTACTGAAGACTGGACATTCTCCTGCAGGATGTTTTAGTAGAGAGCAAAATTCATAATTCATTCAATTATGACAAGTTGTCCAGGTCTTAATGAAGCAAATCACCCCAAACCCTTACACGACCATCACCATGTGTGACTGTTAGTTTGACTGTCCGTTTCTGAAATGCTGTGTTAGTTTTAAGTCTAACATGACACACACCTTTCAAAAAGTTCTTCTTTTGTCTCTTCAGTCCACAGAACATTTTCCCTAAAAGTCTTTGGAATAATCAAGATGTTTTTTGGTAAACGTGAGACGGCCTTTTATGTTCTTTTGGTTTTATGGTTTTGGCCTTGGAGGCCGTTTTGCCAAGTCTCTTTCTTATTGTTAATTTAAGTTTATTAAAACATTGAAATCTTATCATAAATTACATTCTTGCATCAATTTCATGAATTATTTTGAGGGTATTCAAACAACATTCTTTTTTAATTTGTTACCAATTCCTTACAAATGCGACAGTTTACAAGGGAAACAGATTTAACCGATATCTAGTAATATACATAGAATCCATAGAGGTAAAATTGATTTAAATCATTACAATTCATTTTTCAGATTTAGATCCAATAACATATAAACCAATCCCACCTAAATGCACTAAATGCAATTTTAGTTGATAATGCAATCTGACTGGTAAAGGGCAAAAAGAAAATAATGAAGACAAGTCAACTACATCTACTCCATGACTTTGATAAAAATGTATTTGTGCAGTTATTGATCATTAGCCTAAATACATACAGACAAAGCATGGTAAATAGTAAGTGGCCTTTACTTATATAGCTCTTTACACTACAATCAGTCATCCACTTATTCATTCAAATATTTACACACTGACAGCGGTAGACTACATCATAGCCACAGCTGCCCTGGTACAGACTGACAGAAGCGAGGCTGCCATAAAATCGGTGCCACCAAGGCCCTCTGACCACCTTCAGCAGGCAAGGCGGGTAAATGACTTGCCCAAAGTCACAACAACTGAGATGAACGGAATGGGCGTTCGAACCGGCAACCCACCGGTTACAGGATGGACTCCTACCACCTCAGTCACAGTCGCCCCCACACAGACAAAGCATCACAGTTATAAATTTGTGTATATACTATATTAGTAATTATTCATAATTTCAAAGCAAAATTTTGGAAGCAATGTGGCTGTATAAAGTCTAATAGCAATAGAAGTGTGTGTTGCAAGGCCTTTACTGCGGCTTTCTATTCTACCTTCCTCAAAATGTGAACTCATTAATAAAAATGTACAGTAAGTTCATCAAACTAACTACTTTTACCTGTGCAATGCTTAACTTTGCTTTGTAAAAGCTCCCTTCAAAAGGCATGTGTCTGTACTGTTATTTTTCCTTAAGAGTTAACCAAAGCATTCATTTCTCCATAAGATCACCTTGTGTGGCATCTTGTAGGTTTGAGCAACAGTCACTACAGATAAAATGAACGTGAAAAGGGAAACACTAAAAGTATAGTGAAGGTGAAATTACAAACGTGTTTATAAAAACAGGGCCCGACTTGATTTTAGGTGAAACATATTTCCTTGTATCAAACTGCTGTTATTTCTAAAGCTTTACTGTAATTTGGTTAAAACCAGAGGAAAATAAATGTACTTAAAAAGAAGCATAACTAATTTAAAGCTAGTATAACTTATTGCTAAACAAAAAAAATACTTAAAAACTGCCACACAAATTTGTATATATAAAGACATCTTACCTTTGGGTTAAGAAAATCATGTAAATGCTTTTTTTTTTTGGAAGAAAAAATAACTTCCTTCCAATGGAACATATTCCAAAGGGACATGAGTGCATCCATTTTACAAAGAAAAAACTGTGGAGTCAGTGGAGAGCTGAATGTGAGGTAGGGAGCAAAATTGGTAACCCTCTAGATGCACTCCAGATTTCAGTTCTAGTCAGAAGAAGTTAAGGCAGTCTTGACAAAGAAATTTAGTTTGGACCCAATTTGCCCAATTTTGTACCTGCACCACTATAGATATATCTGTTCATTTTCTGTCTGTTTGTGAGTGAAGATCTGCTTCTGAGATCTTTTTAAAAGGGGGAGTGGAGGAAATGATAGTCTTAAAAGAAGAGCTGGGTTTTGTGTGTATGTGAGGGGATAGTGCATACAATAGCTTTGAAAAGCAGTCAAGTTCCTTGAGCTTTTTATACATTGTCACATTATAACCATAAATTCAAATGTATTTTAATGGGATAAATGTATGGGATAAATAAACACAAACTAGTGCTGAAGAAACTAATGATGGGTAAGGAAAAGAGAAATGTTTACTGGCATCTCCAGTAAACTTTTGATGCCTTCACAGAACATCTGTATATTTATATTGAGTTGAAATTTAACCTAAATTGCCTATTCTCTAATTAGGTGATTTCTGAATGGAAGTAGTTGCACAGAATTTATTTAGGGTAAGCGAATGTGATGGTGGGGTTTACACATTTGTACATCACACTTTTAAATTTGTATTTGTTAAGAAATTCTGAAAACCACACAGATTATGGTTATAAAAAAAGTTGGCTCTGGGTAGTATTCTGTATGGCTGATCTACACGTTAAAAATTTGCATTTTGTACATGTCAGCATGTAAGAAACATTGAGGGTGTGTGCTGTTATTCATGAGGCTCAGTCATCACTGGCGTATGAGTTGGTTGTCAGAGTGTCACCAGTTACTTGTTAGACAAGTGACGGGTAACTTGTCAACAGCAGCAAATAACATTTACAGTAGTGTATCTTCCTGTTTGAGAACTGGAAGTTTGCTGGGCTTTCCAGCATCCACCAAATGCAAAAGACAAATAAAAAGTCATGAACATAACGAAACAGACACGAGAAGGTGTGTTTTTGTTTAAGGCACTGACATTTGATTGACAGTTCAGCCATGAAACATTCAGTAGAATCCAATGCAGAAGAAAAGGTTTGTATCCCATAAACGGAGGCAGGTCATGTTCTGCAGTATTGTTCTGAACTGTGAAACCTTTCATGGATAACCGTGGTACCCACAACTTCTCACTTGAATCAAAATAACCGCCAGACTCTCCTCTCTTGTTGCTATTTGCTGCTTTCTGTGTTCCACAGAAATGTCAAGACTGCCAAAAGACACATGAGGTATTGATCTTAGCCCCTTGACAAAGCTGCGTTTCTGTGTTGAAACACAAAAAGGAAGAGGGAGGAGAAGAAAGGGGTGTGTGAGTAGCAGAATAGCAAGATGGATGACAAGGTGAAAAAGAAGCAGAGGGAAGCAGCATGGAAAAATCTGATAAATGCAGACAGTGTCAGCTGGTGCTCTCCTCCTACCAGGGTTTGGAGAAAAGCTTCAAGCTTTTCACCTGACTCCCATAGACTGGTCAATAGGTTAGTCCTATTACAATTGGTCCCTTGCTGGTGGTGGATATGGACTTGACAACAGACCCGCGGGTCATTATTGGCTGCACTCTCTTTCAATAATTGCTACC
Source organism: Crenichthys baileyi (assembly GCA_036173005.1). Taxonomy (NCBI): domain Eukaryota; kingdom Metazoa; phylum Chordata; class Actinopteri; order Cyprinodontiformes; family Goodeidae; genus Crenichthys; species Crenichthys baileyi. Next base: position 246,260 of record JAHHUM010001758.1, read on the forward strand.
CATCTCCATCAGTCAGCTCTGTCAGTTGAGTTTGTAGCTGTTTGTCTGGCCATCTTTCTTACTTTGTGTCTTTTTTGCCCTTTTCTTTCATTCTTATGCTCTCTCCATCTTCTGCAATACATTTCAGACCTCTGCACCTGGGTTCCAGGAGCCTATCTACCCCTGTGAAGCTTTTTTTCATCTTCCCTTGCAGACCGCCTTTCACACCCTTATTCAATCTCTTCCTTTTCCGCTCTCCCTCCCCCTCTTTTCATCTCTCTATTGCTACATCTGCTGGTACAATCTACAGCAAAAGATTCTATAAAGCTGAGTATTTGCTGCCAGAACGATAGCACCCCACACAAAAGTGACCTGTTAATTCAAGCCTTTATTTCCTGCTTTTTAAAGGGAATGAAAGCACCATTTTATTCATTGACTACCTAGAGCACATAAAGAGACATACAAACAGGAAGCAATTTCCTTTATATACTTTTTTACAGTATAACAGAAGGGGTCAGATTTAAAAGCTCTCTCATCAAAGGTGTAGCCAAACTATGGATTGTGTTTACTAAAGTGCTGGTACATGCAATATAATTTCTGCAGCGGAAATGTTTGCCTCATATATTATAGTTTCCAAGGCTGGAAGAGCGTCATCTATGAACAATGTGGTTTCTGCCAACCAATCATTCCAACGATGATAGTCAAAGACAAACCAGAGAACAACCTAACACGATTGAATGCCTGGCTGTCAATTTATTTTAACAATAGAAAATCTGAAAAGTGTGGCCTGCATTTGTATTCAGTCCCCCAAAGCCAACACCTTGTCCTGCTGGGAGGTGGACATCCACCTCAGTATTGTGCAGCCTGTAACAGGTTTTCCTGCAGGAGTCCCCTGTTAGGCTCCATCTACCTTCCCAGTAACTTTCACCAGCTTCCCTGTCCCTGAAAATAAGCATCTCAACAGCATCTCTCACAACTCAATACTTTGTTAAACCTTCTTATGCCATAACTATGAAGGGCTATCAGCTTTTGAGTCTAGAGACTAAAGTTTTTGCCCACTCTTTTTTTCAAATTATGTCAAGCTCAGCCAGATGGGATGGAAGGCATTTGTGAACAACAATTTTTAAAACTTCTTATTGAAGAAAAGCAACTCTAGAGCATTATGCTGCCTCCATCGTGTTTCCTTGATAGGGGAAGGTGCATTCAGGGTGATGTGCAGTGTTAGTTTTCCACCACGCATAGCATTTTGCATGTGGGCCAACAGCAGTTATGGTTTTATCCATCCAGAGTACCTCGTTTCACATGTTTGCTGTATCCGGTACATAGCCTTCGGTGAACAGAACCTCTTATGGCTTTCTTGCATTTGTCCTGATAACAGATTTTTTCAGCTGAGCTATGGATCTCTGGACCTCTTCCAGAGTTACCATGGCCATCAAGCTTTACTGATTTTTGGTCTCCTTGCCCAGCCTCTCAGTTCAGGTGGATGGCCATGTCTTTGTCAATTTGGGATTTTTCTAAAACTTTTTCCATTTTCAGAAAATGGATTAACCGGTTCTCAGTGAGATATTCAAAGCTTGACAACCCAACAGTTCTTTAAACCTTTTCAGACTTTGTCCCTTATCTATCTGGTGTGTTACTTGGTCTTCATGATGCTGTTTAGGCTAATGTTCTCTAACAATTCGTTGAGGCCTTCACAAAACAGCTGTATTTATTTTGAGGTTGATTTACATACATGGATTCTATTTACAAATTAGGTTGCTTCTGAAGGCAATTGGTTACACTGGATTTTATTCATGGGTATTGAACTAAGGATGTCTGAAGACAAGTGTGCGACACGTTTTATATTTATATAAAAATATATTTTAAAAATGAAAACCACGTATCCTTTTCCTTCGACTTAACAGTTATACATGTTTTGTATTTATATATTACATAAAATGTCAACAAAATACTTTGTGGTTGACAAAATGTGAAAATGTTGATTAGATATTTGTGGAAATAAAATTCATTAACAAAGAACTTCAAGTGTACTCTTTGTAGTGTCATCAGGGTTTACAGTTAGAATATTTAAAATGCTTCCAGGAAGACGAACTAGATGTCATGAAACTAGTTTGTCAAGGCTGCGTTAGATTATGTATTGTGGAAAAAAACACCACATCAGATACCAAAAGAGCTTCAGGCTGTTCAGCAGCAATCAGGAATGTTGGTTTCAGCCTTTGTTTTATGCTGTATACTGAATTAGGCAGCAACCCATACGAAAAGACTAAAACCATGACTATTGAAAGAAGGATGCAAAATGGCTAGAATTATGGTTGCAAAATCTCTTCAACTATAAGCAGCAGTCATCATGGAGCTCTATGACAGTTTTAACATATCAGTAAGAAAGTGGAGCATTGTGGAGCTTTTTTTAAATCAGAGGGAAATTAAAGTGAGAATATTTTGAGGGAAATGTCTTTCTGAGTGTGAGACAATACAGCTTGAAAGAAGTGTACCAGGTAGCTGCATTATACTTGCAGCACACAGGAATGGTAGCTAAGGAAAAAAAAATATGGGTTTTGTTTTTTGCTCGACATTCCCTAACAATGAATCTGACCTGAATCCCTATTGAAGACATATTTCTAGACATGTAAGGCAGTGGTCCCCCACCCTGGTCCTCATCCTGTAGCGTGCTTATACATGTTGTGGATGTTTCTGTGTTGCAATACACCTGGTTTAAAGTAATTGGTCATTAATGGGTGTCTGTGGAACTTAATGACAGACTAAGGGGTAATGCCGTCAAGCAACCAGGTGTGCTGGAGTCAGGGACACACCTAAAACAAGCATGACAGTGGGCTCTGTTGACCAGGTTTGGGTACCACAGCTGTACATTATACAGTGCTATTTAAATATTTGCACCCTTACAGATTTCTTCTGTTTTTGCTTTTTTCACATATATTTTTCTAAATCATAAAATAAATTTTTATACAAATACAAAATGCAGTTTTCAAATAATGATTTCATTCACTAAGGGGGAAAAAGCTATCCAAACCAAACTGACCCAGTGTGAGAAAGTAATTGCCCTCCTTGTTAAATCATGAATTAACTGAATTAATGCTTTTGTATTACCTGACCTGTAGATATAATTAATAATTTAAATAGAAACTCTCTGACAGCATAGAGTAGGTTGAAAGATCTCAAAAAGCAACACATAATCTAAAATAAACAGTAAAAAATCAAAGTGAGAGCCATAATCCACAACTGGACAAAACAGGAAGCAGTGGAGACACTTCCTAGGAACGGCTAGTCAACCAAGATAACTCCAAAAACACATTTGATCCATTTGTGTGTTGATTCATCGGTTTGTGTGTGCGTGGGTGGGTGAACAAATGTGTAGAAATAAGTGTGTTTGTGTTGAGTGGGCGTATCTGAGCGAGTTTGTCACCTGGAGATGCACAGGTGTAAGTGTGGCGAGAACAGTAGAAGGCCCGCAACCCACAGCACCTAAAAGCATCACAGACAGCTGAACCCGACAGGGCAGCAGCAGAGCCCCCTATATAATTCAATTCCATTCAATTCAGTTTCATTGATGTAGTGCCAATTCACAGCACATATTGTCTCAAGGCACTTTACAAAGCCAATTCAATCGAATCATACAGATTTCAAGTCTGGCACATACATACCAATTAATCCTAACTATCAAACAGTGCAATCGGATTACGTTTATTATTCAAATTGGTTAAAAGTTTTTCCATCTAAGGAAACCCAGCAGATTGTGTCGATTCAGTGACTTGCAGCATTCACTCCTCCTGGATAAGCATGTAGAGACAGTGGACAGTCACTATACTGGGCAGGCACTGGCTCACCGCAGCAGCCAGAGCTCAGAAGGACCTAGGTAGGAAGGGCATATTCCATAGCCAGCCCCAGAAGTCAAGAGGAAGGGATGTCCTCCAGAGCCCAGTGCAGCCCCCGAAGCCCACTGCCAACCTGACATCCCTGGGAACCATAAGCCACCAGGAGGGAGCCCACTATTCCAGGTCATGGCCCAAGCACCCACATAAACAACACCCTACAAAGGGGCGCCAGCCCGCATCGGACACCCCAATAACTAGCAGTGGATTTTTTTTTACTTTTACTTTTATTAGAACAAATATAATAAATATGGTTATTCACGTATTAATGAATAAGTTGAACACACACAGTTTCAAACCAAATTGTAGTATCCATTTTTTCCTTTATTATGTTCATTAGTCTCCTACATTGGTCTTACAGCAGTGGCCCTGTAATGGTACAGCAATGGTTCTGCAATGGTCCTGTAATGGTTCTGTTATAGTATTACAATGGATCTGCAATGTTACAGCATTGGCACCATAATGTTACAGCAGTAGTTCTGCAATTTTAAAGTATCAGTCCTGCAGTTTCACAGTAATGGTTCCATTTTGCTATTGCAATGGTCCCACAATGTTACTGCAATGGTCCCGCCATGTTTCAGCAGTGGTCCTGTAATGGTACTACAATGTCACTGCAATGTTTCTGCAATGGCCATGCAATGTGACTCCAGTGGTCCCACAATGGTAATGCAATGGTCCTTTAAAGTAACTGCAGTGGTCTCACATTGTTACTGCAATGGTCCTGTAATGATACTACAATGGTCCTGCAATTGTACTGCAAATACTACTGCATCATCCTGTACTGCAATGGTACTGCAATCAGCCCACAATGTTACTTCAATGTTGTTGTTATGGTACTACAACTGTCCTGCAATATTTTTGCAGTCCAATCCAAATACAGATTCTTTTTTTAATTTAAAACATCCTTCATGGCCTTCCTTACAGTCCAAACTGTTGCTAAATATTCTCTTCCTAAGCTAAGATTAGTTCAAGACACTCCTTAGCCAAGCTGACACCACCTCAAGGGTGAAGACAGAGTGTGGGGGCATACTTGAGAAATTCACAATCCCTCCTCAGGATAGGGTAATGCAAATATTTTGCAGTTTGTGCCTAGTCTAAGTTTCAGTTCACTTCCAATCCTCTTCCTTCTATTAGAATTTTTATGGAAATATTACAAAATTATACTAAGATGGTGTCTATTTAAATTTTAATAACCAGATACCATCAATAGAACAAATGTGTTTTTCCTTAGTATTAAAATATGTGAAAGACAAAATGGATATGTGCAACTAAATACACAGAATAATTTCTGAAACAAAATCCGATACAAGATGCTGAGAACCGACTTAAAGAAATCCATGGCTTATGAAAAGGCGATTGAGGGGATGTAGGGATTTACTGTACAGCTAAAAGATTGCAGGTGAAAGTAACTAACCAGTCATTTGATTTTGGATTTTATTCACATAAGAGCAAATAGGCAATGGACTTAAAACCATTTTTCTCTCTAATAGAGCCAGATAAAGTGCAGATGGAGAAAAACCTTTCCACTTTACTTCCTCCTCTTCCTTCTGTCGTAGCACAAGGCAAATTCAAATGTTCCTCTGACTAAATGGTCTCAAAGGCACAACAGAAAACACTGGTCGTGACGTTTTTAACACAGCATAAATCCTGCAAAGTGTTCTGTGGTGGCAAACTCCTCAGTTGTGCTGCCTTTCGTGACCTTTTAGATTTCTTGGGCCACAGCATTAAACACATGAGGTGAAATCTAAGCGACTCTATTTGCCTTTGAATGTCCATCTATTAGTGACACTGTTTGGTCTGTCACACAGTTGTGCCTTTGAACTCTCTTTGGTCCTGACTCCAGCTGAGGACAAACTGCTGAGTTGTAGAGACGAGTAAACAGCATGTGCGTGCTTGTTTGGAATGTGTAAGTGATATGCATGTGACAGCAGAAGAGTCTGTTGGACAGCAAGGACGTACGATGATGACAGCTCTATTAGTGGCCACCAGGCTCCACATAGGCCTTCTGATCAATGTGGCACCGTTGGCCTTACTGTATCTATGACCCTAAACTCAACCCTGCATGCAAACTGCATTGCAAGGGAATTATTTATTCAAGGACAAACAAACACATGCAAGGATATGAATATATTATTCATACTTGGCCACGCAGTTAATAGTAAATGTATGCAGTGAGGCATAGCAGGGATATGAATATGCATTCAACTATTTCCATGTTAATTATTTGCATGCATATATATAATTATATATATATATATATATATCCTCTAGACACAAATGCTCACACAATCTTATACGAATAGAGGTATAATCAAATAAAGCTTTGATCTGTTTCAGTTATTATAAATTTTGCATAAATTAGGCCAATTTAATTTGAAGTCAAGATAAGTGAATTATATTTTGGGGATATGTAGTGTACAAAATTGCTATGGAACCACAAGCAACCAATTTGGTTATTTATTTGATATGTTTTTTTCTGTCTGCTTTCAGGACAGAAATGTAAAATAATCCACTGATGTATTCTTTTTCACCAACACAAATCATTACTATAAAAATACAGTTCTGTTATGAGGTAATTATTTTTACAGTAGGATTTCCCAAAAGGATTTTTGTTAAAGCACACTAAGGAGAAAAGGCTCACTTTGGCTCTGTTTGTTTCTCAGTTGATGGCAACAAAAGCAACATACAAATCAGGTGATCCACAGGCTTTATGCCTCCTGTGATGTCATAAGATGAGTGTACAGAAAGTGTTATTTGGAGGATAGATTTTATCTTGATAAAATAACAATTTAGAACAAAATAGCAAAATAAATAGAAAAAAATGAATGAATGTAGTATTTTGCTCAGTAGATAGCAAGCTACTTTCAACATGAGTTTGAAGATATTTCTGGCTAGTACCGCTTAAAAATTGACCATTTCCTGCACAAATATGCAAAATAGAATTTTCTGCAACTCATTTGCTGTTCAGTGAAACGTTTTGTCAATGAAATCAGATGAAAGGCAATGTAAGGCAAGTTTGCTTGTATAGCACATAAGAAAACAAAACACAGGAAAAAACGACATAGTATGGGCCTAATAAATGAAATTAAAGAAAAGCTGGACAGCAGATTGAAATTAATGATGTTGATCAGTCAAAGATGATTCTATATAAATGAGTTTTTAAACCTTGATTTGAAAGAACTTTAGCAATTTTGGAGTTTTCTGGAAGTTTGGTTGAAATTAGTGGAGCATAAGAACTGAATGCTGCTTCTCCATGCCTGATTCTGATTCTGGGGATGCAGAGTAGACTTGAACCAGAAGACCTGAGCGGTCTGGTATGTTGATCAAACAGCAACTCTTTTTTTGTATGTTGGTGCTAAGCCATTCAGTAATTTATAAACTAACAGAAGCGTTATAAGTCTATTCTCTGTGATAGTGGGAGCCAGTGTAAGAACTTCAAAACTGGGTTGATGTGCTCTTTCTTAGTTTTAGTGAGTGTGCAAGCAGCAGCTGTCTGTTTGACTTTTCAGGCTGACTTGTGAAGACAATGTTGCAGTAACCAATTCAACTAAAGATAAACGCATGGATGAGTTTTTTTCAGATCCTGCTGGGACATCAGTCCTTTTAATTTTGGAAATGTTCTTCAGGTGATCAAAGGCTGACTTAGTGATCGTCTTTATATGTCTCCGGAGGTTCAGGTCTGAGTCCATCACTACACCCAGATTTCGGGCCTGATCAGCAGTTTTCAGCTGTAATTACTGTTGTTGTGTGCTGACTATCGATTGCTCACCCTTTGGTCCAAAAACAATTACTTCAGTTTTGTTTTTATTAAACTGAAGAAAATTATGGCACATCCACACATTGATTTATTCTATGCATTTAGCCAACACTTGAACGGTTCTTGCAGTATGCTTGCAGATTTGTGAAGTTGCTACTATAGGATCATTGTAAGGTCAAATTGTACAGTTCAGAGGTTATCCAGATCGATGACCATGTTTTTTCCCCCTTTTTTTGCCTCATTGCCTCATTCGGACTCATGTTCAGCTATTGTGTGTGCGTGGCAGATCGATCTTCAGAAAATGTGAGTTTGTCACCTACTGTGTCTGTCAAATTCCCTGTCAGATCCATTTGTCTTGTTTTATATGTCAACGGGGGACACATACTGAATTTCCAGGGGTCTGAATTCTCCAGTGGTAGGCATTTGTTTGCTAATGTTGTTGCATTGATCATATCTGTTGGAGGATTACCAGTGCTACCAGTTAATAATAAATCTGTGAATAAACAGAAAAGCTGTTTTCACTTTAAATCTCTCTCGTTACGTTTGCTTCCCTGATTTTTCTGGCTTTTTCAGGTTATAGGGCTAATTCTTCATGTCTCCTCCTATATCTCCAGTCTCCTTTCCAAGGTGTTAAATTATGGATGAAACTTACCTGACAAGGCACAGAGTTACATAAGCCTCCTTTCGTCCTCTCACCTGGATCCCAGCGGCTTCATTATTCTGTGCTAGGATCATTTGGCTGTGAGTAAGCCCTGCCCCACCGCATGGGAGCTGACATCAATATTTATTAGAAAGGCTTTTGGGGAGCAAAGACTGGAAAAAAGCAAGAATACAGCGAAAAATTTAGCTAAGATATATTCCCTTTTGTGCTTTGCGTGTTCAGGCTACAGTCAACGATTCTGAGAGCTGAGCAGGACGATGCAGCCATATGTTTCAGCAGTTTGTGTGAATTCTTTAATTCTTTATTTTTTGGGGGTGGGAGAAAGCTAATAGTGTGTGTTTTATCTCCCGGCTAACAGCATGTTGGGTTATTTATTCATAATTTGATACAGTGTGCCAAGAGTGCTCCCTGTTTTACTGCAGAGGCTGGCACTGCCTTTGCTTTTCTCCTTGACCTGACCATATGGACCAGGGAACTTTGGTGTCAAGAGACCAAAAAGACTAACATTATATGAAGTTAATTCAGATTATTTATAATGTTTCATAGCTGTGTTGAAGCATGTATGGCAAATATTTTATGATTTATTTATCTTGGCTCATTGTGAATACAATCATCTCATATAAGGTGGGAAAAAAAAAAAACGTTAAAACTTTACTGTGATTTATCAGACCCGAGTTCCTTTTCTTTAGCCACACCCAGGCCTGATTACTGCCACACCTGTTTTCAGTCAAGAAATCACTTAAATAGGATCTGCCTGACAGAGTCTTGTAGACCAAAAGATCTTCAAAAGCTAGACATCAGGCCAAGATCCAAATAAATTCAGGAACAAATGAGGAAGAAAGTAACTGCAATCCATCAGTCTGAAAAAGTCTTCCCAGGAGTGACAAGCCGATCAAAACTACCCCAAGAGTGCAGCGACGACTCATCCAAGAGATCACAAATCAACAACATCCTCACAACAACATCCAAAGAACTGCAGGCCTCACTTGGCTCAGTTAAGGTCAGTGTTTATTTCTTCACAATAGTAAAGAGACTGGGTAAAAATGGCCTGCATTGCAGAGTTCCAAGACAAAAACCGGCGCAAAGCAAAAAGAACACAAAGACTTTCCAGAAAACATATTGATGATTCCCAAAACCTTTGGAAAAATACTCTGTGGACTGACGGGACAAAATTTGAACTTTTTGGAAGGTGTGTGTCCAATTACATCTGGCGTAAAAGTAACACTATATTTCATAAAAAGAACATCATACCAATAATGAAATATGGTGGTGGTGGTGTGATGGTCTGAGGCTGGACCTGGAAGACTTGCTGTGATAAATAGAACAATGAATTCTGAAAAAATCCAGAAGAAGAATCTCCGGCTTTCTGTTCGTTACCTCAGGCTGAAACGAACTTGGGTTGTGCAGCAGGGCAGTGATTCAAAACACACCAGCATATCCACCTCCGAATGACTGAAGTAAAGATGAAAAGAAAACTCTGCAGTGGCCTAGTTAAAGTCCTGACCTGAATTAACATGCTGTGGCATGACCTTAAAAAGGCTGTTCATGCTCGAAAAACCCTCCAATGTGGCTGAATTACAACAATCCTGCAAACATGAGCCAAAAATTCTCCACAGTGCTGTAAAAGACTAATCGCAAGTTATTGCAAATGCTTGACTGCAGTTGCTGCTGCTTAGGGTGGCCCAACCAGGTACAAGGTTTAGGGGACAATTATTTTTTCACAGAGAGCCATGTAGGTTTGTATTTTTTATCCCTTAATAATAAAAACCTTCATTTAAAAACCTTATTCTTTGTTTACTTGTGCTGTCTTTGACTAATGTTTATTTTATACTCTGAAACACAAACATGCAAAAAAATAAGAAATCAGGAAGGGGGCAGACACTTTTTCACACCACTGTTTCTATCCACCTCTCCATTTAGCTCTGATAAGTTAGCATTGGTCCTAAACTGTGTAATCCCATTTGTTATTTAGGCCCATTTGCTCTCGGGCGGTCTTGCTCAGAGGCAGATCTTCCTTCATGCCTGCTTTTTGTGCTCACAAGATTCAGTAACTGTACATCAATAAGATGATGGTAATAATATCAGTTGGAAATGATACTGTTGCCGCAACCCTGCCAGGTGTGTAAAGCTTGAAATTTGCATAAAGCCAACTTGTAAAGAAAAGATGGGACAGTAAGTAAAAACATATCCTTTTTCGTATGATGTGAACCGGAAGTTCTAAAAAAATGTATTGCAGCAGTGTTATACACTTAAATCGCCTAAACTTAAAATCAATTATTTTTTGTACATTGTTGATGAGCTCTTTGGGTTTTTGTTAATTTAACTAGTGGAAGATGCATACATTTTTTGCAAATCAGTTCATAAAAATTACAACTGATTAAAAGAATGACCCAGTTTGGCATACTTTCTTTTTATTTTTATTATTATTATTTTTTTAATGACACAGCCCATGCTGTTACCTGACTAGCTGAATGTAAATATCAGTCTATAGGTTTTGTTGTGTTTTTTGTTTTGTGTTTTTTTAGGAATGTTGTGTAAAGTAATGTACTTCTTGTTGAGTTGCTGGTACCAGAAATACAGTCATGGCCAAAATCTTGGCAGTGACACAAATGTTCTGTTGTGCAATGTGCAAAGTGCAATTTTAAACTCAAGAAGCTCCCTAGATCTTAATACTATGAAGAAACTTAAAAAAGAGTGGGTGAAGGGCAGCAGTTTGTAATGAACTCCATGGGACAATAAGTAAAGAATAGGTTGTCATCTGCCAAGATTTTGCCCAGACGTTCATATACAGCATCACAAACAAAACTGCAGAAACTACAAAGAAGAGGTAACAGTGGAAATAATAACTTTGTACATACATTTTACATGTCCATTTGCCCATAACTGTAAAGTAAAATATCTTAGATGAACAAATTCAAAGTCTGTTTCAACTACAATAAGACTTTTTCAATTAATTTAAATTTGCAACAAACCATTCTTATTCTGTAGATTAGTTGAATAATCTCACAATTAAATTGCATATTTAAATCTGTCTTGACACCGTGTATTTTTTCACATTATTTTTTAATCACAATTGTGTTGTTTTTATTTTCTTGAAATTAATATGAGGTATAACATTGAAGCTCAGATTTCAACATCTTTTAATTTAGCTATAAACTGAAGCATTTATTGTCATTCGCATATGCAGAGGCATATGGTCGAACAGAGCTATATTTTCTCAAGGGTCATGTCTTTTTTTCTCGCTCAGCTGCCTGGAGTAGCACTCTCGCAAAAACCTGTGTTTTACTGTGACAGCACATCAAGCTTGAATAAACTCTTCAGGAGCAGCCCCTGTCACACACAAGATTTAGACGTTGTGGTGAAAAGTAATTTTTATCACTTTGCTTGTTATTGCAAGAGCCTTGAGGTCTAGCTTTCAAATTGTGACATTCACAAAAAAACATGATTACCTTTTAAAAGTTGCTTCTTCTTTTCTGACCCTTTTAAAGTTTGTAAAACTGAAATGTTTCCTGTTTTTGTGATTCATATAGGTGTAAAGGTATTTTTGTAGGTGACTATATCTCGCATGATTTAGAGTGGAAGTCATGTAAACCACTGTAATGTCAGTGAGGGAAAAACGATAGTCAGGATTGGCAGTATCAATAAACCAACATCAACATCAAGTCCCAGTTTTTCCCAGGGTTCTGATGGAAATTTTACTGAATGTAGTGGTGCAGCAGAGGAAAAAATCTGTTTTATCTGAAGACTGGCATAGTCTTTTGACTGTGTTTTAACAAAGTCATCCATAGCTGGCCACCAGTAGACCTCATGGAGCTGCTGTTAGTTCTCACGATGCCTTGATGTCATTAATGGGTGAGAACAACCAGGGCATGACCGAGTTAGACTGGAGCGATGAGTCGAAACTCTCGTAAAACATGTTCACTTTGCACAGTCAGTATATTACAATGTTTGTGGTATGTGCAAAGAATGGGGCCCGGGAAAACAGAAGAGGCCATCCTTCCGCAATCTGCATGCACAGTGCACAGAGTTCAGGGCAAGCAGCAGCAAATTCATCAGGGGAAACAGTAGGCAGATGGCTGGCAGACAACATTGTCACAAAATTAGGTTCCACATTCACAGCATCATCAGGTGAGGTAGGCAGTGGCAGGTGGGAGAGGCAGTCAGCAGTGTTGTCCTGTGAACCTGGCAAATAAGCAATATCATAAGTGAAACACAGCAGCCGTGCAGCCCAGCGTGCAACATGCATACCAGCATGGTCAGAACCTTTAGAAGTCTGGAGAGTCGTTAGAGCTTGGTGGTCTGTACACACAAATCCAAAAGCTTCTTTCTCGACTGTCGAATATTTGCTTTCAGTGGGACTCAGAGTTCTGGATGCAAATCAGCAGTAAGTCTGTGTCATTTTATTGAACTTGAGATAGCACAGCACCAAGCCCAACGTCAGAAGGATCAGTGGACACAATAGTGGGAAGGTCAGGATAAAAAAAAAAGAGCAGGACTTTTAACTAGCAGTTGTTTTACTTTCTCAAAACCACGCTGTGCTACTTCAGAGCAGCTGAACTCAGCAATTTGGCATATGCAGCAATGCAGGAGTTCCACAACCATAGCAAGTTTGGGTATAAACTTGTCATACCAAGAGAGCAGTCCTAGGAACGATCCTAACTTGCATCTGTAGGCGCTGGAACATGAAGAACAGCAGGGATGTGATCCTCGTCAGGCAGAATTCTATCTGCTATCACTGTATTTCCAAAAAACGCTGACTTGATCTGTTGAAATGGCACTTTGATGTGTTCAGAAGCAGTCCGTTGTCTTTTAAACTTTGGAGCACAGCTCTCAATGCATCATCAAGGTCAATTTGATCATGGCCCCAGATGACGACATCATCAATGTAGTTTGCTACATTTGGTAGTCCTTCCAGAACTTTGGCTAGCATTTTCTGGAAGCAGGAGCCAGATGCAAGGCCATAGAGGACACAGCAGAATCTGAGCAGTCCCTCATGAGTGATGGAGTGAGGTCACAAATATTCTCATGCAACGGCTGGAAATAAGCACTCTCCAAGTCTATGGTAGAAAAAACAGTTGTTCCTTTTAGCAGGCTGAACAGTTCCTCAATGTGTGGGAGGGGAAAACTGTTATCACAGCTTTGTTGAGCTTTGTTGGAAATGTCTCTGACACTTTTACTTAGTGCCCAAATCCTTTTGCACACTCAAAAACAGTATCAGATGTAGGAGGAGAGGGTGGAACAACAGAAGGTAGTGGAGCAGTTGTCATGACAGTGTGCAGTCCACAGTGGCAGCAGGCTGAACAGAGGATTCTTGAAAACAAAGATGTGAGCCATTGATGAGATCCATGCCAAGCAGGGCAGTGCCAGTTTCCACAATGAAGAAGGCAGTTTCACATGTCCTATCATTCTTAAGCACAGCTGCAGGTAAGCTGCCTATGACGGAGATAGGAGCAAGGGGGTAGGTCACTAATTTCACCTTTGGAGATTGCAACATTTCTCCTCTGAAGTATTTCTCATAGAACCCTTTGGGTTAAATTGACACAGAAGAGCCTGAATTAACAGTGAGGTTCACAGGCACTGTGGCACATGTAGTCTCAATTTTTACAGTGAAGCTGATCTCATCAGGTGCGGAATGTACATGTAAGTAAAGGATCTGAACTTCCGGCAGGTCAATTTCATACACAGAAACTGTTTGAGCTAAACTTTACACTTGTGCAAAATGTCACATTTTATTGCAGTTTTTGCATTTAACCAATGTCCAACATGACATGAAGTAACATTGGCTAGGTGCTTGTGCGATCCACATAGCAAGCAGGTTCGGTTGCTGATGGGTCGCACTTGCAGGAGGATTACAGGGAGTCAGTACAAGTGCGCGATTCAGAGGTGCGAATTTACGTCTCCTGAGGGAAACCGTTGTGCTGGTGAACACAACTTGCACTGATGCTAAATTCTTACCAGATATAAGTGTAGCTTGTTACCGAGCAGCTTCGATCAGTGTTGCAAGCGTTATTGCTCTCTGTAAAGTCAACTCTGGTTCAAGAAGCAGACGTTTTCTTATTTTATGATTTGTAATGTTTTCCACCAGCTGATCACACAGCATTTCATCCACGTTTGGACCAAACTCACATGTAGGAGCAAGGTCTTTTAAGGCAGTAACAAACTGAAGCATACAGGCTAATGACATAGACCAGAAGACAAGGCAGTCTGTAAGAGATAGAAAATGGGCATAACATATCACACATGGTATGTTTACGTATTTTACTTTGTATGTATGTTTTATTGTGGTTGTATATGTAATTTAGCTAACAATTGCTTTATCCTATGGTGTTTGCTGGCAAAAGATGATTTGCTATGTGGCAAAGAAAAGCTGGTTAAACATCAGTTAGACCGTGGATTTATTCTGCACTGACGAAAACCCTTTGGGAGCAGTTATATAGTTATTTAAGACAAGTATTTGCCAAGACAGAGTTCGAGTCCCTTATCCCATTACATTTAATGAAATAAATGTAACACATATGTTTTTACACTTGATGGCTTTAAATGAAGTAAAATAACACATTTCATTTCATTGGTATTACATAATCTATACAACTATTGCACTTGTGTCCAATTTAATTCACTACCAAAGGCTACTGTAGACTCTATCTATTTTGCTTCACAGCATCAGATATTTTATCCCAGCTAAGGTTTCTACAGTTCAGCCTTAATATGTTGCTCCAAGACAGAAATGACTAGTTTTAAGAAAGCCACTATAAAAGTCTATAAAATTTTAGTGTCACCTATAATTTGCATACCTTTGTCACTTGTTTCTAAACTTATATCTGACCTGGCGCATTACACCTACAGTCTTTAATAGACTCACATCCTGCTCCTATTTTCACATGAAACTGTTAGCTGATGTGATAGCCTATGCTGCCAGGCTGACTTTTTGTTTTGATATGACTTGTTAATTCTGCTTGTATCGTTGATGTTTTGCTTTAAAAGGATTTAACAAAGGTACAGATTTTCAGATTAAAGCCTTACAAGATTTAATCACAGTAATACCAGCATATATCTGGTAAAAACAAAACCATTGAATCCTGCTGACAGTCAAGTTCTAATAGAAAACTATATAATGCTTCAGTGGCCTTTAGTTTGGTTCTTGGTAATTATGAATTTATTACAGGAGAAAATGTTCTCCTGCTCCAGAGCAGGTGACATCACACAGACAAATGGATAGTTCTGCAGCAGCTAATACAGTTTGCTTTACTGTAAGCATCAAGTTATCATTGCATTTGGTGAGAAAAAAACAAGATTCAGCAGTTCAACAAAATTATGTCCACTGAGTTTTTGCAAGTTGTGCACTTGAAAAAAGGCCAGGATTTCTAAAAACTGCCCATACTAACATTGGCTTACTATATCAACAATAGTGATCCAGGATTTGGGTTTAGGCAGAGTCTGTGATGCGTATAATTTAAAAATGTCTTGAATGGGACCTGGGTCTAATCTCAAGTGTTCAAATAAGACATTGTAACATGTTAAAATAATCCTAAAACTGGCCTTATTTTAAGAAACATAGTTATGATATTCAAACTGTAGTTAACATCTGCTACAAGTAAGTATATCATCTTCAATACAAGTATAGATGTTGCAGCACATGCAGTTGATTACATTTTTTATTTGAGAATAACATTTTGCTTGGTTACTTATAGTATTGCATTGTCACAAAAATAGGATCACCAAGAACTGTTTGTATTTCTTTGCACACACCACTGTGATACATGTTGATTATGCGTTTACTGACTCTTGCATAAAATCCCTGGGGCTTGAAGGATTAAATGTACTCTGCACTCAAATACATTTCCTCAGCTAATATAAATGTAAAGAGAATGCTGTCTGTTAGTTCAGATGCACTTCCTAGTTGCTCGTGTCACGGCACATTCTAAAACCATCATTGCGCATATGTCAAGTTGGTTTCTGGGAAACTCCATTGCCTTCAGCCACTTGCCTGGAGGCCAGCAACTCATTAAAAAGATATAGTAGGTTTGTGCCATAGGGGATGGGGGAGCACTCGCTCCACTTTAGGACTATAAACCTCTATTTCCCAAGAATGCTCTTCTGATGTTTAAAGGAAGTCTGGGGACTGTTGTGCCAGTTTTGAATATGGTTATCTCACATAGCAGCAACAAACACAAACAACAGGTTATATGAATAAGAAAACTAGTTTAAAAAGATGAAAGTAAAAATAAAATGTGTTGGTTTTCAGTAAAGCCTTTTAGTGCAACCAGAGTGAGTTTTACAAGTGTAATATATATATATATATATATATATATATATATATATATAATATATATATATATATATTTTAGAGCAGTGTTCTAAAATAAGATAAAAACAGTGGGACACATTACTGCAGTGTTATAGCTTACTAGTTAAAGATGTGTTTTATGATGCATTTAGGTTTAAATATCCACACATTTTCACCATAACTCTGCATGTCTTTGCTCAGTTTTCCTCCTGTCAAGTGTTGAACTACTTTTTTGTAACAAGCAGTCATATAAATGCATAAGAAATTATAGTTACCTAGTAAGAAGTGCCATATCGACTGATGTGTAAATTTCAGCAATTGAACTTGAACTATAAATATAAACTGGTTGCTGTTTCCACCCTCTGCTTGTTTTCATTTCAAACAGCTGATCATGAAAGCTTTATGAAAGTGTCATATACCCTACAGGGCCAAAACCTAAAAAAGGCCCCTACTGTTGTTCATCAGCATGTAGATGAGAGGTAAATGTATTCATCTCCTGCCGAGGAAAAGCCTGATCTGTATTCATATCTATATTTGCGTATTTCCCAATGATCTCTCCTCGTCTACACTCCTACTCACTCTGTTTGATAAATAAAAACTGACAGAATTTTCCTTTTTTATTTTTATGGTTTTTAAAAGTAAAAGTGTTTGATATCCAGTCAATATGGAAATAGATTTAATTAAACTTGAATGAGGATGTCACTGTCCCAACCTTAAAATTTCATTGGCTATGCAACGCCGGCTGAAAGATCAATGGTCTGTCAAAAATGGAGTCAGATGCAAAAACACATCATTTCTATGCTGTACTGGTCACAGATCAGCCACAACATCAAAAACTCACTCAGGTGAAGTAATTAACATTGATTTCCTGTTGACATTGTTTTTCTGTAACTTCAGATTTTTACATTGGTTGTTTATTTAACTTATTTTGCCTATAACTGCTGTAGTGGTATCTGCTCAGTCTATACTATCATATAGCCATTCCTGTGCAGTGATTCTTGCCTATCTTTATAACTTTCCTTTGAAGATGCATAGTCATTCAGGGCTTTTTAACTCTATTATCCTACTAATGCAAGCATTCAGGACAGTCAGCTGACTCTGTAAAACCCCCACTGGTGTATTTTTTAAACTGTGAAGGATTTAGATTCACATCAAAGATCGCTACTCTGTGTGACAGTGAAAGCTCCACCACCACAGAATGTATCCTACTCCAATACATTATTCAAAACTCCCTCCATACATATTCAACGATCCAAAGTCAATTGAGCTGCAAGCCTGTACAGTTGCTGAGATCTTTCCACTCAACCAAGAGAAAGAATCACAAGCTATTTGAGACAAACTGCAGAGAAAAGTCAAACATTGATAACATTTTGCTGTGAACTGAATTCAGGAAATTGTATTTAAAGAAAAAAGTGGAACTTTGTATGAATTTTCTTTAACTGCTTGCCATGAAATGTTTTCAGGTTAAAGGTTTTGGCTACAAAGCCACATTACTTCATAATTTTTCCTTGATAGCATTTCTGATCTGTGCTCTCACTTACGTTTTAGGAGCATTAATACGTGATAATATGTGATAATATGGAGAGATCCACCAAGGATTTTCAAAATCTATCAATGATTCTGTAATTGTTAAATGCCAGAGAAGGTGCTGGAGTGATCTGAGTGTTCATTGACCATATGGAGCAGTCATGAAAAGCAGATAGTCATGCAGAGGTTGAGCTAGACTTTTTCGTTGTTGGGCATTTTGACTAACAGGGTAAAAAAAAAACCCTGTCATAATCAATTTTTACCTGTCACTTTATTTTTTTTTAAATGATAATAATTAAACATTCAATAGCATTTTTTTTCATTCATTGTAACTAATATTCAGTCCGAACAAGCTGAACAAAGAATTGACATCAACCAGAGGAATACATTTAACTTTCCCTCCGCAGTGACAAAAAACACTGACTATGATCCTAGTAACTACATATAAGCAATGAAATTAAACAATTGCACTTTGTGCAGCTCACCTGCTGTGACTCACAGCATGAGGAAACAGCTTATAATTATGATAATTAGCCACCAAGTGGTCAAACGTGTGAATTACAAACTGTCAATATGACTGATGGCCTTCAGTTTTTCCGTCACTGTTTGCAAAGAATAACACTCAAAAACGGGAAATATTCGGTTAACGTGAATCCTGTAGTCATGGCTACAAGGGGTGGGGGCCATTAAGCTATTAAGGTAGAACATTCTTCAGAATTCAATTTGTAAGCTCCAGCATCATGTCACAGAAAACAATTAATTAACCATATTATATCAGTTTGGTATGGTTGTGTTACTCTATGAAGAGCAAAGTTGTAATGTAGGAGTGGTTAATGGAGAGCTTTGCTTTTTGGCTCCACTCTTTCTTCACCACAGCAGATTAAAGAAGCATCTAACTTCTGAGGCTCACATCCATTCCTCCATCTCCTACTCCATCCTAACATCTCTCATTAAGAAGACAACACAATACGTGAACTCCTATGTTAAGGCATAAAATATATATATAATATAATATAATATAATATAATATTAGAAAGCAGTGCAGTGCACCCTTTCCAGTTGAAAACCATCGGCTCAAACTTAGAAGACCTGACTCACATCACAGATGCTTAAAAACTGGATCAGGGGCAAGGGTTAGCCCTGGCAAGGTACATCATGCACAGATAACGAGCTTTTGAAGTCCAGTTCCTTCTATTTTAGTACTTGGGTCATGTCCTGGATGACTGAGAATAAACACCTACTTAAGGTTGGAATAGTAAAAGACTAGAGCATTAAAATTGTCTACTTACTGCAATTTATTTCAATTTTATCCTTTCCAATTCTTTAAGTTATTGTGTGTACGTGGAACACTTTCCAGCTTGAATCAATATACTTTGAAAAAAATGTCAACACTGGTCAGAGCTAATGCAGCAGACAGAGGAAACAAAACACAGAGAAGGTGCTCTGACACAGTGTATTCTAGTTAGAAGTGTTTGTCTTTGAAAGGGCATTTCAGTTCATTTACCACCATGGGGAAGAAAACATGGGTTTTTTGGTGTGTGCATCACAGATCATATCTTTCATAAATCAGTTTATTCTGACTGTGTTCTTAGCAAGATATATCTCTCAGATTTAACAAACATTCTTCTACAAGTTATTGATTGCTCTGTAATCAAGAGACTTCATTAGAGCCGCGCTTGCTAGTCACAGCATGTTTTGTTTGATCAGTCATTAGCAACTAATCATTAATGTGTCTGAACATTTTCCTTTTATCTTTTGGACAGATTTATCTAAAGAGGCATTCAATAAACTACTTGTGGTAAAGTTGAAGAACACATTTGAAGCTTTCGTTGATCAAAACTTATCTTCTGTGCAAATGCCTGTACTGATGCGTTGTTTGTTTATAGAGCTCTTGAGACAGTGGAAGTCAATGAAGAAGTGTAAGAGGGAAAGTTTATTAAGTAGAAAAAAAATATTTCTGTCTTTCTCAGCAGTGGACTATTATATCTTTTTTATGTGCTAAAATGTATCTAAATGGGGTATCTAAGCTAAACAATGGATTTGCATCATTTGCATTTTTTTCTCATTGTATGCAGCATGTTGCAAGTTCTGCACTGTTTCTGTTCTGTATGTGTTCAAAGTTCCTGTGAATTATGCACATGAATGCAGAGAGGCAGACAGAAATATGTGAGGGTAATTAAGTAAATCTTAGTCGTAGCTATTTGTCTTTGACTCATAGAAACTCTCAGGACTATGTGATGTGGTGTTATACATATGGCGTATGGTTATGCATGCATGTTTACTTCACCTAGCTTTAAATTAATTGCTTTATGTGACCAATAATTGGTATTTTGAAATACAAAAAAAAACATGCACATTTTTGTTTTTTTCCCTCTAAAGCCATACCTGCGTGTCTGTATGTTCTTTTCACTTTTTTATCCAAACATTTTCTCTCTTATGCAGTCTTTGTCCCTTCCTCCTAGCTCCAATATCATCTTCCTTTACTTCTTTTTTCAAGTTTGCTTATACTCTGCTATTTTATTACACCCATCTGCATTTTTAGAAAGGCACTGCCAGGCCAAAGTGAGCAAAAGCTGCTACCAGAAAAGCTGTGATTGATAAATCCCTCCTTGCTGGTGACAGGGGGCTCCTCAGCTCCAATCACAGTACAAATTGGCTAAAATGCCAGCTGGTGTTTATGCACAGCCCTGCTTTGAATGGCTGCTTACTGTTCTACAGAGATTTGGGAGGTATGCATGGAACCATGGAAATGTTTAACCATAGTATTGAAAAATAATGACGTAATATGCTTCAGAAAGTCATCTTATACTCATATAGAGTTGAATGACATGTTTCTGGACAGTGGGAGGACGTCTGAGTCCCCAACAACATTTCAATATTACATAAGACCAATTAAAAATATGTTTAAAACAGCAAAGTTATGTTATGACCATGGCTTTGCTTGCATATTAATGGTGAAGACTGCTGCCCTGTTAGGCAGACATTGACAACCTCTTCAATGAGTTTAGGCCTCAAAAGGTCATTCCTGAAGAAGTTGGTGCTTAAGAGTGCTCTATTCATGTTAATAGAAAGTTCAGTTGAAGAAAAAAGTGTGGTAGATACATGTGCACAAGCAACAATAATAACAGCAGTCTTGTGAGGAGTGTGAAGCAAAGGCAATTCAAGAGTTTGGGGGACATTAATATAATTGGGATTGCAGTTGGAGTCTGTGCTTTAATGGACACCATATACAGACTCATCCTGGACATGGGATAAAAGTTTCTCTTTCTTTGTGTGAAGCCACTTCTGAACCAGAGACAACATCATAAGCAGTGACGGCTTGTTTAATAAGGAGCGCTAGGGTCCCACCCCCATCAAAATTGCAGGGAAAAAGTACAGACACAGTAAATATTAATTACGAAATAAAAACTAGTTATCACATCTGTTCATTCATTTTGTAGGCCTAAGTACATATATTTAAGTGGCAAGGGGCGCCAGCCAATAGTCTGTATGTATGTTCTTAAACGTTTGAGTTCCGTGTGACTCCGTCCTGGTCTCTAATTGGTCACTCAAAGATTCTCCTCTTGGTGCAGCTCTCTCCGCCTATGGCAAATAAGTGCTTTTTGTATCATTCTTCATCCAATCTAATTAATTCGTGATAGCTGTTGATCAAAGTCACACTTGGGGCACCTTATATGCATGGGCGCGAATGCCGTTTAAACATACAGCTGCAGACGGAAGAGTCAATGACAAGCCAGGAGACAATGGCGCAGTGAAGAAAAATTCTGTATTTTTTTTTACAAAATAATTTCAGTTCACGTTTTTACCAGAGGGAAAAAAGCGTGAGATTGTTGAGGCCTCCACCTGACTTTTCTGGAGTTTCTGACAAAGCAAATCAGGTTAAATTGTAATGAATGCAATCAAGAAATCAAAGAAAACATGATCCTCACAGTGCTATTGGCTTTGTCCAGATGACAGTGGGTTTGATGAAGCAGGTGTATGTCTGTTTGGCTGTGAGCAGGAGAGAAGAATGCTGAGCTTGTTTCTGAACTGAACCTATTGAAGAATCTGTTTAGTTCATTGGCTCTATCCATACATCCATCAGTTCAATGTTCCTTCTGCTTGAAGACTTTGATCTTCATCCCTGACCACACTTCTCTGATATAGTTTTGCAGGAGCTTGCTCTCCAGCTTCTTCTTGTTCACCTCCTTGCTGTCTCTTATTTTGACTTTCAGTTGCTTTTGTATACTTCTTAATAATTCATAGTCTCCCTCTCTTAGGGCTCTTTTTTTTCTAGTTAAGCAGGCCCTTCAGGTCACTGGTGACCCAGGATTTGTTATAGGGGAAGCATCTCACTCTTCTGGTGGGGATGGTGTTATCCACACAGAAGTTTATATAGTCGTTCATACATTCAGTCATGGCATTGATGTCCTCTCCATGTGGCTGGCACAGTGCATCCCAGTCTGTATCCTCAAAGCAACCTCACAGGGCTTCTTGATCTTCCTGTGACCATCTTCTCACAGTTCTCTTTATTATGGGTTGCCTCTGAACAAAGGGCTTATATTATATTTTGAACAGAGAAACACAAGATTGTGATCTGATTTGCCTAGAGTAGATCTTGGTTTAGAGACGTATGAGTCCTTGACATTTGCATAAAACAAATCAAATGTTTTGTTTTCTCTGGTAGAGCAGCTGACAAACTTTTGGAAATGTTGGAAGTGTAGCAGAGAGTGAAGCATGTTTAAAATCACCAGATATTGCCACAAACGCATTGGGATGTTGTGTCTGTAGCTTAGCAACAACTAAGTAGTGGAATGTAAACTGTTGCCAAAATAACACTGGTGAAATCTCTGGGTAAATAATATGAATAAAAACTTACCGCTAACAGTTCAATATCTGGGCTGCAGAGATGACACTTCACAGTAACATGTCCTGGATGAGACCATCTGTTGTTCACAGGTACTGCCAGTCCACCTTCTTTATGTTTGCTGAACCTCTTTAAATCTCTGTCTGCTCATATGGTCAGAAAGCCTGGCAGAGAGACGTTGGAGCCAGCTCCTGCAGCCATGTCTCAGTGAAACACATAATACTGCATTCCTGATACTCTGGCTGTGTCCTTTGTAGGGCTTGGAGTTCATCCAATTTGTTTTCCAACGATCTCACATTGCCCATTATAATCGATGAAAGAGATGATTTGAACTTCCTCCTTCTCTCTCTTCTCTTTGCTCCTGCTCTGCATCCACAGGGCCACCTTTTCAACTCATCAGAGGTTTGGGTTTGTAGTTGAGGTATTATTTGAGCTTTTGAGATAATAATCAGCTGCTCCTGATTGTAAAAAAAAACAAAAAACATGTTGCTATGGTGACCTATAACAAATTTCCCGAAGTAAAAAACGTTTCAGCAAAAATCCTTCCAGCATCAAATATATGCCATGCTGCTGTTAAAGATAGATGAGGAAAGCAAAGTTTAGGCAAGAAAAGACTAAATACTGGATAGTTATAGTAAAAATCTAATCTGGTAAGTGATCATTGTACAGGTTTGAGTCCAAACTTTTAGCCTGTTGTGTTATACTGTAATGTAATATTCTAACTTTAATTTTGGGGTTTTCATTATTTGTAAACTATAATCATCATAATTAACAGAAACAGCACTTGGGATATTTAAATCTGTGTGTAATCAATCTGTAATATGAGTTTCAAAGTTTGAATTAAATTACTGAAATTAACTTTTCAATCATATACTAATTTACTGAAATACAACTGCAAATGCCAGCACTAAAACCAAGATGGGTTATTTGTAATAGTCACAAAATCAAAGAACCTATTACATATTAAGAATAGCCACCAAACCTAAACTTGCCTGCAAACAGAAAGCCCTCTGCTCTGGCACATAATGATTAGCCTTCTGGGAAGTTTAATAAGCTTTCATTCTTGTTTTGGCCCAATGTCTTAACACAGCCCACTGAAAAATATTCAGTTGGCCTCTGACAGTATTATAAGCCATAGCTATTCGCGAATTCGACCCTGTTCTTTGCTACACATCCTAATCTGCCACCCGTCCAGCTCACATCACACCTACTGCACCTGTCTTCCAGCATTCCTCGTTCAACCCCTCCCTCTCTAGAGCTGTAAAGGCCAAACATCAGCATCAAGCATTCATCCACTTAAGCCAAGGAGCCTCAAAGAGAGATTCCTGTGATCTGGAACTGATTTTAGAGAATGGGTTAATAATCTCTGCAAGAATAGTTCCCAGAAACAGGACCTGGCAGGGCCTCCTTGACTGATCAATGTTGTCAGAGGGAGGATTAGGGTGGGGCAAAACAGGCACAAGCACAGGCCCTGAAGTCACATTTACATACTTTTGGAGCCAAGAACTGATATTAATTACCAGCCAGCCAAGATGGTGGTATTATTTTTTTGTTGTTTCATTTCTGATCATTGCCAGCTCAAGAGACTGCCTTCAGGACGGGACAAGGACACTGGCAACAGAATACACACTGCAGCCACAAGTTTCCAGTGCCCACATGTGTATGTGCCAAGCACAGAGGTTTTGTTGCAGTTATATAATTATGAATCATATGAGACACAAGCTCCCAGCTTTTATCATATGAATATCATCTTTATTTTACTGCTTGTATGTGTCACTACCCATTTTGTTCCACAGTCTTGAAAAGGTAAAAAAAAGGCAGCGGTAATTTTGACTGTAATTTCAAAAGCTATGTTAATGTCAGTTCATCAAACCTTCCCTCATTGTTTATATGTGACAGTAGCAGGTTTGTGCCTTCAAGGCGGAGTTCCTTTGGATTAAAAAATATACACATGCTCTCTTCAATCTGCTTTGCTTGCGCAGTGACGCACAGAGCAAAGCGCCAAGAATAGAACATTTCAGTTACATTCTTCCACGGTCCCTCAAGGATTAATGGACTCAATTGAGCAAAAACATTTTTCCAGTTAGCGACAGTTTTTCTATGGGTAGGGCTTATAATAGGTGCAGGGTCATGTTGGCAATAGTCTCACTGATGTCAGTGGCATTCATTATTAAAGTGATTTGTGCAGCAAAATAATATATGATATTTGTGTGTTTCTAAAGAGCCCCACAACAAGATGCATGAATGCCAGCTCTTCAATTCAGGATTAGATTAAGTTTACAAAGAAGACAGATAATCTGTCAATTCAATTCAGTTTATTTATATAGTGCCAATTCACAACATATGTCGTCTCAAGGCACTTCACAAAAGTCAGGTACATACAGGGGTTGGACAATGAAACTGAAACACCAGTGGTCAGAGGGATTTTAACCCATTCTTCTTGCAGGATAGTGGCCAGGTCACTACGCACCACATACTGGTGGAGGAAAACGTTTCCTGACTCGCTCCTCCAAAACACCCCAAAGTGGATCAATAATATTTAGATCTGGTGACTGTGCAGGCCATGGGAGATGTTCAACTTCACTTTCATGTTCATCAAACCAATCTTTCACCAGTCTTGCTGTGTGTATTGGTGCATTGTCATCCTGATAAACGGCACCGCCTTCAGGATACAATGTTTGAACCATTGGATTCACATGGTCCTCAAGAATGGTTCGGTAGTCCTTGGCAGTGACGCCCCCATCTAGCACAAGTATTGGGCCAAGGGAATGCCATGATATGGTAGCCCAAACCATCACTGATGCACCCCCATGCTTCACTCTGGGCATGCAACAGTTTGGGTGGTACGCTTCTTAGGGGCTTCTCCACACCGTAACTCTCCCGGATGTGGGAAAAACAGTAAAGATGGACT
Organism: Crenichthys baileyi; assembly: GCA_036173005.1. Lineage (NCBI taxonomy): Eukaryota > Metazoa > Chordata > Actinopteri > Cyprinodontiformes > Goodeidae > Crenichthys > Crenichthys baileyi. Next base: position 272,115 of record JAHHUM010001758.1, read on the forward strand.
CATCAGAGAACATTACGTGTTTCACATTGTCCACAGCCCAAGATTTGCGCTCCTTGCACCATTGAAACCGACATTTGGCATTGGCATGAGTGACCAAAGGTTTGGCTATAGCAGCCCGGCCGTGTATATTGACCCTGTGGAGCTCCAGACGGACAGTTCTGGTGGAAACAGGAGAGTTGAGGTGCACATTTAATTCTGCCGTGATTTGGGCAGCCGTGGTTTTATGTTTTTTGGATACAATGCGGGTTAGCACCTGAACATCCCTTTCAGACAGCTTCCTCTTGCGTCCACACTTAATCCTGTTGGATGTGGTTCGTCCTTCTTGGTGGTATGCTGACATTACCCTGGATACCGTGGCTCTTGATACATCACAAAGACTTGCTGTTTTGGTCACAGATGCGCCAGCAAGACGTGCACCAATAATTTGTCCTCTTTTGAACTCTGGTATGTCACTCATAATTTTGTGTGTATTTCAATATTTTGTGCAAAACTGTGCTCTTACCCTGCTAATTGAACCTTCACACTCTGCTCTTACCGGTGCAATGTGGAATCAATGAAGACTGGCTACCAGGCTGGTCCAATTTAGCCATGAAACCTCCCACACTAAAATGACAGGTGTTTCGGTTTCATTGTCCAACCCCTGTACATTCCAATTAATCCTAACCATTGAACAGTGCAATTAGATTATTTGTTCAAATTGGATAAAAAGTTTTTCTATCTAAGAAAACCCAGCAGATTGCATCGAGTCAGACACTTGTAGCATTCACTCCTCCTGGATGACCATGTAGCGACAGTGGACAGTCACTGGCGTTGACTTTGCAGCAATCCCTCATACTGAGCATGCATGTAGCGACAGTGGAGAGGAAAAACTCCCTTTTAACAGGAAGAAACCTCCAGCAGAACCAGCCTCAGTGTGAGTGGCCATCTGCCGCGACCGACTGGGGGTTTGAGAGAACAGAGCAGAGACACAAAAAGAACACAGAAGCACTGATCCAGGAGTACTTTCTATGGGAAGGAAAAGTAAATGTTAATGGATGTAGCTCCTTTCGTCGTTTCATCTAGAAAGAAAGAAAAGATAAACTTTAAGCCAGTTTTCAAGGATAGAGTCTGAAAGAGAGCACATATAATTAGTTATAGTAAAAGCTCAGTCAATTGCCATGTCTAGGAGAGAGAAAGGGTTAAACACTGAAAGACAGGGCCAAGTGGATCATCTGTAGAAGGTGAGCATTAAGATGTTGCCAGCAAAAGCTTGGACAATGCCCCCCCCTCCAGAAGGTGTCACAGGTTAGACACAGAGTCATGCCAGGTGTAGCTTCTAGGAAGAGAACAAGACAGAGAACAAAAAGTTAAAAAATAAAATAACAGCAAATAATGCAAAGTTGGAGAGTAGTGTGAGAAAGTAGCGAAGAGGGTGAAAGTGGTCATTATGTCCTCCAGCAGCCTAAGCCTAAAGCTACATAACTACACAGATAGTTTCAGTTCAGATTATTTAGTTAAACGGCACTTATTTACAACAATGACGTCTCAAGGCCCCCCACAAAGGGTCCGGAACAGCGCGGGGCCGCTGGGTAGGACAGACCAAGCCATCGAGTGCCAGAGCACGGCCACCCCAGAACGGGCCACGTGTAGGGGAACTAAGTAAAATAATAAACTGATAAAGTTTATCCATCTAGAGCCCACTGATGGTCATTGTTATACTAAAAACCACAAGGATTGGGATACCTCTCTGTCAGACTGATTATAACCATTGGAAAAGCTCCATCATACATCAGAGATCTGATTGTTCCATACGTTCCTAACAGAGCACTTTGTTCTCAGACTGCAGGTTTACTGGTGGTTCCTAGAGTCTCTAGAAGTAGAATGGGAGGCAGATCCTTTATTTATCAGGCTCCTCTATTGTGGAACCAGCTCCCAGTTTTAGTCCGTGAGGCGGACACCCTGTCTACTTTTAAGGCTAGGCTTAAAACTTTCCTTTTTGATAAAGCTTATAGTTAGACTGGCTTAGGTTATCCTGAACTATCTTCCTTATTTTACCTCCGTCTTCTTCTCCCTTTGTTGGATGGAGTAAGGGGGAGTCAGGTTTAGCCTAAACCGGCTCAGTTATGGCTGAGGTGCAACCACACCCTCCATTTCTGCTACCTGTATGACCCCCTCTCTTTTCCAATGATTATGGTCAATCTGGCAGAGAGAGATATCCCAATCGTTGTGGTTTTTAGTATAACAGTGGCCATCAGTGGGCTCTAGATGGACAAATTGTCTACTTTTAAGGCTAGGTTTAAAACTTTCCTTTTTGATAAAGCGTATAGTTAGAGTGGCTTAGGTTATCCTGAGCTATCTCTGTAGTTATGCTGCTATAGGCTTAGGCTGCTAGAGGACATAATGACCACTTTCACCCTCTTCACTACTTTCTCACACTACTCTTCAATTTTGTATTATTTGCTGTTATTTCAGCTTTTAACTTCGTTCTCTCTCTTTTCTCTTCCTAGAAGCTACACCTGGCCTGACTCTGTGTCTACCTGGGACACCTTTCTGGAGAGGGGAATCCCCCAAGCTTCTGCTGGCAACAACTTAATGCTCACCCTCTACCGATGATCCACATGGCCCTGTCTTTCAGTGTTTAGCCCTTTCTCTCTCTTAGACATAGCTACTGACTGAGCTTTTACTGTAACTAACTCTATGTGCTCTCTTCAGACTCTAAACTTGAAAACTGGCTCAGAGTTTATCTGTTCCTTCTTTCTAGGTGAAACGACTAAAGGAGCTACATCCATTAACATTTACCTTTTCCTTCCCAAAGAAAGGACTCCTTGATCAGTGCTTCTTTGTTCTCTTTGTGTCCCTGCTCTGTTCTCTCTAACCCCCAGTCGGTCATGGCAGATGGCCGCTCACACTGAGCCTGGTTCTGCTAGAGGTTTCTTCCTGTTAAAAGGGAGTTTTTCCTCTCCACTGTTGCTACATGCATGCTCAGTATGAGGGATTGCTGCAAAGTCAACGCCAGTGACTGTCCACTGTCTCTACATGCTCATCCGGGAGGAGTGAATGCTGCAAGTCACTGACTGGATGCAATCTGCTGGGTTTCCTTAGATAGAAAAACTTTTTATCCAATTTGAATAAATAACTGAATCTGACTGCACTGTTCAATGATTAAGATTAATTGGAATGTATGTACCTGACTTTTGTGAAGTGCCTTGAGACGACATGTGTTGTGAATTGGCGCTATATAAATAAACTGAATTGAATTAAACTGAATTGAAAAGAGAAGGGGTCATAAAGGTAGCAGAAATGGAGGGTGTGTTTGCACCTCAACCATAACTGAGCTGGTTTAGGCTAAACCTGACTCCCCCATACTCCATCCAACAGGGAGGGAGGAAGGCTCCCTCCCTGATAAACCAAGCCACTCTAACTATAAGCTTTATCAAAAAGGAAAGTTTTAAGCCTAGCCTTAAAAGTAGACAGGTTGTCCGCTTCACGTACCAAAACCGGGAGCTGCTTCCGCAGGAGAAGAGCCTGATAACTAAAGGATCTGCCTCCCATTCTACTTCTAGAGACTCTAGGAACCACCAGTAAACCTGCAGTCTGAGAACGAAGTGCTCTGTTAGGAACGTATGGAACAATCAGATCTCTGATGTATGATGGAGCTAGATCATTAAGGGCTTTATATGTGAGGAGGAGAATTTTAAATTCTATTCTGGATTCAACAGGGAGCCAATGAAGAGAAGCTAAAATAGGAGAAATATGATCTCTCTTTTTAATTTTCATCAGAGATAATATGAAATAGTAGTCACCATATAGTAAAAGTTAATAATCAAATACAATTAAATCATATAAAAAGATTTAGTACCATACACTGTATAAAAAGAGACATTATAATATACATTTTTCTCTCATCTGAAATTTTCTTGTTTTTAGCTCAATTAAGATTACCAAATAATTTCTATTTGTTAAACGCTTGAATAATAGGGCAAATGTTTTTACTTTCTTCTAATTTTTAAATTTACTTTAAGGTTACTGTGCTTTTAAGCAATTTGGGATTGCCCAGATAAGGATGTTATGGCATTGTAAGCTGTATTCAGAGCAGTTGAGTTAAATAATGAAACACCTGTGGTTGTTTTTTAAGGCAACAACACAAACATACTGTGTCCTTTTGTGACATCATGAAAAAAATCAAAAGAAAGGTATCTGGATGATAAGTGTGGACTGCCACAAACCTGCTTCATTCTCTGGTACAATTTCCACATGCAACATTCATCTGTTCAAACAAAGATGTATAACCAAAAACAGCATTTGAAAGTCGAGACTTCATATGTTTCGGAAAAGAAAAGTTCTGTGCCCCAGGGATGAAGATGTTTCATTGTAAAATGTAAGAATCAACCCCAGAACAAAAGCCAAAGACCTTCTGAAGATGCTTTATGAAGCTGGTTGGAGGGTACAATTATCCACAGTGAAACAAGCCCTGTACTGACATTAGCAGAAACACCGCTTAGTGAGTAGGTAGCAATTACTCCAAAACCAACATTAAAAGCCAGATTACATTTTGCAAATGGGACAAAGACCTTACTTTTTTAGACACGTTCTCTTGTCTCATGAAACAAAAATTGAAGTGCCTGCCAACAATGATCTTCGTTACATTTGAAGGAAAAAGGGGGGTGCTTTCAATCCTGACGATACATCCCAACTGTGATGTACGGAGGTGGCTGCATAATGTTGTTTGTGTTTTGGTGCAGGAGAGAGTGGTATACTTAAAATGGATGGCAATATGAGGGAAGAACTTTATGTTGAAAAATATAAGAAACATCTGAAGGCATCTAGACGGAAGTTAAAGCTTGGGGTCAAATGTATCTTCAAAAAAGAAAATTACCCTAATCATACTGACCTAGTTACACCAGTTTGACCTACGTCATACAGCTTAAAAGGCAATTCTACTAAACACTAAGAAAATGTATGAATTGAAAAAAATGTCTAAATTGTAGAAAGTTAAAAAATTAGCAAATGGAATTTAATTTGGTAATTGTAACTGACCTTAAATTGGAAATGCTTAATCTGATGTAATCTCAGATGGTGAGAAAAATGGGCTGTATGTGTTTTATACCGTTTATATAAATATCTAGCTTTAAATGTACATTCCAGTTTGATCCTAGCTATAATTAAGTCCAGACAAATTTATTTTATAATGCAAACTGTAAACGGTGAAAAGATATCTAGCTGAGGATGCCCTGCAAATTGCACTGAGTCATTGACGTTGCAGCAAACCCTCCCCCTGAGCAAGCATTTAGACACAGTAAAAAGGAAAACATTCTTTTTATAGGAACAAACCTCTAGCAGAAACAATTTCAGTACAAGTGGCCATCTGCCACTTATATTGACAAACTGTACATGAAGAGGACAGAGATGACATTAAAAAGAAGGACTGGTCCAGAAGTACTTTCTATGTTAAATAACAAGTACACAGAGTTAGGGGAAGCAGTGCTTCTGTACAGAGCTTCATCTAGAAGAGAAACACAGCTGATGAGCTCTAAGACAGTGGACTTGGGATGAAAAGAGAGTGCCTAAAGTTTGTCCCAGCAGAACCTCCTTCATAAATAATAAAAAAGCAGAGTGAGGACATTAAATTGAAATAATAATAATTGTTTACTTAAATTGCATTGAATTAAAGATAATGAAAAAATGGAGTGTAGGAATGAATTGAAACCTGCAATTCCGCGAGAATGTAAGAACACCCGTAGGCCTGTATGACAAAGCAGGTTTGATCTATTTTTTATCGATGTAATTAAGGTTTGAGTTTGGAATTTTTAGAAACACAAAGCTGATTCAATTCTTATGAGTATAAAGTTTGCCATGACAGAATGTTAAATACAATCTGTATTCCTGGGCTGACTTTCTGAACTAATGATGGAAAAAATATATATATATTTTTTGTCCTCTAGTTAGACTTCTCACCTATTATGACCATGTCGCTTGAGGCTCAGAAGCTCAGAAATAATGTTAAACTGATTTTTTTTTTTTTTTCTTGGAGATTTGTCTACATTTTTTGCTCAAACTTGTTAGGCAGAAACAGGACACCTGTGATGGAGGCTGGTATGTTTAAAAGAAGTTCTGAGTCACTTTTACAGTGAGCTTTTTTCCAACTCCACAACCGAGTGGAAACTACTCATCAAAGCTCGGATATATACATAACTATGTTCTTTGTTGCCTCTGAAATTTATTTTACCTGTGCCTGTGCAGTTACCTGTCACTATCTGTCATATGTCTTGCCACTTACATACTCTTGCAACACATTATCTGATATCATGTTCTCCAGCATCTAACAAGTTCATTCCTCACACAGCTCACTTTGTCCGAGTTACAAAATGTATTTATTTACAAAAAGTATTTAACTAGACCTTTTGGTTTTATCCACATTTTTTATGTGGGATATTATGAAAAAGATCATTAATTTGTAGCAATAATCTTAAAAGCTGCAACTAATGAATAATTTCAGACTTCAGAGTGTAATAGAATAGTTATGAATTATTCCTTTAAGTTCTCAGAGCTCAAAGATATATTTAATGTCAGAAATGATGCAAAAAAGTTCAGGAAAGAAACCCATGATTTAATTTATTGCATTCTGTCGTATAGAATGTTTTTTAACCAATTTGCAGGCAATTTTTATTCTAATTATTTGATTTATCTCTCATATTTCCTCTCTTTTTATCTGCACCAACCCCTACTTTATCAAGTCGAAGCAAAGTCATCATACATTTACAGTCGTCATAAGAAGTCATCACAACATGCCGTCACCATGCATTAGATGTGTAAAGCAACTTTTAGGCACTGGCTAATTTGTTCTAGAACGGCAGGGGCTCGAGCTCTGTAATTATCTCATCATTTCCTTTAAACAGGACAAGATGTAAGAGGAGTGTGGCAGCATTTTAAAGGTCAGGAGGGTGAGTGGAAGACAAGCAGCCATTCATATCATGAGCCTCATTATACCATGGAATGCCTTGGGACATTTCTTTCACAGTTCAGTGACATTAGAGAATTTCTAAAGTTTATGTAAGGAATTTAGTTCAAGTCATTTTAATTTTCTTCTTAAAAGGTGATATGTGTGGAACTGGGCATACATCAACAAGAATTAAAAGGTTTTATAGTGTAGAAGTTTATAATAAAGATTTTTTTGTAGTCTCTTACTTAAAGTACCCTGTGCAACCTTGGTGAATGTGTCTAAAAAAAACACAGAAGCATGATCTTACACTGATTTTATGTTAACACATTTTTTTTCTTTTACAAAATCACCTGTACAACCCTAATCATTAAAACAAATATATTCAAAGCATTTTTATTGCTGATTTCCTTCTGGATTTGAATTGTGCTACTAGGAACATTTAATTAGTTACCCTTTGCTTCATATTTCCTTGAGTTTTACAGAAGACATGACAATGAAGGCAACTTCTCTTATCCACCTTCAAAATGGAAAAGACGAGAAAACATAGAGAATTACTACTCTGCTAAGCTCATCACTATTAGAATAACTTTGAAAGTTTGAAATGTCTTGTAAAATGTCAGTGACCCAAATTTATCTTGCCGCTGTTTAGTCAGGAGAATGGTAACACCCCGTTACACTATTGGCTTTCATTTCATTGGCATTGGACAACATCATTTCGTACGGAAATACCTGCTCCAATAACTAATTTGGAACTGTACCAGTTCTAATAAACCAGTTCTAATAACTAATTTGGAACTGTACCATACACAGTTTAAAAGCCAGCTAAGACCGTCTTCAAAAAATTATTTTCTGGCTTTGTAAACACTTAGTGATTTTTATCTGTGAAAAGTGTTTATCTCTATTTTTATCTGTGAAAGGTGTGAGCTACAGGTAAATCAAATTTACCTGAAGCTCACACAAGCCATGTATACCTCAAAACTGTGACTCTCATATTGCAACTAAGACCCAGTAAAATTGTGTTAGGTCGAAACTAAATGTTAAAACTGGTATCACTTGCTGTCTGATTAATTAGGATAAGTAAAAGACAACTTTGGCAGCACTCATTCAAAATTATAATTTCATTTTTAGATGGTCAGTTGATCTTTTAATATGACAAAAAGTATTTAATTCATTTAATTAAATTGTATAATATTTAGATGTTTACTAAAAACAATTATTTATTGAGTTGGATTTTTTTTACTCAATGTCCTGAAATTAAAAGTGGATTTTTTTTTTTTCAATTCGACATTATGTTAAATAATTAAAGCGTGCATTTATTTTCAGCTTTTTACACATCATTGGCAGGGATGCCAATCATTATGGAGGCCGCTGTGTATGTCCACCAAACTTTGCATTTTTGGGTAGACAGAGTTGAGTTAGTTGACTTGAACACAACTTGCATCATCTGCACTTTTCACAGTAAGGCACAAACATGAGAAAATTACAGGCTTTGGAATATCAGCTTGATATTTCAAAAAACTCCTGTAAATTGGTGCTGTAGTGTCACTAAAACAAAGTGCATGGAAGCAAACATCTAAGATATTTTTCAAGATGCAACTACACTGAAAGCAACTTCTAGTGTCAACACTTGGAACTTTAAAAAAAAACCTCATGGGGTAATTTGTCACCAGATCACAGACTGGGAGAAACTACTGCTGCACAGCTCTTTGGGAGTTTGAGCTTTCAAGTAAGCGGCATGTTTGAAAGCACAACGCAGTGTGATGCCATAGTGCTCGTTTTGCCTTTGACCTATACAGTCCTGCTGTAAAATTACTGATTGAGATGGGCTTAAATTGTTCTGGAGCACACTAAAAGTCATTTGAAAGCACTGCGTCAGCAGTTTGTCTAATCTAATTCTTTTGCATTTTACACGTGGTTGGCATTTTTATAGTTTTTCAAATATGCTTTAATGTAAAGTAATGGATGCTTGTTATGTTGTCCTTCTCCTATATGATGCCAGTTGAGACACCCATTATTGAAAACTTCTTTCTAAAGCTGCTGGCATTGATTTCAGCTTTCAAAGCCCACTTGGGTTGAATGCTACTTCCTATTGATTTTAATGTTTGTTTAATACACCACCTCTGCCTTTTTTGCTTTGGCTAGGAATGATTGGGTATGTTCTAAGTGCATTCAGGTATGCATCATGATGAGCATTCCTTTCCTATATATGTCTCATTTGCTGTCTTGGACTGTTTCTCATATTTCTTCTGCAAAAACTGGTCGAAGTTCAACGGGCCAGCAAGCGGCAACTATCCCAAGGTCTTATTTAAAGGGAAAGCTGTGCATAATGCGGGGCAAGGCAAGTATCGGGGTTATAATTTTTCTGGAGCCGTGTCTTAGGGCGGGTCGATCCCCTCTCTTTGGAAAGGATGAAGAAGGAAAGTCGAGCTGACAGTCTGGACACTGTAAACCCTTCTAAGTGGAGCTACACAAGCCAGCTAGGCTCAAGGACTAATGACATATAGCACCACCCATCAGCATTTTACTCTGGGATAGCATTTAAAATCGGATTTAGGAAATAATGCAAATTTGCTATATGCAGTGCTATTAGCATATCTGCTTTATAGGCATGCAAAAAACTCCAGAGGTCACACTACTACAACATCTTATGTGGCTCCATTGTTGAAGCTATACCATTGTGCTGCTCAGTATGGTATTAAATAGCAGCAACACAGCTTACTCTAGCACTTGGCTCAGCACAGCTAAAAAATGGTGTTATAGAAATAGAACTGCAATAGCTCCATTCGCTAGAACAATGTTGAGAAACCAGCCCCCAGTTGCCAAAATAGTGGGGTTTTTTTGTCTTCAGATGAATACCCCAATAAATTAATGGTGCACATCACAAGAAACGGGGGAGGAGGGAGGATATATGTACACAGGGGCAGCCTTCAGCAGATACTGGAACTCATGTACTCCTCTTTGTGCAAGTCGACAATTTACACCGTAGCTAAAGCTTCTTGTTTTTCTCCTGCTTGAGAAAGCTTGCTTCTTAAAATATTCATCCCCTTTTCCCTTCTTACTTCTCAACTTTTTGTCAAGAGAACAATTTTCAGAGCGTTTTTTTTTCTGTCTTTACATCTTTTTTTCCCCAATTCTTTGTGGGCTGTTTTTGTTTGCCCCTCCAGACTTCAGCTTTCTGTTGTCGTCGTTATCTGGGTCATTTTGGAAAAGGAGTTTCTTTGCAGCTCCTTTTTTGAAATTTATTTTTCCTATATAGACAAAAAATGGCACTCAATTCTTAGCTTTACATCTGTAACAGAGGCTGTCCTCCTTTATAGTTCTAGGTGACATGAATATTGTATACAAGATGACGTACTATGAGGGGTATGAATTAGTGCCATTTTTCCACATGAAAAGTGCCTGTCTCACCCTGTTACACATATACACCCGATTTTCCTGGCTCACATTCTCTTTTTTGTTTGTCAACCTCAGCATTACAAATTGAAAGATTAGTGTTTTATTATATTATTTTCCTGTTCCCTTAGTTAAAGGAATGTATACACGAGGCATTTCAGCAGTACCTTTTTGACAATCCCCTGAGGTTCTTCAGTGGATTGAAGCATAGCTGAGAAGATTAACACTTGCATATGCTGTATTATTCCTTTATACCCTAGAAGGTGAATGCAGAAGGTCACCATGGTATATTGTATAATATAAATATGCCTGCCATTGTCAAGGATTCCACAGTTGAATCATTAAACCGGCCATAGTGTGAGCAGTTTGTGTAGTCCTTACCACAGATCCCATGGTTGTAAGGTTATTGTTCATTAAAATTTGCAATTCAGAATTGTTAGTCACGCCATTTTTCATTTACTGAAATCCTTCATTAAAGTGGTCATTTTGCATGCTTAATGGCGTTTCAATCAAGGGAATTAGAAACTAATTGAAAAAGTGTGTTATCAGAGTCCTTTGTAAGATTTTGTATTGCTTAGTTTTGCCTTTTTTAAAGGTCAAACTTCAATTCAAACAATACGTTACCTATTTTTTTCTGTTACCAGAACTGTGGCCGATCAGCCTCCACTCCAAGCTTGATACTGTTCAATTGATTGTGCTTATCTGCAATGCTTTTTCAACACCTTCTCCTTTATTGCCTAATTGCTTTGCTTCACTTTAAAGGCTCTGTGTGCCGTCAATATTTCAGTCAGAGATTAATTTCACTGTCAACTTTAAGCAATGAAAAGCTCTCAATAATCACGTAACATTTATAAATCAATGCTTGACCCTGAACATGGAGGATAGAAAGAGATGGAAAGGGGGGTGGGAGTGTTTTTAAATGGGGAATGGTTACTACAGTCCATCACTCTTCCTTTAGACTTGGGGCAGCAAACAACATTTTCCATGGGCTCAAACTAAACTACGATTTTTGTTTTGTAAAAGAATGTTTACCAATTACTTTGTCAACAAAAAAATCATCCAATGTCTGCTGACAATACATATTTTTCATATTATGCTAACAAACATGCTAATAAAATCGAAGTGCATTTATTAAACATAATTTCACAGATTGAAAGACAAACAGCACGGTAGTCTGTTGGAACATTATATGTGTCTGTTATACAGACAGCTTAAACATAAACTGAACTGTCAGATCAAGGTTTTGAAGACTTAGCATTGCTGCAAATTCAAAGGAGAAATCTTCTTGATTAATTCCTATTGAACAACTACTAGGATACTGGTAAAATCCAAATGTTTCTGTACAGAGTACAAATTAGTGTACTTTGTAAAGATGTATGTATGTCACAGTTTTTGGTCTCCAGTTCTTGTCAGCATTTCTTAAGACTGAGTTTGCCAATTAATTACATGTTTATGCTTGCAAAGCTTTAAAGTACAATAGGATTACACAGTTCATTTCAATACTACAGGGCTCTGCAACCTGAGGTTCTAGGAGCTTCAAGTACCTCTTTTACCTTACACAATGACTCTTAATAACCTTGGGTAAAATGACAAAAAAAAGAAACTAATGCTTTTAAAGGTATATAACAGTTTTTCAGTTTTTTGATGGAATACTTGCAAAGAATTTTGACGCAGAATGACGCTTAAAATACCAGCAGTATTGTTGTAGATCTTCTTATCATTTGGTTGGAAACTATGTGCTTTCTTTTACATCACTTTCTAAAAATCTCAGCATCCCATAAAATAAATGTATATACCCTTGTTTTACAGAAGTTTTATGTTTCTTTATTTTAAAACCTAATAACAGAAATAAAATGGTGGTTCATTACAATTGACAACAAATTTCTTATAGTAGATATTTTCAAGAATTATGACTTTTTGCAAAGGTCATGTAACATTTGCTGCTCAAAATGAGTTTTATGTTGCTGGACTGTGGGCAAAAATTGTAAAGATTGCAGACCCCTGCACTAGTAGTACATAATCTAGCAGTGTTCATAATTTAGCAACTTTGTCACTACATTTCAACTTTTCAGGCCTCTATAGCAACTCTTTTTTTTTAAAGCGACTATTGGAAAATCTTGCAAGTTTTTATGGAGTTCTTAAAAAAATTTGAAGATTGTTTTAAAAGCATGTATCACTCCTAGTTCTATCAGCAGCTAGAGCTCCCCCCTTTCCAGAGCACTTACAGCAAGTGGCTCAGTCCTCATGCCGCAGTTCCTTCCAGCTGCAGTCAAAGCAGAAGATGCTCACCCCCGTGTGTCCAATCTATAATTTAATTGCACATACATAAAGCCTGTTCTACTAGTTGATCCTGCCCAGGCTTAAAATACTAAACGTACTTAATGAAAAGAGAAAGTAAAAGACAGCCTAAATAACTTCGCCAGAGTGTTTCTTGTGGCTGGCTTTTGGCAGGTCCTGTAAGGGAAGAGGGTTAAACGTTTGTGTGTGGTTCTAAAGATGTACTAAATAGGGTGCTTTTTACTCACTTTTTTTCTGTTGGACATTATTCTTCTCTGGTACAGAACCCATTACAGCAACATCCATCTATCCAATTCTGAAAAATTGAAAATTACGTTATTTATCGGCTTCTACAAACATTTATGCCAGTCAATAGTATCTTTTCTCAGTGAGGAGTTCGAAACAATGCATTATCCATTTTTCTTGACATACACCCCAAAAATAGCATCTATAGGACAGCCTGTTGTTTGTAATCATACTGTATGTCTTACTCAACACATACATCTTCAGTCTTCAAAATTTTTCCTTCTGTTGACAATGTTTGCACTAGACTAATGCTAGCATTTTTACTTTGCGTTTTGGTCGGACGCATACAAAAATTGACTCATAACAACTTGCAATATGGTGCCAGGTAATTATGTATGAATAAAGTTTGTCATCTTCATAAACTTAGCAGTTTGTATTAAACAGCACAGCTCTCCTCTGCAAAGACAGCTGTCTGAACACAACTCAGGTTACAACTTTGTGACAGATATGGAACTGCAGCAGTCATGTATGTAAATGTATTGTAAAAGGTAATAAAAACACCTAAATTCTTTGGCAAAGACAATATTGCCCTGATCAACAAAATAATGTGCACGGCCTTTAATACATTTTAGGTCATTCACACAAAAATACTGTGATTGCAGGTATAGAGAGTTAACTTTATTCAGGAACATTGCTGATAATTGTTTTAAATGATATCCTATACAAAGAATGCTAACTTTGAAAAGCTTGCTGCCATTTTGTTTTGTTTAATTTGCCTGGCAGCCAATTATGTTTGGAGGGATGTTTCGGGGTGGGTTAAGGTCGCTGCCAGGGGTCTTACGCTGTACCATAACTTTCTCTTCAACTCTTTTGCTTCAATGTCTGCCTTTCGTATTTCCATGTCATACCTATTACAGTAAGGTAGCACACAGATTTTACTTTTGAAACTATATGATTCAGTATTTAAAATTTTTGAGTTGGAATGTTAAAGGTTTAAATCAGCCAGTGAAGAGAAGGAAGGTCTTCTCACATATTAAACAATTTAATGCCCATGTGGTGTTTCTGCAGGAGACTCACATCAGGAGTTCTGATGGTGGGCGCCTCCTGTCATGCTGAAGGGGACAACGTTTTCATTCCCATTTTCAGGTTAAGGCACGAGGGGTCTCCATATTAGTCAGCCGGAATGTCCCATTTGAGGCTGATGAGGTGGTAGCTGATAAACATGGCCGATTTGTTATAGTGAGTGGGAAACTGTACGGTACTCAGGTTGCCCTGGCGAATGTCTACGCCCCTAATACAGATGATGAGATTTTTTTTAAACAACTATTCTCTTCCCTACCAGATCTTAATAAATACTCACTGGTCCTGGAGGGAGATTTCAACTGCTGGCTGGACCCAGCTTTGGACCGCTCATCCATTAAAAGCAGTATCATAAGCAAATCAGCATCAGTTATCCTAAACTTACTATCTGAATTTGGACTGTGTGATGTGTGACGCGCTTTAAATCCCGACAAGAGGGACTACTCATACTTCTCAAATGTACACAAAACTTGAAAAAACCGTGGCGTTTTAACTCAACCTTGCTGTCGGACAAAGACTTCCTGAAATTCATTCAAGATGAGATAAGTTTCTTTTTTGCTACCAACTCCTCCCAATAGACGACCAGCCTTGTAGTATGGGATGCCTTTATAGCCTATATCAGGGGCCAGATTATAGCCTACTCAGCAAAAATTAAGAAGCAGTCCACCTATGAACAGAATAACCTATTGCAACAAATCAAAGAGATTGATGTAAAATACTCTCACAATCAACGTCCGGAACTTTCCAGAAAACGCGTCGAACTTAAAGCAAGGCTTGACCTGCTGACAACACACTCAGCTGAACGTTTGCTTTCACATGACAAATCCAAACTTTATGTGCACGGTGACAAGCCTGACAAACTATTGGCAACTCTGCTCAGGGGCTCGAGGGCAAGGCAGACCATTTCTAAGATTCGAAAACAAGATGGCAGTACAGTCACTGATCATGGACAGATTAATGATGCATTCAAGGACTTCTATAAGGAGCTCTACTGCTCAGAATCACAGACTGATCCTTGCATGATTCATGATTTCCTAGCGAAACTTCACATTCCTGTAATCTCACCAGAATTCAAAAATAGGCTAGACGAACCCATCTCTCAGTTAGAAGGCTCCCTAGCAATAGCCTCAATGCAATCTGGCAAATGCCCAGGTCCTGATGGTTTCCCCTCAGAATTTTTCAAACAGTTCTCAAACCTACTTTCGGTTCATCTTAGTTCCACCCTTTCCCATTGTTTTAAGCAAGGATCTCTCCCTAAGTCATTCTATGAAGCCTGTATCACACTTATTGCAAAAAAGGGGAAGGATCCATTGGAATGCACCTCATACAGACCTATTTCTCTCCTGAATACAGATGTCAAAATCTTGGCCAAAATCCTTGCCCGTAGGCTTGAAACCGTTATTTCAAAAGATCAAACAGGTTTCATAAAGGTAGATACTCATATTTTAATGTTAGAAGGCTGCTTAACATTGTTTATTCCAGCGTCACAGACTCAGCTGAGTGTGTTGTCTCTCTAGATGGCGAAAAAGCATTTGATAGAGTTGAGTTTGGTTATCATTTTGCAGTCCTTGGTAGATTTTGCTTGGAGGGAAAATTCATTTCATGGATTAAACTGTTGTACCGTCAGCCATCTGCTACAGTCTGTACCAATTTTCAGACCTCAAAACCATTTAATTTACAAAGGGGCACCCGTCAGGGCTGTCCTCTAAGCCCCCTGCTTTTTGATCTGGCCATAGAGCCCCTCGCCATTGCATTTAATGCCAGTAAGGAGATATCTGGTATTTGGAGGAATAACATGGAACATATGGTGTCACTTTATGCAGATGATCTTCTACTTTTTATTTCCAAACTATCAACCTCATTACCTTTCGCTCTCGATCTGCTTAGCCAATTCGGTCGGCTCTCCGGGTATAAGCTGAACCTTACCAAAAGTGAGCTTTTCCCTCTGGGTGATAATGCAACTATATCAGACTTTGCCAACTTGCCATTCAGAATTGAAAGACAAAAATTCACATATTTGGGTATCACAGTGACAAAAAAACATAAAAACTTATTTAAAGAGAATCTGACTCCCCTGCTCAACCAAGTGAAGAGATCCCTCAGAAAAGTGGACGCCACTCTCCATGTCTCTTGTGGGACGTATCAACTCAATTAAAATGACTATTCTACCCAAATTTTTTTATCTCTTTCAGGCATTACCTATTTTTATCCCCAATGTGTTTTTCAATGAGTTGGACTCAATTTTTGCATCTTATATCTGGCAGGGTAAGCGCCCAAGGCTCAACAAGTCACAACTTCAAAAACCTAAAGGGGGGGGGTTTGGCCTTCCCAATTGCCGATTTTATTGCTGGGCTGCCAACCGTAAATGTTTAGTATTCTTGTATTTTTACCATAACTCATGTGACCGTCCTGATTGGGTGACTATGGAATTACGCAGTGACAACATCATATCCATCCCAGCCATACTCTGTTCCCCACTTCCACTCTCTTCATCTAACTCTATTCTAAATCCAGTAGCGAAACACTCACTGAAAACATGGGGCCAGTTTAGGAAATGCTTTGAACTCCACAATCTTTCCCTCTTGAGTCCAATCCCACTTTATCATTTTTTTAAACCATCTGTCCAGGACGGAGTGTTTTTGGAGTGGCACAGGAAGGGGCTTACCCATTTTAAGGACCTCTACATAGAGAAGAAATTGGCGTCATTTGAACAACTTAGCAGCAAATACGACTTGCCTCAGTCTCATTTTTTTAGATATTTGCAAACCAGAAACTTTATTGAATCTAATTTCTCAGGTTCAGTTTCATTGCCAGATGGCACGCTGTTGGAAACCATCCTAATATTGAACCTGACACGTAAAGGGCTGGTTTCATGGCTTTATAATAAAATGCTGAACATGACAGAGACCTCCTCACTCAGACTTAAAGCTTCATGGGAAGAGGACTTGAATCTGGCTATACCAGATGAGACATGGGCCTCTATACTCAAACTTGTGAACTCATCATCTCTATGTGCGCGCCACTGTCTCATTCAATTTAAAGTGGTACACAGAGCCCACTTCTCCAAAAGCAAACTATCTCATATATATCCAGAGATCACCCCATACTGTGACAAATGCAAAACTGCACTCTTTCACATGTATTGGTCCTGCCCCAGACTCGGCCGGTTCTGGACGGATGTTTTTTACTCTCTGTCCAAGTTCCTCAGAGCACCAATAACACCTTGCCCTCTCTTGGCTCTCTTTGGTTTCAGTAGTGAGGAGTTGCCTTTACCAGCTTCTAAAAGACAGGCGCTGGCATTCTGTTCTTTGCTGGCGAGGTGCACAATTCTAACCAGATGGAGGGGTGCTGCTCCTCCAACTCATGAGCAGTGGCTATATGACCTTATGTCGTGCTTGAGACTGTAGAAAATCAGATGCTCCCTTCAGCACTCAATCGGGGAATTTGAAAAAATATGGGGCCCTTTCTTGACACATTCCAAAATGTATAATAAAATTTCAGACTGATATACTTTTATTAAAATGTGCTTAGCCCCTGTCAGGGGTAGAGATGCAGAACGTGGACCTACTGGGCAGTGAAATGACGGAATGAATGGGATTACTTTGTAGGGATTACTTTTCTGTATTTTATTTTATTATCTTGTGTTTTTTAAATGATTATTACCTTGTATTCATAAATTGTATGTACAAAAGGAAAATTTTCAATAAAAAGACAGTGATTAAAAAAAAAAAAGATATCCTGATGGTGACCCTGATTTGAGACTTGGAATTGGATTGGGACATCCCTTTTTTAATATAATCAGATGTCAAAGTGCTTGTGTTGTTATCTATCCTTAAACACTTCATCTGTTTAATAACTTGAAATGCATCAAACTATTTTCTGATTGTAAAAAAAGCAAATACAAAGCTTTTTAACAGAATCAAAAAACCCTTTCTACACTTCCAATGAATTTAAATATATCACACCCAATATATTCACACGGTATGAACTACAGTCTAGAATAACCTTCTGAATTTGTAAAGTTAATGTCCAAAAATTATTCCAGACTTTGTAGTTTACACCCTGTTTATTGATTTATGTGATATTATTAATTCAGTGGATTTATAGAAAACAATAATTTGTGGACATTTACTCTACAATCTCAAAATTGTATTGTCTCACAATGGCCCATAAATCCTCACTTCCCAGTTTGACAGATTGACCAGATTGGAAATGTTAAGTCATTACAGCTGGCTCTTCCCTGAAGCTCCCATCAAGCGAATACATGCTGACCCTCCCCCAAGCAGTTTCAGTTTCACCTTTTTTTCATACCTAAAAGCGTAATGTTGACTTTCCTCATTTTCATGGAGCATATGGACAACTTCAGATTAATCCTTTGCTAAGACTGCACAGTCAATCGCATTAAATCCTAATACTTTCAAGGTGACCTCGAACATTGATTCAACACCCATATGGTCTTATTTTAAGCTGTGATTCAGCAATGTTAAGTGAGGGGGAGACTTTTCTTTTTATTACATTTAGATTACCATAACTCATGAATGTAGAACTGTTTATTATTGCTATCTGTCTTTTCTTTTTTATCCATTGGACTGTAATAGTAATGGGCACTGATCCAAACTTTTTTGCCCTTCACATCTCTTTTGTTTTTAAACTGAGCAGCATCTAAATTAATTTCAGAATCACACAGCATGCAAACAACAAAAAACCATAAGCCAATAAGCAACACTCTCCCAGCCACCATTAGCTTCCATTTGTTCTCTTTGAAATTTATATTTTCCTCAATAAGAGCTTTATTTGTCAACCTGAAGCGGAATACATGGGATTTCAAAGGGGCCCATTATGACAAGAGAGCGCATATCCAAATAGGCAGGCAAAACAACCCCCATTGCTTCCTATTGACTCATTTACTATTATTGCATAGGGTTGTGGTGTGTTCAACACAACAAAATGCTGGATGTCACTGCTAAGAGATATTGACTGCACACCCACATATATATCACCCACTATCCTTATTGACAGTTTTGACCAAGGAGAATTGTTCACATTGGTGAACTCGCAGGCTGAGAGTGTGGTCTTTATCCTACTGTTGAGTGGATGATTGAGGGGTTTCTCTGTACACAATGCGGCTAAAGCAATCAGTTTCTCTGTTGGCTGTGACTCGAATAACATGGTATTGTAGAATGCACTGTGCCACTGCTGTAATTATTGATTTCCAAACATGATTTGTGTTCAGTCAGCCTTAAATAATATTTAGGGGCCACCTAAATGTTTGGTTATTCAAGAAGTTAAATTAGTTCTTCTTTGAAGATGCTGTCATTCTTCTTAGATGGACTGATTTTACACACATTTTGTATATCTGTACCTAGATAGACACAGTTATAGTTGTCACAAACAGCAAAGAAAATAAGTATAGAGGATGTCAATTTATTTCTCAATAAATGTGTTTCTGCTGGATCTGACTGACATAAAAAATTATAAAAGATGTTTCTAACAACCCAAGTAATCCACACACAAAGACATGATATTTCTGCCTTCATCATTTCACTGTTGCTATAGTGTTTCTGGAGTGATGCTCACTGAAGTTTAGAAATATGTCTATAACCAGTTCCACTCGGTATGGTTTTCAACAATAGGCTTGCAAAGGTCTTCAAAGAGCTCTTTGCTTTTATTCTCTATGGCATGCTTCATTTGTGATACCTTGGGAAATAGTGACACATTTTAATTATTTTCTTTAGCACCTCCTTTGCTTCTCAACACTTTTTCTCTCCATCATTCCACTGTATTAAACACAACTTAATTTTGGGACAAATTTCTCTTAATCACTTTGTATATGTGCATTATTTGGGTTGTTCCTGGCTTCTTAATGTATTCCAAGTACCAAAAAATTTTACATAATAGACATACTCACTCAATCAAGAGTAGTTTGTTAACATGATTTATACAATCTCTACTAAATAAAATGCTCTGTGCGTTGTGTGGCTGGTGGCACTGCATTATTGCAAGACTTTAACAACATGAAGCGAGGGAAATCAATAGTGAGTTGAACTGAATCAGAATGCTGTCCCACTTATAGATCAATTGATGGGCTGCGAAAGGCCATCATAGAGAGCTTCAAGTGTCTAATAATTCCCTGTCCAACTTCCAGTAGACTGCCAAATCAATCAGATTCCTGTGAATGGAAGCAATGACCACTCAGGATGATGGCATTTGTGTTTCAACAAACCACATTAGAGTAACGGAAGTGGTTTTAGAAAATGCAGCACTCCACAGTATCTGTGTGCAGCTGACAAAAAGACCACAGGCCAAGATTTCATACGGTTTTCTGTCATCTTAGTCTGCCTGTGGTGTATTGATCTGTTCTCAGGTGCTTCCAACTGTCAGATGTGAAAATCCACTTATGTTAGCCCAGATTACTTGCATCATTTTCTGCATTGAAGAGTCTCATTGTCACAGTAAATAAAATACAATAAAATAAGTTGTTAATTTATGGCCAGATCGTGCTGTAATATCCAACATTAGTTAATCTAAAGCAATATTATGCTTGTTTGGCTTTCACATCTCCTTACTACTAAGTAGAATTTACTTAATTAGGATTCTATTTTCATTTAGGCAAACACCTGCTGGTATTCACAGCCAAATGATGCTCTGCTAAAATGATGAATGGTGAGATGTTTTAATCCTGTTTGCACATGCAGGGGGTTATAAAATAATCTACAGCAGAATGTGTAACTCTCTATCAAGCTGTACATAACAACTGCACATAATTCAAAGATCAGATAGTGTGTTGCAAAAGAATTTATTCCCATTGAACTTTTCAATAATTTTTCATTTTATAAATGTAAATGAATACAACTGGAATTTAATGTGCTAGACCAGCAAAACAATAGTTTGTTGCCCTAGCACATAAAGTGCAAGGAAAAAAAATAGCTGAAGTTTCTTACACCCACTTACAGATTTTCTTCCAGGATTGCCATGTATGTAGCCTGAATTATCCTTTATCCCCTCTGACAACCCTTCTCTGTCCATGCTGAAGAAAATCATCCCCACAGCGTAATGCTGCCTCCCATAACCATGTTTTACCATCTCTAATGGTGATGTTGGTTTTCCATCACACATGTTTTTGCATGTTGGCCACAAAGTTCAGTTTTGGTCTTATCTGACCAGAACACCCTCTTCCACATATTTGCTGTGTTCCCTATATGGCTTATAGAAAACTGCAAATGGGAGTTCTTGTGGCTTCCTTTAAAACAATGGCTTTCTTGCAACCCTTCCATTTTTGCTCCAGATCTGTGGAGCAAATGACCAGTATTTGTCCTGTTGAAAGATGCTTCCACCTGAGCTACCCAGCCTGTCAGTTTAGGTGGACAGCCATCTCCAAATGATCAGTTTATCCATACTATTTCCATTTTCGAGAGTTGTATTGAACAGTCCTCTGTAAGATGTTTAAAGCTTTGGATATTGTTTTGTATTCTAATCATGCTTTAAACTTCTCAACTTTCACCCTGACCTGTCTGCTTGGTTCCTTGGTCTTCATGATGCTCTTTGTTCACTGTTTTCTAACAAACCTCTTGGGCCTTCACAGAACAGCTTGATTTATACTGAGAATAAATTACATTTACGCTGTTTACTAATTAGTTACATTTAAGGCAACTGGTGGTCAGATTAAATGTTGATGGGCTCAATTAAAAAAGGATTAAATACTTCGCAGATTTTCATTTGTAAAAATAACACAAGAATCATTTTCCTTCTAGTTCAGAATTATGTGCTTCATTATTTGGGCCTTATTTCATAAAATCCCAATTGAAATCACAGAGGTTGTGGTATTCCTAATGGGAATAAGTGCTGATCACTTTTGCGAGGCACTTCACTAGCTTTTACAACAGCACATTACTAAGGGCACTTTGATGTGATATTTTTAAACTCTAAGACTCTACCCTAAGAAATTTGTAATGCTTCTTTTACAGGATGCAGAATTTCAATTGTCACTAACATTTCATAATTTTAGTCATTTTGTTTGTGTAATTTATGATCCAAGTTTTTGTTGCGACCACTTAAGTGGCTTGAATGCATCACACTGGGATGCCAATAATGCCCTGTGGTTTCAACAAACTATAGCAATAGAATATAGTCAGCTTTAGAATAACAGAGCTGGCAGTAAACCCACCACTGCAGTGAATGGGCTGCCGCTGCTCTCTTCTCACTTTGAAACACCAAAGATTGATGTGTTCATTTACCATTAGCCTCCAGCACCACAAAAAGGATAAGCACCTGGGCTCTAAAAATACTTTCTTTTCAGATCATCCAAAAAGGAGAAAATCAGATGAGTGAAATTACACTCTAAATGGAACCCCATTCATATTACACTGTCCTCCCTGCCAGCGATCCACAGTGTTCCCAGCAATGCCTCACTTGCTACTGAGATATTGATATTCATATGGAAATGCTACCCTTTATTAACATAATAACATAAACAAATTGAGAATTTGATATGGGTCCAAGAGAGAAGTTAGTGGGGCACCTTTGGCAAGCTTATCAGTCTACAGCTGTGCAAATCAGCCCAGCATGTTGTATGCTTGCACAGGAAGAAGAATCTCTTGCACCTGCAGAAGACAATATGTATTCACAGGTTTTTTCTCTGATTTAACTTCATCTTTTTTATACATCCATAAGTTTGTTGTCATAGGGACTGTACCAAGGAGGACTTTCTCGCGCCTCTTCTTCCCCCTTTTTATTTTTATTTCCTCCTTTAAAGGTCTCAGAAAAGCTGCCACTAGGAATTACAAGCTAGCGATTAATGGAGCTGCGTCAGCCTTTTTTTTAACGGGTTTAACTGCATGTTAATGAAATAGTATCATTTTGGTAACAAAATGGCTGTGGCGCACAACTGCCCTTTTTTAACGGAGATTTGCGTTTACACAGATAATTCTTCTATAATATCAATTTATATCTATGTTAAAAGTGTGTATATTCTCCATTTCCTCTGTTGGTGTTTATGATACACTAGAAAAATTAGCATTACAACAATTCAACAAGCATTAAAAGTGGTTAAATAATCCATGATTCCACCAGAAAAGGAGGGGGCGGTTAAAGGTCCCACACTTAAAATAGGTCCTTCCTAGTTTGATTGGAATTTTATAACTAGTCTAGTGTCACTCCTTCATACGGCATGTTTCTTTCTTTTTATGGAGATATTATTCAGAAGCTGTGTCACCTCTCATCACTCAGTGCCTCTGTCCATGTAAGTGAGATGGAAAGAATAGGCATGTGGTCAGTCAGTCATGTCTAAGAAGACCTTGGAGGACCAGGGAGCTTTGCCGCCGGGATTTGACAGCACAAAGCTGATATATTGGTTCACTCAACAGACAAGCTCAGGCAAAAAAAGCAAGACACCATGACCATATCTGGAATACTAAATCATACTGGAATATCATCAGGTTAATTCCTCCTGAGGGTTGGGAACTAATCGGTCCAATATACACTTTAAACGACTTGGAGGTAGAATAAATCATATCACTTTATGATTAAAAGAAATTCCTGAAATATTTCAACTAGATTACTGAGAAAAAAAGAATGTTCTTTTCTCAGGGTAGAATAATGATACAATAAACAATTTCAATTATTTAAAGGGGACATATCATACAAAATCAACTTTTTTAGCCTTTAAATATAGTTTATTGTGTACTTGGAGTCTGTAGGAGTGCAGAAAAGTTTAAAGGAACTATCCCTAATCCTACACAAATTTGAACCATGGGTGAGAAGAACAGTTTAGTTTGAGGTGTAAGCCCCTGCCCCCAACTGTTTTTCCCCACGAAAAACCCTCCTCCTCTCCTTCCTGGTCACATGCACAAGACTAAACACACGACATAAAACTTGCAATATCATCTTTGACATAAAAATGGTTACATCTCAGGTAAATGATATTCCAGGCAGTGGAGGTCTCGGTACCTTCCCTCGTGCTTTCGGCAGCCATTCTGTTTTGTTTACATACCCTGTCGACACGTTAGAGGAGCTGCTGCTTAGCAAAGGCTCCGCTCCTTATTGTGCCATTGGCAGAGAATAGTCGTCCCGTGTTGTCCCCACTTCACTGCTTTTTCCTACTAAAAAAAGCCTGGACTCGCTCAATTGCGCAATCAATTAGTCAATTGTTATTACCAAAGTACATCTTTTAGTTCATAAAAAATTGTGTAAAAATCATTTTTCTTAACCAGACAAAAATAAATTCAGGTATAGTTCCTTTAATTTAGTCTCTCAAAGTGTTGAGTCATATTTTTCAGTCCGTTCAGTTGTCTCTTTCATCTGTTACGTTTTTCTAACTGTTAAGTCACTGTATTTTCTGCAGAACAGCTAAATAAGGTCATGGACTTCCGGCTGATCAATTTTGAGTATCCGCCATGTTTATTTCACGATGCGATTTTGTAGTCAAACTACAGGTATACCTACGTTGAAAGAGAATAAGTTCGGTTTGGTTGTTGGGTGTATTAAGGGTTTGGTTAAGTTTTATTTTTCATGGAAATCTACCCACATCAGTGGGGAAAGTCCTATTCAAGGATGAGTGCATTCAGCAACCTTCGCCAGTATCAAGAAGGATTTGCTGAAAGACTTCATCTTATTAAGGGGTCAGTTCCTTCTCTCTGTGGAAACAATGGACAGAGCAAAGCAGTAAGCTGCAAATAATGCTAAAATGGCAACAACCTTTATTTACATGAATTATTGTTTGTTAAAATAGCGTCCTGGCCATTGTTTTGATAGTAGCATTGTATAATTACATAAACAGTTTTGCATTGTTTTTGCTCTTTTTGTCTTGTTTCTGCGGCTCTAGATAATTGTTATCAAACTACAAAAATGGCCAAACGGGTTAAAGTGCAGCGCTCCTTGACCTCTAGGTGGGCGGGGTGTGATGTGGCTCAGTAACAGTTAAAGAGACCGCACCAAAACGAGGTGCTCTCAGACGCACCTCAGAACAGGGATAAAAAAGGAGCCTGTGGAGCTACAATAACAAGGAGTTCAGACCAAAGCATTGCAGTTCCACTTTATGTAGACAACAACTGAATGATTTAAGTGTGAATAGAAAGGATTTAAAAGCATGATATGTCCCCTTTAAAAAAAAAAAAAAGTTTAATTTAGTGGGTTTTTTTACCATTCCAAACAAGGTCAAAATTATACACACAGGCTTTTTGTAGCAATCAAGAAGCAGCTAGCACAATTCTGGCTGGATATTTCACATAACTGACTACCTTTATTTAATTTAAGTTGGCTGGTTTTCTGGCAAAGGCCTAATTTTTCAACATAGTCTTCAGATTTTCAAAAGGGTTAAGGTTGGGTTTTTTTAGAAAGCCATTATGGAAGGTTAAGGTTAGCCTGATTTATCCAAATCGTCCTGTTGGAGGATGCAACTGTACCCAAGTTTCAGGCATCTGACTAAAACTTACACTTAAATAAAAGACAATTGGTAATGATGTCCAGTAATATCCCAGTCCCCACCAAGGCTCAAGCACATTATAAACTGGAAGCTGCTGGAACACCAGTTTCACTATCCACATTAAAGTAACTTTTACATCATCAAAGACTGACAAAGTGACTACTCACAAAATAGCACTTCATCCAAAATCAACAATATCAAGCTCTAAATTTGGCAGCATCTGCCTACCTGGACAAGACCAGTGCCTTTTGGAGGAATCAAGGTGAGGCTTTCATCCTAAGAACACCAATACCGTTAAGCATGATGGTGGCAGCTGAGGGTCTGTTTCGCTGGCAGTGGATTGAATTACAAAAAAAGGACCACCTTCAAATTCCTTAGTTCCACCTGAAATCAACTATTAGCCAGTTGAAAGTATGACACATTTAAGTATCTCAGTAGGAGAACAATCCTAAACACAGGTTTTGGAATGGATAAAACAGACTAACATTTATTATCCGGAACAGGCGTGACCTCAACCCTATTGCAAGTTTATGGACTATGCTTGAATAATGAGTTTGTGCCTTTACAACCAACTTAACAGACTAATAAAACTGTGGTAATATATTTAACCAGAATCATGCCAGGTATGTGTTGATAGCACTAGAAAACATGTAGCTACTCTGCAGTATGATGATTATATGTATTCATACATTTAGAATCAGCATTATTGCCCAATATTATATGCACAAATAAAGAATTTGTCTTTGGTTTTACATGCTCACAGCATGCAAACATTTGGTGTAAATATATATAAACCTTTTAGGAAATATTATAAATATTAATTATTATTATCATCAATTGGGGAAAAACCAGAGCGGCAGGTTGTGATAGTGCAATTATATGCTTAGTTTGTTTCATAGCAGTGTAGCTGACTACTCAGGCTGTAAGGTGTTCATTGTGTTCATCAGTGAGACACCTTGGGGGAAGAAACTGTCTCTGTGGCAATTTCTAGCTCTGTAGTGGTTTTTGTAAAAAGCAGTCTTTAGTGTGGACCTGAAGGTAAAAGCCTAAACATTTTGTTTACAAAATGTGTGGGTTGAGAAATTTTAGCTGCCCTTTTTCTGACCCTAAACTTCTGCAAGTCCTGGATAGAGGAAACTCAGGAAATAGATGGAGTTTGGACCTGTTCTGCTTTGTGGCTGAGCCAAACGACACAGTAATAGATGCGCACAGGACAGAATGATTAATGATCTTGCAGACTATGACCACCAGCTCCTTTGGAAGGTTGCACTTCTCGAGTTGCCTTAGGAAGTACTATCTGCAGGACCACAAGAAAGCCCAGCAGAGACTGTGTTAGGACTGTCACATATATCCTGTGTGAAGACCACTCCGGTACCGATAAAGGGGGATTGGTCGACATCAGAATTAATCCACAGTTGGCACAATGTTGTTGAGTATAATGAAGGGAGGAATGGTGGGGGATGTTTTCTCTGAGTCCACCATCTTCTCCAGAGTCTTGAGCGGGTCTGGGTGGTTCTGATTGCACCGGTAGACAAGGCTATCCACTGGTGATTCACTGACAGGCAGAGGCTGGCACTGTGAACTCGGTGAGCCTCTGATAAAGGATGTCTGGGTTGATTTTGTTTTTGCCTGAGCTAAAGTCCACAAACAGGATCTTGGCATATCTTGGTCAAGGCAGTGCAGGATGAAGTGCACTCCCAAGATGATTGCATCATCTGCTAACCTGTTTGTCCGGTAAGCAAATTGCAGTAGGAGGCCTGTGATGTCCTTCAGATGCTTCAACACCACTCTCTCAAAATATTTCACAACCACAGATGTCAGGGAGACAAGTCTATAGTCATTTAATCATGTGATGGTGCATTTCTTGGGGACTGGGATGATGGTGGAATGATTAAAGCAGGAAAGAACCTCACACAGCTCCAGAGACTTGTTCAAGATCTGAGTGACAATGGGGGCCAGTTGTTCAGTGCAGGTTTTCAGGCAGAAGGAGAATATTCTGTCATGTCCTGTAGCTAAAATCTTCCTCAAAGATCTTTAGTGCAGGCAGGGGGTCAATGAGGAGAAGGAAGGGGGTTGTACAGTTGTTGGTGGGGCATGCAGGTCATCCTTTGTGTGGGAGTGGGGTGTGGGCAAATGAGTTCGAGGTGTTACAGTGCTTTCACACCAAACCGTTGGAAAGCTTTGCACCGTGCTAGTATTGGGTTTCTGGAGCTGATTATGCCAGTGTGAACCCATCCCGGACCCTGAAATAGACAAAAGAGCTGTAACCTGGCACAGTTACAACTTCTGGTCTTGGCATGGTTTATCTGGACCCTGGAGCAATTTGCTTGCAGTGTGAATGCATTTTGGAGGATGTAACATAAGAGCAGTGCATTTGAGTAGAAGAATACACAGTAGAGGAAAAAGAGTGCACTTTGAAAAAGTGTCATGGGGCTACGTGGGGTAGTGAAGAGGTGCAGGCAAACACCTACATTTGAAAACCAAAGTGGCAACAGAAACCCCGATGAGATGGAGTTTCTTCTTTGTGCTTTTTTTCTCCTCGATCAGGGCAATACTGCCCCCGAAACAATCCGTTGAAACTGCATTACTCGTTTGGTCCGGTCTAAAAGCTTTCTGTGTAAAAGCAAACCAGGCCAACTATAGGTGTGAATTTACTTACTTTTACAGATCCTTAGACCAGACCAGCAGTATTCATGTGCCCTTAATTGTTGTTTTGTAAACTTGCGGAAGAAGCTATTAAGCTCATCAGCTAGTCAGGGTGTCATTACATGAGGGGGATGGGGTCCTGTAGATGGGGATATCGTTCAGGCTCCTGCAAACTGCTGCAGAGTCATTAACTGGGAGGCTGGTTTTTTAGCTTATTGCTGTAGCTTCTCTTAGGTACTCTGATCTCTTTGGTCTGGTTATTTCTTGCCCGCTTATACAGGGCCCGACCCCCACTCCTGTAAGTCTCTTCTTTGGTCCAATGCTGCTTCTTGTTGTATGTGTGAAAGGTCTTGGTCTGGACACACACATCCTCACAAAAACTCATATATGATGTCATAGTCTTAGCAAGTTTATCCAGGTCAGTGGCTGAAGCTTCAAAAACGCTCCATTCCTCGCAGTTTATGCAGGCCTGTAACTTATGCTTTGACTCATGAGTCCACTTCTTAACAGTCCTTACTTATAGATTTTCCATTTTTGCATGTAAAAACCAGGATCTCAGAGAAACTCTCTGGATCAATTAACGGAAAATAACTGCTCAGAGAGGACTGTCTGATGCTTAGGAGTTGCTCTCTGGTGAAAGTAACTGTAGTAACTATAATATGGCAGCAAAGAAACTGCAAATACGGAAAAAAAACACTACGCACGAGTGAGCATAGTACCAAGCACCATCTTGGATTAAAACTCTGTAATTTTGAGCTTGTATGGCATTGTGTAGAGAAATTTAACAATAAATTCCAACTTGAGCACTTAATTCCTATTTAGAAAAATTATTGGAGTTGCATGCTATATTACAAAACTGGTATTTTCATTCATGCCACTGTAGTGAACAGCTGACTGGAACTGTATATGTGATATTATAACTAAACGGTTTTCACTGAGGCTGCTACTAAATTTAAATATGAGAAGCACAGTGTCAGGTGCTACAATCATTGTTGTATATTGTTTTTTATTTCTTTTTTTATTAACTCTAACTATTTGTCTTAAAAGATTCACTAAATCTCACAGTATGTCCATGTGTAGATCGAATATTTTTCCATGGCCAGAAATGGCATCCTTACCCTCAGTGCTCTCATATCATTCCCATCATATCCATCACACCAATTACTGCTCCCAGGGACAGCTGTATAGACCATTACAACAGGAAAGGATGGCATGAGTGGACCACAATTTACAATCAGCATGACTTTTGGGGAAACAAAACTGTATTTTTTTGACAGAGCCACAGGAGTCAACTCTACACAGTAAGAGTCATCCGCCAGCTGTGTGTAAAATGCCGCTGTTACATGTTTTTTAAAATCCTATCTTGATGTCTCTGTCAGTTTTGGTGCTCCAATTGCAAATGTTCTTAAAACTTCATCCAGAGCTGAGATATTTGGTACATCAGTTAAAATGGGCTCTCCATGTACAGGTACATATAAAAAATAATATTGTGAAAAAGTTCAATATTTTTCATCACTCATTTCAGAAAGCTAAACTCGTTTATGATATAGTTTTTTTTACACATAGAGTGAAATATGTTTAGCCTTTATTTCTGGTCATTTTGATGATTATGTATTAAAGATAATGAAAACGCAAATTTTTATATTTTACAAAATTACAATATTGCAAATATATTTAAATATTGGAAACTCATTGTGTCACACCAGAGTAAGAAAATTACCTGCTAAGGTTTCATGAGCCCCAACATGGTCTCTGTCTGGATCAGTAGGCTACACAATCATGGGAAAGACTGCTGATTTAACAGTTGTCCAGAAGACAGTCATGACACCCCTCACTAGGACGGTAAGCCATCAAAGGTTATTGCTAAAGAAGCTGGATTTTTCAGTGCTCTATCCAAGTATGCTTAGAGAAAGTTGAGTGGAAGGAAAAAGTGTGGTACGTAAAGGTGCACAGGCAACATGGATAACAGCAGTCTGGAGAGGACTGTAAAACAAAATCCACTCAAGAATTTGGGGGAGATTCACGAGGAGTGGACTGAGGCTGGAATCAGTGCATCAAGAGCCACTACGCACAAAGTAATCCTACACATGGGCTACAAATGCTGCGTTCCTTGTGTCAAGCCCGTCCTGAACAAGTGACTGGACTATAGCTCAGTGGTCCAAAGTCCTCTTTTTGGATAAAAGTGAAGTTTGCATTTATTTGGAAATCAAGGTCAGAGTCTGGAAGAAGATGGAAAAGCACAGAATATACATTGACTGAAGTGCAGTGTGAAGTGTCCACAGTCAGTGATGATTTTGGATACATGTCATTTGCTCTTGTTATTCCACTCTGTGTTCTGAAGTCCATAGTCAACACATCCGTCAACCAGGAAATTTTAGAGCACTTTGTACTGTCCTCTGCTGACGAGCTTTATGGAGAAGCAGTTTTCAATTTCCAGCAGGACTTGGCCACTGGATGGTGCCTCCAATGCAGACATTGACTCTTGCAATTGTACACAGGGCCCTCTCTGCCAGTGAGAAAGAGACGATGAGCCATGGCAAAGAACGGAGGATAGAGGAAACTGGACAGAGAAAATCGCAGGTTTCAGGTGAAATGGGAGGCAGACCATCTGTTCACAGAATTTCAAGGCAAACCTATGTGTTTAGTCTGCCATTAAGGATTTTAATATAAGTCACCACTACATCACATTGCACAAAGCTAAGTATGAGAAGTATACTAAAGCTGCAAGGGCTGCTGTTGAAGCCATACCCAAATAAAAAGTACATGAACAACAGCAAATTTTTACCAACCACAAAGGAGTCTGCACTTAATCTTATGCTGTTGCACTTGGGCATGCTAAAGTAAAAAAAAAACCTTTCAGATGGCAAAACCTTTAAGAAGTATGCAATGGAAATGGAAAGATCTTTTGGTGACGATAACCTGGTCAAAAACTTTGATATAGTCTCCTTGTCTCATCGCAAGGTAATCCACAGAATTTTTGACATTCACGATCATGTCGAGGAGAGGCTGAAACAAGTTATGCAGGACTGCAAGTACTCTCCTTGGCCTGGGATGAAAGTACAGATGCGAAGGATGTCAGCCAGCTTTTGATTTTCACAAGAACTGTTGACGGTTTATTTGAAGTGCACAAGAAGTTATTGTCTTTGCATTAAACGACCAGCCGCACGGACATATTCAACCCAGTCAACAGTTTAGCAAACTTATATGGTGGCGTGGACAAGCTGCAGGTGTTGTTACGGATGGAGCAGGGAAGACACACCAGTTTCGCAGGGCTCCTCCAACAGAGAGGAGTGAATTGCTCTATCCTGCACTGTACCATACATCAGGTATACATTAAGTGACATGCCAGAAAAATATAGGTTAACATCAATGCATATTTCATTATCTGTCGGAAGCCCTTTGCGCCAAGACACTGAACTTTAGCCACGTTATGGATTTTATGACTAAAGTAACCAATCTCATCTTAGGAGGACACAGATCCCTCAGTCTTAGGAGATTTTTTAGCACTTTTTGATAAAGGGGACGCTGCGTATGGGGATTTAGAAATGTACACAGAGATTGAGGAGTCAGGGAAGTGTCTTAAATGTTTTTTGCACTGCGTTCTAAATTCCGGTGTTTTTGAAGAACATGGTTTGTGTTGATATGAGTGCAAAAAAATGTTCCTCAGCTCGAAACATTACCTCACAAACATAAGGCTAATATACCGAGAGACTGCAGGAGCAGTTCAAGCATCGTTCCCGAGATTTTCATGCAATGCAGCCATAGTTAAAGCTATCAGTGATCCCCATTTCCACTGCTGTCAGTGAGCAACCTTCAGTGTTGCAGCTGGAACTGTGCAACCTGCAGTCAGATTCATTTTTGGCGCAATGAGAAGGAAATTTCGTTTGGAGTTTGCTTTCACAGTGTGGTTTTCCACTCCTCTGAAAGCTTAAACTCTCAATCACCAGTATGTTTGGGAGCATGTGTGTTTGTGAGAATTGTTTTTTTAACAATAAACCACATCAAATCTAAAGAGAGGAAGAGGGTCACAGATTAAACCATTTTTCCTCTGATACAGATTGGATGCACAAAGATGGACATTGATATGCAGTCAATAGTAAACCAGCAGGTATTCTTTTATGTTTCTCATTGAAATATAACCAGTAGGCCTTCTACTGAGGGTGGTGAGGTAGAATGAATATACATGTAAAATGTCTTTAAATCTTTAATGCTCAGTGTAAAAATGCACAAAATTAGTTATTGCAATCAATGTCTGTCTGCTGTTCTCCAGCTTTCTGTCACCCCTGAAGTGGATGGTGATTGGTAGGTTGTATTTTCATGATTTTGAGAGCCATTTGGGCTGAAAAAAAGAAATCACTTTTATTATATCTGGTTAAGTGTGCAGCCCTGTGTGGCCCTCTGGTAGTGTCGCCAAATCCATCCAGTGTTGCCCATCCCTGATCTATATAATATATGAGTTTGACTTTCTGAAATGTGTAAACAAAGATATTGAACTTTTTCAAGATGTAACTATTTATGTTGAATCTGTCTTGCTCACCTGTCAGAGAAGGGTTTTCCATGTTGTTGACAATGAGTTATTTTCTGGCTGATTTGGGGCTAGGGTTTTTATAGATGTCAGCAACGTGATTAATAATATTGCTTGTTTTTCTAATGTATTTATGCTTCTCCAAACATATTAACAGACTGTCGATTTTATTCTAGTTAGTATTTAGAAGGCTAATCTTTTGAATGCTCACATTTGTTTGTAATTACTGGCTGCAGATGCACATTGTGGCTGTTTTGTTAGTGTTGAGATGCAGTGTTAGTCCAGTTTGAATTGGAACTAAATGGAGAACTGGCTTCACAGTCAGTTTTAATTTCTAACAATTACCAGACCAACAACTGATTCAAGTATATCAGTAAGTAAGTAAAGTAAGTATTAATACGCTTTGGTGTAACAATATGTAATAGATGTCAAATTTATTGAATAATTATTGTATTGCCTGGGCATGTGTTGTAATAGTATTGTCAACACAAATTAGTGCACAGAATACTTGTAAAACAAACAAATATTTTGTAAAACACTTTTCTTTATTTGAAAGGATGCCAGCAATGTTTTTTGTCACACCACACAAATTTAATCACTGAAACTTTCAATTTCTGGTTTCAGCACCATCAAAGGCTTTCTTACTTGTTTGCCCTTTGGTTAAATAGGTCCCTGTTGTTCTAACGGTCATACAACCATCGCTTCAATGTTACTGCTATTCTATCCATACTCAACATTTGTTGTGTATGAAATCATCCAATAAAATGGGAAAGTGTTAGATCAGACCTTCTAATTAGGCTGATTTTAACATGTTCATTCTAGTCTAAGTGATTGCAGTGCCAAATGTTCCCTCTAACAGCTAAATGACCTGTGTGAAGTATTAATTGCAATCTGTTAGTTATACATCTTAATTAACCCCCTCTCAACCTGCACAAGCAAAGAAAGTGTGAAAACAGTTCTTTTTTTCTAATAAGATTCAATCAGCAGCTAAAAGCACCTTCTTTGTATTGCTTGTGAGCATGTTCTCCAGTTAATTGCAAAATGCATGAGTAAGGCATTGCAACAAAAGTAATAGCTATAACAGTGGGAAAATAATACAAATGCCTTCATAAAAAGGGAGAAAAAATGTGCAATAACTTCACTCTTAATCTGTTTAATTACTTTTCAGTAAAGCGTAAAACCGTTTCATGTCACAAAATACAAAATAGCCTATTGTCGAATTTCTTTCAAAATAACATCTATCAATTGAATAGCTCTTTTAGAATTATCCTGTTTATAGAAGTTTTCAGAGTGAAACTGAATTTATTACTCCTATTAGTATACGGCAAGACTCCAGCCATATTGTTGCAAATGTAGAAGGTTTGACCAGGCAAAAAGATTGAGTCTCCAACCTAACTTAAGTAATAATGACATGATAAAAAAGGAGAGGCTAACAATTTGATGTTGAACAACAGACTTATTTAGTATGGTTGCATAACAGATGTATCTATGTGCAGCTCTGTGGACAGGTCAAGGCTTTTCCACAACAGAATCCGAGACATAGTTTTCAAGCTGACAATGACAGGTTTGTCTTGAAATATATGACAGAACTGCATTCTTTCAACTGTAGTGGGGAAAATGGATAGTGAAGCCAATATTCTCCTCTCCTCTGAATATTTTTTTTGGTTTGAATATTTTTCAAACCAAATGTCACTCAAGTAGCTCAAGTAATATCTTTCACACATTGACAAATATCAACATAAATTAAAAAAATGGGTGGCTGGACCACAGTGGGAGGAGGTCCTTGGGTCATTAAAAAAGTAAATAATATGTTTTATCATCAAGACCCCCTAGTCCCACTCATTGTGCAAGACTCCACACCTGAAGAAAAAGCATGACAAAGCTTGTTTAAAGTTTTCTGCAGACGATTTGGACAAGCCTATGCCATACTGGAAAAATATAGTCTATTCAGATGAGACACAAATTTGACTCTTAAGTGTCACAGCTCACAATATGTTTAGAAGAAAAACGGTCCTACACAGCACTTCAAATTCACTAGCATACCGACAGTGAAATTTGGAAGGGGGAACATCACGGTGTGGGGCTCTTTTTCAGCATATGGCATTGGTAAACTTATAATTGAAGGAAGAATGAAGAGAGAAACAAATTGATATATTCTTGATAGTAATCTGATGATTAAACAAGTGAGGATTTTTCAGTGAGACAATGATGCCGGAATTGCAGCCAAGGAAACTCAACTGTTTTCAGAGAAAAACGTTGAGGCTGCTGGAATGGCCCAGTAACTCACCATGAAGATCAGGGTACATAGATGCTCCCAAGAACCCTAAAGGTTTGAAGACAGTTGTGTATAAGAATCACTCTAAATCACAGTGAGCAATCCATGCAACCTTTTTCTCCATATAGGAGATATCTAGAAGTTGGTATGGTTACTTTAAACGGTTGGATGTTTTGGGCTGTTACCAACACTTGCTGTGAACGGGAAACTGCCTATTAGAAATATATTTTTACTGAGAAAAGCATTCAATTGTTGAATACCTTTTTTTTTTCCTGCTCTACAGTATTATTAGTGTGACTTATCCATAATGCTGCACAAAGTTGAAGGTTAATGTACCTGCATTTCAACTACACTGCTTTTGCAAAATATTCTGACTTTATTTTCTATGCTATGCATGATTGCAGTTTTAAGTTGTATGTTTTATTTGGGAAAAAATGGACTGTTAATTTTTAATGTCCTTGTTTAAATGGTAAAACTGTTTTAAATGAATGGTCCTAAAATGAACCCATCGTTTGTTTCTATTTATTTGCAAAGAATAATATTCTTCCATTAACTGCAGCCTCAGTGTGCCCTGATAGTTTTTTTATCAGGATTTTAATAAGTGAAGCTAATAGAATCTTTTGTTTATTTAATCAGAAAATTAGCAAATATATGGTGCTTTCAACAGTAATTTAATACTCCAACTGAAACTGTTCCAACTGGCAATAAAAAAATTAAAAGATTGCACTTAAACTGCAAATATTTTGCTGTGTTTTGGGTTTGTGTGTGTACTAATGACTATGAAAATGGGATTTTAAACATCTTTAATAGAATTTTAAAATTCAGTTTAATGAAATCATTTGCCAAATGAATAATATTTCTAATACTCAGGTATCCTTCGAGGAGTAGTCCCTTCATAGTCGGAACTATATTCAGACAGATAAAAACATCATTAAAGCTCCCGAGGTGAAAAAGAGGGAAAATAGGGGAAATTAATTTTCTCAGATTGAGGAAGGGAAGAAATCATTTAAAACAAAAAAGAAAGGAGAAATATTCTCCAAACACTGAATGACAGTAAGCTAATGAAATGCACCTTATTAGACTGAGTTGAGATACTGTTCTTGTTGGATCCCATTCAAGATTTGATACATCTCGTACCCAAGGCTATAATGACGGGAACAAAACTTATCACCAACTGCAATATAAAAGGCAAAATGAGAAAAAAATGCAGCAGCTCAGTAATGATTACATTCCTTATGAAAGTTGTTTTTATGTTCACCAACTAATTGAGGTAATGGTCATTGGTCGCTTGTTCACTGTTTCATAGTAGATGTAGAAGCCAGTGGTGCCTTTTTTACCGACAGAAGCTAATGAAAGCTGAGCTAATTTGCTGCTGCTCATATCTAACTGATTAACCATGATGATAATTTGCATTATATATGTACACCAAAACATCTATTAGTGAATTGGACACTAAGGATTGTTTTAGAATATAGCTTGTAGTTTGCTTGCCATTGTTAAATGCAATGTCTTAACAAAAAAGTTTAACATAATCTTTGTTTTCTTAAGATCTTCTAAATTTCACTCATGTGACTTTTGTGACTGATGTGAAAACCATGTTTGGAGCTCAAAATGACTGAATTCAGTCATGACTGTTAGAAGTATTGTGAGACAAATAAATCAAATGTGGTTAGTTGGTTGGTCACAGTAACATCAGGAATGAATAACTACCAGATGGTAATGGGATTGCCTGTTGATAGCCCAGATACAAAGCTCATTTAAAACTGTTATAAGATGGAGTTGAAATGGGGATTGTACAGCATGATTATTGTGTACAAATTCATCACAGTTGTCAAAATTATAATAGTAGTATTTTTCATCATTTCACTCACATGTAGATTTTCACCAAGGCACATTCCTATTAATATATTTTTACAATAGATTTTTGTGCCATGAAATCAAGAATTTGTCTGGTTGAGAATACCGGGAAAATTAGGAACTACATAAATAAAACAATAAAAAACTTATAGATTAGCAAAGTTTGCATTAGCCTTTTTTTATTTTCGTTTGATAACTAATTCCAGTCAAATGAACGCTTTGTTCAATCTTTCACTTCTGCAAATTTTTACAAGAAATCAAATAACCTCTGTTTAACAAAAGGGAAAAAAAATATTTTTGTCTTTTTTTGAGCATTACACACAGTGCACCCAGCATTAGGATAGTTTTAAGCATTTTTACAAGTGTTAATTTGAAAACCAAAAAAATGTATGTACCTCCTTAAATAAAATCTCATACTAACTAAAGTCTGAACTTCGAATGCTCCTGGGTAATCAGATTGGTGTTTTTACCAGTACTGTTTTAACTACCTTTATTTTTTATAAGAAGTTCAGATGACTGTGTATATTCCAAAGGCTCTTAATGAAGGTTTGATGGCAGTTGCTTCTCAATTCATGTCCTGAATTTAGGCATTTGACAAAATATGCTTGTCGGACAACTTCAGGGCAAAAATAGTCTTGTATTAGCATTCTGGCTCTTTGCAAAATATAGCAAGACCCTCTACTATCATGAGAGGTGTCCAGGCAAAGAGGCATGCTGAGAATACATTAAATAGACAATCAGTTTGAAGATTGCATACATCTGTCTATCGTTAACCTACTTTGCATTAGCCATATGAATCAGAAAACTGATTGTGTTATTTCCTTCTGCATGTAATATCTTTAAAAGCCTTACTTGCACAGTTACAATGTCCAAAATATAGCCAGATTCAAGATGTTGTGCTTTTAAGGGCCTAAAATATCCTCTTTGTTTCTAGCAAGATGCCCGAGATACTGCGTGCGATGGAAAATAAAAAAATACCCAGGTAAACAAATATGATTTTATTGGTAATTTCGGTTTAGAATGTTACAACTGCAGCAGATTTATTCATGGTAAACATTTCAATCGATGACCAAGAGATTTGCAAAACTGTTTATAAAATAATAATATTCCAAACATACAGTACGGTTATGTCCTCAAGGAGCTAAAAGCAGCACACAGCACTAACATAAGCAGAAGGCTCGACGCTACTGCTATCAACCCAATGGCCAGGACGTCATATTAACACACAATAAATTCATGTCTAAGATAAAGTTTGCTGTTATTTTAGCGTTTTTTGCTGCTTACTGCTTTGCTGTACTGAACTGACCAGGCACTTCAAGAAAGGTTTGGATGCTGGGGAACGGTATAATGAATTGTTTGGGCTAATACACCCAATAACCGAACCGAACGTATCCTCAACTCTGCGTAAGCATACTTGAACTTCAACTAAAAAATTGCACGAAAATAAAATTTGACGGATATGCGAAACTGATTAGCCGGAAGTCCATGACCTTATTTAGCTGTTTCGCAGCAAATACTGTGACGTAACAGTTGAAAAACGTAACTGGTGATAGAGAAAACTG
The DNA here is from genome assembly GCA_036173005.1 of Crenichthys baileyi. NCBI lineage: Eukaryota > Metazoa > Chordata > Actinopteri > Cyprinodontiformes > Goodeidae > Crenichthys > Crenichthys baileyi. The sequence goes on from JAHHUM010001758.1 coordinate 310,314, forward strand.
AATGGTCTGAAGAATATGACACAAACTGAATATAAAGATATCTCCCCAAAACACTGGAGAGGATAAATTAAACCTTTCTGTGCTCCTACAGACTCCAAGTACACAACAAAATATATTTAAAGGCTAAGAAAGTGGATTTTGCATGATATGTCCCCTTTAACACAATTATCTAATTGAGAGAATAATGCTGCATTTGGAAAAAAAAAGAACAATGGAAAATATAAATATTGAATCATTTTTGAGGCCTTTTCTTTTTCCCCTGGTGTTAGACTGGTATTACATTTAGTAAATTGTCTGTTACATTACCAGTTGGAAAAACCAAAAAATTTAGAAGGTTGTGTTAACATTTTAAAATTAGTCTGATTTTTGCATTAATAAGGCAATGGCCCAGTACCCTCTATTCTCTTACATTTCCCTTTCACTTTTTAAACCTAGTGGCGACCCTAACCTTGTAGCAGTGCCCCATAAGTAAATAGCGTTCCCAGACTGTGTTTTTAACATGGCTAAAGACTTTAACAATGCAAACCTGAAGTCTGTCCTGCCCAGTTTCCACAAGAAGGTGAGCTTTTTGACGAGGGAAAATAACACTCTGCACTAGGTCTACACTAACATCCTAGATGCCTATAAAGCCAATGCTCTGCCACATCATGAACTCTCAGACCATCTCTCTCTCTGACAACAACAAAGACTGTAAAAGTGTTCCTGAACCAGAAGCCGTGGCTCAATAAATAAGTACGAACTCTGCTCAGAGCAAGTGACGATGCCTTCAAGTCAGGTGACCAGCAGGTTTACAGAGGCCTGTCTGATGCAGGCAAAGAGCAAGCACAGACCGTGAATCAAGGTGTGCTTTAACAGCAACAACTCCAGGCATATGTAGGAAGGGATAAAGACATTCGATGGCTACACAGACACCTGTGCATCGACAAACAACTCAACCAACATATTAGCTGGCATCCTGAACCAGTTCTTCACCCACTTCAACCATTGCAACAGAGAGGTCTATATCGATCATGTTCTTTCAGTGGGGGATGATGTCCCCATCTGTCATCTGCAGTCTAAAGTGCGCACCTGCACTCAAATCAGCCATCATCGTTCCAGTGCCTAAGAACACAGTGATCAGTCTAATTGACTACCACTCAGTTGCTCTTACTGCCATCATCATCAAGTGTTGTGAGAGAATCTTTCTCTTTGACATTAAAGCTGCCCTCCCTGTTTCCATAATAACAGCCCTCACACACCTGGATAGCGCTGATGTGAGGATGCTGTTTGTGAACTCCAGCTCAGCCTTCAATACTGTATTACCCCACAGACTGATTCAGAAGTTGAGCAACATGCGCTATGGCAGCTCACTGTGGGTTTGGATCTTGGACAATCTTAGTAACAGACCCTAGAATGTCAGGATGGGAGACCACATCTCCAGTCTCATACTGAGCACACACCCTCAGCCCCACCCCGACTCTCTCCTAACACCATCATTAAATTTGCTGACGACACCACTATTATAGACAGATTTCGAATAACAATAAATGAGCCTAGAGAAAATAGGTCTGTCATCTGAGGCAATGTAATAGCAACAACCTAGACCTGAACACAAGACCAAAAAGATCATCATGGACTTTAGAAGATCAAAGCGCTCTGAACATTCCCCCCTCTTTATTTATGGATAGGACGTTGCGAGAGTGGAGAGCTTCAAGCTTCTTGGACTCCACATCTCTGCTGAACTTACCTGGTCCATAAACATGTCACACCCTGAAGGGACAGGCACAGCAAGGATTTTACTTCCTCAGAAAACTACACCAGGCTTGTGTCCCCCAACAGCTGCTGACAACTTTAATGCTCCACCGTTGAGAGTATCCTAACATACTGCTGTACATTGTGCTTCAGCAGCTGTGCAGCAGAAAACAGGAAGAGCATGCAGGTAGTGAGAGCAGTAATGTGGGTGATTGGGATAATTAACTATCCACATTAGTTCAGTTACAGAATTATGGTTTTATGGTTCAAGACATATGGGTAAGACTTTGTTCTGTATGTCTTAAAGCACGACTTACAGCCTTTACAAAATTCTTGTACACTTGAAATTTAAAACTGCAAGGAAAAAGACTTGCAGAGAAATGAAAAAAGTATCCCTTTTTGTTAACACAGCTTAAAGCTCTGACGCTGACAACTTTTTTTTGTGTAAGAGGAGGAAATACGCATAACACACTCTCCTATGAAAATAAATTAGTCACATCTCTGTTGCTTTAGCTTTTTTGCTTAAATAAGACATAAAGACAATTGTGTCAAGCAGCATTTACCAACTACTTGAAAAAAAAGACTCACCAAAGAGTAATCAAGAATTAGAGGGCAAATAGAGAAGTGTCTATAAAGCCCATTGAAGCTTAAAGAATCTAGCACTTTCATATTAATAAAGTGGAAAGCATCAACCGTGGCAATAATACTTGATGTTGGGCCAGTTTTTGCCCACATAGAGAAATGTAGCAATGATTTTTCTGTACAGCCAGACCAAAAGTAATTGTTTTTTGTTTTTTAGATTTGTTTTTTTTATGTTTGTGTAACAAAATCCTGGAAGAGCATCAATTTGTACAATATTTTTTGAAGTTCTAAATGAAAAACAGTTCATGAGTGCATGTTGACCCAACCTGATGCATGTGCCATGTTCCTTGACCGCAGCGCCATTCGCTTTAATGTTTAATGGTGGTTGCATGGTGGCTTTGTGTTGCAAAAGAATTCTCACCCCTGTACCTTTACTACATTTTGCCATGTTAAAACAAAAAAAAAAAAATCTATTTACATTTTTTGAGTTTGTGTAATGGACCAACATGAACTTGTGCATAACTGTAGTTATATTGTGTTTACAATCGTTTTTAACAAAGAAAAATCTAAATAGTATTGCGTGCATATGTATCTAACCCATGTTAATCAGGTACCCCCTAACTTCAAATGCCTTCAGAGTGCACTTATTTTGTAAATTTAATCCCACCTCTGTGTAATTCAATCTCAGTATAAATCCAGCTGTTCTGTGAACGCCTGAGAGGTTTTTTTTTTTACAGAACATTAATGAAAAAACAGCATCTTGAAGACAAGGAAAGCTGACACTCTGAACACGCTATGCTCACAGTGATGGCAGCATGGTGTTGTGGGAAAGCTTTTCTTCAGCACGGAGAGGGAAGCTGGTCAGAGTTAATGGGAAGATGAATGGAGATAAATTCAGGGCAATCCTGGAAGACAATCTAATTGACTCTGCCAAAGACTTGAAACTGGAGTCGAGGTTCACCTTACATTAGGAAGGTGACCCTAAACATACAACCAGAGGTACAATGGAATAGTTTAGATCAGAGTATATTTATGGCACTGTCAACATCCAGACGTAAATCCTATTGAGAAGTATTTTCAGGACTGCAAAATTATTGTTAACAAACAGTCTCGATCCAATATGACCGAGCTTGAGCTATTCAGTGTAGAAGAATGTGCAAGATTTCAGTCTCTAGACGTGCAAAGACAAAGCCTGGAAGAGTTGGAGCTATAATTATAGCAAAAGGTCTACAAACTGTTGACCTGGAAGGGACCACAAGCCACATAATTTAGTTATACCATGTATCCTTTTTCTTCTACTTCACAGTTACACACAGCTTTATGTTTATCACATAAAATCCCAAGAGAATACATTAAAATTATCCCAAGACAATAAAATAAAAATTCTGAGTTGTAATGTTTCAAAATAGAGACAGTAGTAGTTGTATGAATATTTTTGAAAGTTGCTGTATGTTAGATCAAGTGTTACTTATCTAATGTTCTGAGTCAGAGCAGCGTCATTCTTGTTTTAGGAAAGATTAGATTTTCTTTTTATTCTGAGAAGCTCTATTACAAGTAGCACCTGAAAGGACGGCAGTCGTGACTGTTGTATTTTTAGAAGAATAACAGAATAATTATGCTTACTGAATGAAGGGTCTAGAGAATAATAGGTGCCTACTTCTCTCAAAAAGCAATTATCTTGGGCAACTTTTCTCTGTGTGCTGTTTTGGACAGTGGTTGTATGAGCAAAAACATGTGGGTGTATGCATGAGCTTTTGTGTCCTTGGCTTTTTGGAAAATTTGCTTGCATATAAATCTGCATCTTCGGTTTTAAAAATACACCTTCTCTTTCAGATTTCCTGAGTTGAGCTCACAGACTTAATTTTTTATGGTGGGTGCACTTATGCCTGTGGTTAAATGTGTGTAGGTGTATGTGCGTGAAGGCAAAAACAGTGTGTTTGTGTGTTAAAATGCAGACTTTCTGTCCCCTCAGCGGATTGTCGCTCCTGCTTAAATCCTATATGAGCTCAATCCAAAGTGAGCAGTGCTGGCCTATTCTCTAGCCTCAGTTCCTCTGCTATAAGGCTGGCTGAGTGGCGGTAATTGCCTCCCGCCCTGCCAGTTCATGCCTTGACAAGCCACTCAGAATGCAGATTCAAACCATAGCTCCCCTTAGACTACACTGAGCAAGGTGGGCTGTTCGAAATGCCACGGTAGACAACGTTCTTACATTATGTATCCTAATATATGAAAAACCAGAGCTGCAGGCATAAGGTAAAGTATTTTTTCCAGAGACACGTGGAGTTGAGAGGAACATGTTGCCTATTTAAACAGAAAGGTCATTAGAGGAAAAAAACAGCACTATCAAATGATGTCAAACCCAGTCAGAACTCCATTCTTAGGGAGAATAACTATTACAAAGAATACTCATATAAAATACATAGATTTGGCCTAAAGGTCTTTATTTCCTCAAAATTGTAGCTTTTGTTACAGTGGTGGCATCTTGAGATTGAAGGACGTAAACAGAAGTGTATAGTGAATAAACCGTATTTTTCTTTCATAAGCCTTGAAGAGTTTGAATATCCCAAACACCCCTCAGGCACCAACACATTTGATCTAAAACTAATATTGTTCTCTCAGTCTATAATGCTGTGCTGCTTCTTTCTTGCAATTCTGGCTCAGACATTTGTTTGTACAGATGAGCACAGGAGGCCAAATAACATAAAGGCTCTTGGCTATTGAGAAAAATGCTTTCGTGATGTCCCATCTCCCTAATGCTTCTTGCTTTCTCAGTGGATCTTGCCCTGCAGGACACAAGTGCATAATTGTCATATGCAACTAACCCACTTACAGTGTTAAACTGTAACAGACACACATGTACTCGAGGAAATACTCATCCACACATGTATATTTTACGCATGGACACATAAAGATTCCACAGGGCCAATTCTGGCTGGTGGCTGACTGTCACATGTCTAGGACAAAGATGTGTTAAAGCACACGTGCATATGCGATTCCTCAATTTATTCAGAAAAGCTGTGAGAGAGGAGTGATTGACAGAATTTTTGCTTGTTTTAATGTGCATATAGTACTTACAAAAGTGTTCATACATCCTGGACTTTTCAACAATTTGTCAGTTTACAACCGCAAACGTAGGCGTATTTTATTTGTATCTGTGGTGATAAACCAAACAGCACTTTACTGTAAAGTGAAAGAACGAAGATGCACGATTTTTAATCTTTGATTACAAATAAAAATGTGAAAAACGGTGTGCATTTGTTTTCAGCCCCCCAGAAACAATGTTTTGTATTATTGATGGTACCTCGAGTTTGAGACTCCAACTCAAATCGCACTAAAATTGCTAAAAAGTAATACTTCAGACTCGACTTAGACTTGTGCCCATAAGATTTAAAATTTGACTTGGACTCCTGGTCTGAGACTCGAGTCTTTATGACTGTTTTTATCTAATGTAGTGAAAAGTGAAAGAAAGCTATTATGTTATGGCGTTATATTTGTGCCACCAACCTGAGCATGCTTTGAGACCGATGTGAGTGCATATGCCTATGTGAACAAACAATAATTTGTTGTGTGTGTATTTAAATCTCACACATTCTCACTCATTAGGTGTTTTGGCACTTGCTCAACTCTGACAATTTTTTTTTCCGCCTGCTCTGTGCTCTCGCTCAGCTCTGTCTCTGAGCTAGACATTTGACAAAGTGTATGTAAACGAACCACACCACTAGTCAATCACAGTCGTCAGGTCTTTTTCATCCAGTCAGAGTATTCCTCTTAAATACTGCATTAAGTTGGATGAAAACCAGCATATCAAAATACTGCACCAAGCTACAGAACTTACAAAATAAAACCGTAGGATTTATGAAAAATGAGAACAAAATAAAATAAACATTTGAATTTGAAGAACATTTAGTTAGGCATACACAAATGCTTACATTGTGCATTTTAGACCCAGATGAAAAAATACATAGATGAATAACAAACACATCTGCAGACTATTTTTATCACATCTTTCCACTATTTCCATATTATCAGATGGAAAAGTCATGTATGCTCCAATTTGTTTAAATTTTTTACCATTTCAGTTTCTGGTTTTGAAATTAGATGCTGAATTTTCATGTCATTATTATGCAGTTTTGGAGGTTCCATGTGTAATTTGTATTTTCAGTCCATATGAGGTTATTCACTAATATATTAGCACTTTTTTTGATTCATTCAGAAATTAAACATTAATAGGTTTTAATCTGTTTCCATTAATTTTCTTAGAACATAAATGGCTATTTATATTTCTAACAGGGTAAATATTACATTTGATACATTTTGAATATAAAGCAGCGTTTAGCAGTTTTCTTGAGTGGTAAATTATATGTTAAAAGATAAAAATATTACTGTGAATAAATATTGAAAGAGTGAAAGATAATATCTTATTCTGGAGTGCTCGACTCATGGTTGTCTTGTCCTCACATTCTCTAACCTGAGCTGTGGATTTCTGCAGCTCTTCTAGAGTTAGCGTGGATCTTATGGGTGCTTTTCTATATAATGCACTCCCCAATGTACTCTATCCCAATGTCAGTTTATGTGAACAGCCTTGTCTTGGTTGGTTTGCAGTTGTGCCATACTCTTTCTGTTTTCAGATGATGGATTTGAACAGTTCTGTGCAAGATGTCCAAATCTTGGGATGTTGTTTTATAACCTAAAACTGCTCTAAGCTTCTTCATAACTTTATCCCTGTCCTGCCAGCTGTGTTCCTTACTCTTTGTGATTCTGTTTGTTCACTAATGATTTTAACCACCCTCTAGTGCCTTCACATAACAGCTGGATTTATACTTTAAATAACACACAGCTAGACAGCTAGACTACTAATTAGATGACTTCTGAAGGCAATGGATTTTATTTAGGAATGGCAGTGAAATGAATACAAATGCACTCCACACTTTTCAGTTTTCTTTTTGTAAAACATCTTGTAACCTTTTACTTTCACAGTTACTATCTGTGAAGTCTGAGGTTGTAATGTGGCACACTTTCTTTAGTAAAGAAATAGTTTCTAGCAAATGCCCAAATAAAGAAGAAAAATGTTTTATGTACGCTCTCGCTCCATCACCCGTATTAGCAGCAGCAGCTCATCAAAGTACCATATTGAAATAGGATGACTCAGACTGATGACGCTTTGAGACCTGCTGTGCCAGAAGTGTAGCAAACTCTAACATGTTTGCCTCATTCTTCTTGTGTCCCCCTCGCCTGCTTTCATTTTCTGCTAAGTGGATCTAAACACTCATGCACTCAGAAATAAGTAGATATTCCTATTATAAGACCTTGCATGACAGATTATTGGATGGGTGCCTCTATTAGATGAAAAAAATTGTTATCCGAGTTCAGAGATTAATAAGGAATATAGTTTTGTCATTTTTGCATCCATTAATTTAGCAATATCAAGCTTACTATGCAAATCGAGAAGGTTGTTTTGAAGTCACTTCTTGATAGACTTTCAGTTTTGCATTACAGAGCAATCTTTCCTGAACACCTGGTATGCTTTGTCAAAAAAGCAAACCACCATATTTTCTAAAATGTCAGCTTGTCCTTTAACCATGGCTCCCACCACATATTAAAAATCTGCTCTGATGACTGAAAGTAATCTAGGATTATGTAACTGCAGCTGCACAGCAGATGCTGTGATCCACTTGCCTACTAACTTGGGTTTCACATTTGTGATTGGTATGGATTTAGAGTAATTATTTGTCATCAAATCGGATTTGGATGTGAGATCACAGATAAACAAGGCAAGTTTATTTGTATTGCACATTTCACAACAAGACAATTCAAAGTGTTTTAAATGATGAAAACATAAAAGAAAATACGTAAAGTACATTGCAGTGGCATAATATAGGAAAGTAAAGAAAAGATACACTCAGAGGTAACTCTAACCTTGATTTAAATAAACTCAGGGATTCATCATTTTTGCAGTTTTCTGGAAGTGTGTTCCAGATTAGTGAAGCATAAGAAATGAATGCTGCCCCCTCCATGTTTGGTTCTGATTCTGGGGATGCAGAGTAGGCTTTAACCCAAAGACCTGAGTGGCCTGGAAGGTTAATATGACGACAAATCTTTAATGCATTTTAATGCTACACCATTCATTAATGTAAAACAGATGTTTTTCTATTCTTTCAGATACAGGGAGCCAGTGTAAGGAATTTCAAATTGGGGTGAATGACTCTACTTTCTTTGTTTTTGGACACAATCAGCAGCATTCTGGATCAGCTGCAGCTGTCTGATCAACTTCTTAGGCAGACCTATTGTTGTAGTAATCAATTTGACCAAAGATAAATGCATGGATGCGTTTTTCAAGATCCTGCTAGAATATTAGTCCTTTTAATTTTGGAAATGTTCTTCAGGCCAACTCTATATACCTTAGAAGGTTCAGGTCTGAGCCCATCACTACACCCAGATTTTTTGCCTTATCTGTGGTTTCTAGCTATACTATCCAAGGTGTGTGCTGACTTTGGCCCAAAAATCCTCCTTTGGGCCAAAAATAATTAATAATTCAGTTTTGGTTTTTTTTAACCGAAGACAATCAAGGCTCATCCATGCTTGAATGGGTTCATAGTCACCTGATGACATTGTAATGTAGAACTGTGTGTCATCTGTATTGTTATGTTAACTTATCTTGTGTGTTATAATCTGAGTTAGTGGGAGCATATAGATATTAAATAGGAGGGGCCCTAAGATCGAACTTTGTGGAACCCTACATGTGATTTTTGTCAGTTCTGATGTAAAGTTACCTGTTGACACAAAGAAATCCCTGTTGTTCAAGTAAGACTCAAACCAGTCAGGTATTGTAACAGAAAGACTGACCCAGCTCTCCTGTCACTCCAGTAATATTTTATGGTCAGCAGTGTCGGATGTTGTGCTGAGATCTAATAATACCACCACTGTGGTTCTTACATAGACTGCATTTAAGCAGATATTATTGAACACCTTGACAAGGGCAGTCTCGGTACTGTGGAGAGCACGGAAACTTGACTGGAAGACATAAAAGTGGCTGGTTAAGAAGGTATTTAACTGGTAACACTGGTAACACACATCTTTTTTAATAACCTTACTGATGAATGGGAGATTTAAAATGACCCTCTAATTTTGCAATATAAACCTGTTCTTTTTCAACAGTGGTATGATATTTGCTGTTTTTAAGGCATGAGTTTGTCATTTGAATCAAATCAGACGTTATAGGCAAAACCTTCTTAAAGAACGGTGTGGGTACAATATCGAGACACCAGAAGGAGCTTAATTTATATACACTGCTCAAAAAAATAAAGGGAACACTTAAACAACACAATATAACTCCAAGTAAATCAAACATCTGTGAAATCAAACTGTCCACTTAGGAAGCAACACTGATTGACAATCAATTTCACCTGCTGTTGTGCAAATGGAATAGACAACAGGGGGAAATATTTGGCGATTAGCAAGACACACTCAATAAAGGGGTGGTTCTGCAGGTGGGGACCACAGACCACTTCTCAGTACCTATGCGTTCTGGCTGATATTTTGGTCACTTTTGAATGTTGGTGGTGCTTTCACACTCGTGGTAGCATGACACGGACTCTACAACCCAAACAATGGCTCAGGTAGTGGAGCTCATCCAGGATGGCACATCAATGCGAGCTGTGGCAAGAAGGTTTGCTGTGTCTGTCAGCTTAGTGTCCAGAGCCTGGAGGCGCTACCAGGAGACAGGCCAGTACACCAGGAGACGTGGAGGAGGCCGTAGGAGGGCAACAACCCAGCAGCAGGACCGCTACCTCCGCCTTTGTGCAAGGAGGAACAGGAGGAGCACTGCCAGAGCCCTGCAAAATGACCTCCAGAAGGCCACAAATGTGCATGTGTCTGCACAAACGGTTAGAAACCGACTCCATGAGGATGGTATGAGGGCCTGACATCCACAAATGGGGGTTGTGCTCACAGCCCAACACCATGCAGGAAGCTTGGCATTTGCCAGAGAACACCAGGATTGGCAAATTCGCCACTGGCACCCTGTGCTCTTCACAGATGAAAGCAGGTTCACACTGAGCACCTGTGACAGACGTGACAGAGTCCCCGTGGAGAGCGATCTGCTGCCTGCAACATCCTTCAGCATGACCGGTTTGGCAGTGGGTCAGTAATGGTGTGGAGTGGCATTTCTTTGGAGGGCCGCATGGCCCTCCATGTGCTCGCCGGAGGTAGCCTGACTGGCATTAGGTACCGAGATGAGATCCTCAGACCCCTTGTGAGGCCATATGCTGGTGCGGTTGGCCCTGGGTTCCTCCTAATACAGGACAATGCTAGACCTCATGTGGCTGGAGTGTGTCAGCAGTTCCTGCAAGATGAAGACATTGAAGCTATGGACTGGCCCGCCCATTCCCCAGACCTGAATCCAATTGAGCACATCTGGGACATCATGTTTCGCTTCATCCACCAACGTCACGTTGCACCACAGATTGTCCAGGAGTTTGCGGATGCTTTATTCCAGGCCTGGGAGGAGATCCCTCAGGAGACCATCTGCCTTCTCATCAGGAGCATGCCCAGGCGTTGTAGGGAGGTCATACAGGCACGTAGAGGCCACACACAATACTGAGCCTCATTTTGACTTGTTTTAAGGACATTACATCAAAGTTGGATCAGCCTGGAGTGTGTTTTTCCACTTTAATTTTGTGTGCCACTCCAAATCCAAGCCTCCACTGGTTAATAAATTTGATTTCCATTGATGATTTTTGTGTGATTTTGTTGTCAGCACATTCAACTTTGCACAGAACAAAGTATTCAATGAGAATATTTCATTCATTCAGATCTAGGATGTGTTATTTTAGTGTTTCCTTTATTTTTTTGAGCAGTGTATATTTTCTTCTAAACTTTTGTAGTTAAAATGGTAGAATTATCATTTTTTTCCAAATTTGCTTTGATTGGACACTACATTGGTATTATATTCGATATTGATGCACAGACTACCCTTCCAATTTTCTGAATTTTCTCAGTAAAGAAGTTGCAAATTTATTGCAGGTTCTGGTAGAGAGGAGTTCAGGTGTTACAGACACAGGAGGGTGTGTTTACCAGTCGAATGTGGCGAACAAGGCATGAACATTATTAATGTTTTTGTGAATGATTTCAGAAAAGAAAGATTCCCTTGCATTATTCAGTTGTACGTCATGTATGTGAAGTCTCTCTTTATAGATCTCATGGTGAATCTGGAGTCCAGTATTTCACCACTTCTCTGACTTTTCAACACTCCCTTTTTTCACTCCTTACCAGTGGGGCATTTCTCCATGGAGATTTTTTCTTACCAGAGACAACCTTCACCTTAATGGGAACAATGACACCAATGATGTCTGAACTTTTAGAGTGGAAGTTTTGCACTAGCTGGTTTACTGAGTTACAGGACAAAGTGGAGATGGAAGAGTAAAGCTGGGTAAAGTTTTCCAGTGCACTGTCCTTAAAAAGGCATTTTCTTATAATATCTCTTTGGCTAATTGAGTCGATGGGAGCTAAGCTTTCAAAGATAAAGCTAATAGTAAAATGGTCAGATAGGGCGACATCAATTACAAAGACCTTGAAAATGTTTAGACCTTTCTGATAATAAGGTTCAAAATAGGTGCCCATTTGTGTTGGCTGTTTAACATGTTGAGTCAAACCAAACTTTTTAAGTTCTTTTGCCCCTGTCCTAGGGGTTGTCAACAAGGATGTTGAAATCTCCCACAATGATTAAATAAACACATATCACAGATAGAAGGTCATTGAAATCATTGAAAAAGTTGTCCTGTTGGGAGTCTGAAGAGATTCCACTTGTTTTAGTGATGTAGAAGCCTCTTTCTGGGTGGAAAACAAAGAAGTTTACATACACTCAGGCTTGAAAGTCACCTCAGCAGACAATACATTGTCTAGGCCTAAAAGTTTGGACGTTGCCAAATCAGTAATTATAAAATGAAAAATTTGTAGTCAGAATTAGGTCAGGAGCTTGTTGATCATTACAAAACCATGTAGATTTCTCTGCAATTTGCAAAGGGATATTTAACCAACGATGTGTGGTTTTGTATGTATATAAGGTCAAGGTTGAAGACAAAATTTAAACCTGTGTGGGAAACAGAAAATCCACTGCAAGTTCCAACTTTGACTCCCAATTTAGGGGTTTAAAAGCACTGAAATTGTATGTTTTGTATCATTCTACCCTGTAAAAAGAAGGGTTCAGCTGCCACATTGAAATCCCTAAATGGAAATGACATTAATGCCCATGATGCGTTGATAGGTTTTGTTTCTTTTCTTATGACTGGGTGCATTACAGCAAGCCAAATACTTACATATAATATATATATATATTGCTACTAACACAACACATTCATTTTCAATAAAATTTCAATAGACAGTATTGTTTATCGCTTATTTCTCCTTCACTTTAAACTGTTGCCACCAACACTGGGACAGTCTAAAAAGCCATTGTGGCAATAAATCGTTAATGACCCTTGGTCCCTTGGAGAGCTGCTTACTGCAGCCAGGGACCCTGCAAACCAGAGTGAGTAGAGCAGTTCCACACTGATAGCTCTGAATATATATGTCCTTGACACGACAAAGAGAGGTGGAGGGCTCAAAGTGGTCACATCACATTAGCATCGAGCATGCATGAGTGGCTTTCAGGGCAGCCTGCTGGAGTCCAGTGGTGGTTATGGCAGTGCGCAGGAGGTTAGGGATGTGGGCTCTAACATGCTTAAGGCACTTCACGGGACAGTCGGATGGGGTCAGTCAGCAAAACCAAGCAGCCACCCTTCAATAATTAAATCAGTCACAGTCAATATATTCTGGCATAGGTGCCTGAGCTTTTTGATCAAAGAAGGTAGATGCAGAAATTAAGAATCTTGACAGAGTACTGACTGAAGGTCCCTCCCAACATCATTTAAGAAACATATGTTTACATGTTTACAAATTAAACTTTGTCACATATGCTTTTTTGAAGTGAGTGTCCTTGGTAAGCAGCTTGTTGCTCTTTATGAAGAGGATGACTTTTCACCCAAGCTCTGGCCTTCTGTCAAATTAGATTAAGGGCTGCTTACTCATTATTGACAGGAGCCACTTGCAGTAATGACCCATAGTGAGAGACTCATTTCCTTTGATGGTAACAACACTGGCTACATTGCACATTTCCCTAAGCACATCTCTTCAGGGGCAGCAAGGTGTCTGATCGCCTTAAGTTTTTTTTGTGATATATTTCATGTTGCAGTGTTCGTTCTGCTTCTGTCCAGCTTTGATCTTTGAAAGTGTCTGTCTGATGTGTTTTTCTTCCCATTTTCCTTCTTTGGCCCACCCCAAAGTCAGCCGACAGTAAGGTTCCATTTCATAAAAACCTCTGAGAGTATACTTCTGTGTGTCATTCGTTTATGTTGGAAAGATGACAGAAATCACATTTAATTGAGGGGTTCTTTTGTTGGTTGAAGAGATAAGAGGGTACGTTGTGAACACATAATGAATACAGAAGAAGCATAGTCATACTTTTCCCTTTTCTTGTCCAGCAGGCTGGCAGCATATGCCATTTTCTTTTTTTTTCTTTCTCACCCCGTCTGCAAGTATGTTTGTGCCATAATATGGATGTTTACAATTATCTGTTTGCACACCTGCGCTAGTGTGCACGGTGCAATTCTGATTATGGACGGCACCGGAGGCCTCGAGCTGAGCAACCACCCTTTACAAACAGCAGGGTGTCCAATGAGATGCTAAAGAGGAAGCCTGTGTGCAACTCTGTGTGATTAACATGAGTCAGACTGCCAGAGAAGGAGGACGCTATCTGCCTCTGATTAACTATGACACATTAAGAGTGCACTTTTAAAACAATTCAGTTGACTTCTCCATTAGCTGCCAAGCCAGAAAAATGACAAGTCATTTTCAAGCAATTGTTAAAACTCCTTTTTAGATCTACTGGGGAAAAAAGAGCAGTGTGTGATTTCAGATGTTTTTGGCACCATGTCAGCAGGAAGAGTTCATAATCAAGATAGAGACTAAGCCACTCATAGGCTTGGAGCTATATTTCTTTGCATTTTCTCTCCATAAGATTTCATATGGTCCCTACTGCAAGCAGTTATCCTACACTGATGGTCTTGGTAATTTCAGTGCATATGTTACCTCTGACCTTTACACGACAGGTGTAAGAGCAACAGTACTCTTGACAACATGGTAACATTTAGCCTGATTTATATGTGTGTTAATGCCATTCATTTCCTGTGACTGTGAGGTGATCCAATATTCATGAGTTCCTTTTTTTCATTCATGAGTCCACATTTTATTCCTGGCTGCAAAGTGAGACACATATTGTTTATCTCTGGTGTTTGTGTGTCAGGGAGATCTGGTCATTGTGACTCTTTGTAGAATTTTATATTTTTGAAAGATGCAGACAAAAAAACTTACAGCTTCTGCTATTGTTGAAAGCAAAATTATTTTGATTATTAGCAAATGCAAATTGCCATGACTATTGAATACTAAAGCTTAGAGCATTACCAGGTAAATGGTTAAATCCCACTACATAACACCAAACCAATCAGAAGTGTTAATAATGAATGTCCAGTTAATTTTACCTCAAATGATGCATTTGAGCCATTCTTTTTCCCAGGGAGAATTAAAATTTATGGAATTTTAAAAACAAGAATTCGGTGTATAAATCTGAATTCATTCCGGGCTATGACTGCTACACACAAGGTTTACATTATACTCACAGACTCAGTTTACTTACTATCAAACTCCACTGTTTGATAGTAAGGATTAATTGGAATGTACCTGACTTGAAATCTGTATGATTCGATTGAAATGCCTTTGTAACGTCACTTGAGACGACATGTGTTGTGAACTGGCACTATATACATAAAACCAAATTGAATTGAAATAGTTAGATACCGGGTATGGACCCACCTTTAAGGCATAGGCAATAAATGTTTAATAAGGTTGATGTTGAGACCATTCCAGAAGTCTAATTTTATCCTCTCCAAAACCAGTTTTAATGTGTGGTGGGAATTATTATCCTACATTCAGTTGTGTCCAAGTTCCAACCAGCTACTTGTAGATTGGAGGTAAAGTTGAAGAATTGCACAAGATAATTTATGCTGTTTGTCAGTAGAAACAAGCTTGCAAATTTCTAAACTGAGAATTTCCTTCAGAATTCTGCAATGGTTTTTGTATGACATGGAGGTAGCTCCAAAGTACTTTTAACCTTTGTTCACTATATGTTGTTTTTATATTATTGATGTAAAGCAACCTTCAGAGTCTTGAGGCGCTTATAAATTTTCAGTATTTAATTCACTTGCAATTTTTGTTGTTTTTTTTTTTTTTTTTTTTTTTGGCTTTCTTTAGGCAAATCTCTCTTCTCCTTATGAAAAGCTGACATAAAAATCTTTAGACCACTGGCTGTTCATTGAGATTTCTCTTATCTTTTGTCTTACTGAAGAATGACTATAGCCCCTTTTCCATTGCTTGTAGAAAGCCCAGGGCGTATTTCGATACAAATGTAATCGGATATTGTACAACCAGCTGCAGTAATAGCAGAGTTTATTGTACAAGTTTATCATTTTTATTTTGTTAATTTGTTGTCACAAAAAGTAGTTTTAGGATGTTTTAGGTGAGCAAGTCGACCTCAAAACTTCATCTGTGCAGTCAGTTCATCAGGAATCAGCCTACTTTGAAATGTGCAACAAAATTTGTTTTTGGAGCAGCAGAGCTCCACATACAGACCCATCTTGCTGCCAAGCTAAGCTAACCGTGCGATTGGACTTGGACTTCACCACTAACAGCTACGTGATCTCAGCCTGGCACTCTGAGATTTCTTGCTACCTGTTGTTTGTGGCGACTGAAAGTGATAATAAAGCGTTTATTAGGTATGTGGTGAATAATTGCAGGTACCAGAATATAAAATGTAATATTTTTTACATTTTAAGGTAATTAAATTATAAGTAATTGTAAACTGCGTCATCACAGTGTTGTAGGAAAAATTACTTTAAAGCAGTGCTGAGGATCTCAAGATCTCAAAATTTTCTTTGTACATAAAAAAATACACATTTTTCTAAAACTGGTTTTTCGTGTAAACCTAACTTAGTGGAGTGTAAACTATTTTTTTTTTTAATTTTTCATAGTTCAATGCAGACAGCTCTGCAGGAGAGACCACAGTGATCCTCTTCACCCTAGTGTCCTGCCATCCTTTACACTACTCCGCATCTTCTACCTTTTTATAAATATTTGCTTTTGATTATAAATAACTAACTCTGACTGCACTGTTCAATGGTTAGGACTAATTGGAATGTATGTACCTGACTTCTGTGAAGTGCCTTGAGACAACATGTGTTGTGAATTGGCGCTATATAAATAAAACTGAATTGAATTGAATTGAATTAAATAGACAGTCAAGCTATCAGTTCCCTGTACTTCTGGACTGATTAAATGTTTTTTAATTCTAATTAAACTTTTTACTAGAAAATTTTTTTCTGTTTGTGCTGTAGTTCTACTTACTAATCTAGTATGGGGTACAACTACAAGAAAGAGCCCAGATTCAATGAGAGGTCTAGAACTAGGAAAAAGAGAACAGAGTTCAGAAATGCATTCCCGTTCTGAACCACGCAAAGCTTAAAAAACAAAATAGTTAAAAATTAAATTGTTTACTACACAGGGAGCCAATGGAGTAATCCCAAGACAGTGACAGTGTTATTCTGTTTTGTTTTTGTTTTTTTCTACTTCCCATTAGATGTGTGGTTGCAGAAAAGACAAACAAGACTGATGCCAAATATAGACGATTTTGATAGTCTAACTTATGTGGAACTACTGAGGTGGTAGAACCTTGGGGAGAATTAAGCTGTGGTAACTGTCTTCATGTAATTAATGTGGATGGATTTGAATTTTGAATTTTTTTACAGTTGTACAACTCTTAACTAAAGAGTTGATATGCTTATTAAAGCTTAAATGTAGGTCAAAAACAACATCTATATTCCTAGATTAGGCCTGAAGATTGAATGATACTGGGTAGGGTCCAAGGTTGAAAGAGATGCTTGAAGGACAAAAAATGGCAATCTCTAACCGACTGTCGCAATCTCTAACTGACTATGACTGTGCTGCTGTCTTCTAGCATTTCACTAGCATTTCACCAATTCATTCAAGTTTAGTGTAATAGATCTTCGTAGTGTAGGGTCTTCAAGAATCAAGGGCATATAAATCTGTGTCATCTGGATAATAATAAGAGTAAGTATTTATGAAAGATAAAGCCTTAAGGATGCAAGTACCATGCATTACTAATCTTGAGTGAAAACATTTACAAAGTGACCATGATTGCAGTGAAAACTAAACAAAAAAAAATGACTTCCTTAAAGAAAACCAATGAAAGTCCCAGCAAGACACATGAGCATCTGAAAAATATTTCAAAGGTTGAATCCATGTTCAGAGGCATCTGAAGCAAAAAAAAAAATGTTTACCTCTTTAAAATGGGAATGCTTGTAAATCTATTTATTGATCCAGCTGACATCTGAATACCTTAAGTTGATACCAAATAGTGGTAAGGAATACATTCAAAACTATAATATTCTCTACAGACTCCTGCTGGGTGTGGTCCATGCTCTTCACTAACCCAGTTACATAATGCATAATGTTAGATTCAGGTGCTTATCACCTATCCATTCATTGTAATCTGTCTTTGAAGTTTAGAAATGCTATGCACATTTGTTATTTAACTTAACTCAAATGTCACTGCTTGCAATATTGCACTAAACCAAGTTCCCGTGTGTACCTTAAGGTGAAAACTGATTCTTCGCAGGAACAGAGAGGGAGAGAAAAAAGTAAATTTTTGTACAACAACCTTGTTCTTGTCCTGTCTTGTCCAGTTCAAAGCAATCTAGCAGGTGGAGTTAGAAAAGAGCCCAATGTTGTCAAACAGAAATCAGATTTTCTCCACTCTCCATTAGCCTTAGCCCATTCCCCCCCCCCCCACACACACATTAATAGACATCTGCCATCACCGGGATAACTTATGTGAGCTCCGTGAGATGACTGCAGATGCTGAGTAGCAGATCATGGAGATGCTTAAGGAAAGAGGAGAAAGATGAAAGAGACACGGCTATCTTAAGATTATTCACACTTGCATTAGAGCTTGTTAGGTCTGTCACTGGATATAATTAACATATAAATCGAAGCTGTTTTGCAAACCAAGCATGGTGCCGTTGCAAGCAAATTTATCCCTCTGGGAGAATGGAAAAGAAGAATGTGTTCCGGATCCATAACTTCATCTCATGTAACAGCTCTAATAAGGTACTTCTGGATATGGAGGCTGCAATCAGAAATAATGCATACTTCACAAGGGTATATTTGAGAAATGTGGTTGGTTTTCTCTTCCAGTGTTGGTTTGATGAGTGCCCAGTCTGAACAGTTGTCAAAAGAAGCGATCCATGACCCAGTGCAGGAGTATCAGCCACAACTGAATAGCCCTTATCTTCTGACTTTACGATTAGGAGGGCTCACTGTCTTTTGTCTCTTTTTTTGTTCCTCCATTGCATTTGTCCCTTTCCTTCTTCTCTTGGCAGTGCAAACAGGCATTTCTCTTCACTTGGTAATGAGAAGATGCCTCTCTTTGTGACAGTGCTACCCTGGTTCCCCTTTGATGCCTTTGTGAACATCTGTTTCTATCTTTTTCTGCCTCTCAAAGGACTGTTTATCTTGTCACCTCTTTAACAGCAGGTGTTATCTCTGCTATGCTTTTAAAAGACTGAACTTTGCTGCCCTTGAAATATATAGAGATTGAGCTTGTATTGAATCATCCAATTTCCTACCCTCCTCAAGACATCTGATCATTCCTTGAGTTCTTTCTGTAGTTACAGTATTCTGCAGGATAGCATGTGTGCTCTGTGCTGCTGTACTGGTTAACACTACCTTGAGGTTTCGTTCAACATGCAGGAATTCTCTGGAGGTTTGCAAGTTTAGCTTTTTCCGAGGAAAATTTGTAAAGATGTTTTAAATTGTCTTCATGTAGCCTAGGTCTAGACATTTTTGGACTGAGGAGTCTGCATAGGCACCTGATTATAAAATGAGCATGGCCATTAATTGGCTGGATGATGGTAGGTTGTCAGCAGTTGGTGATGGCTCATTATGCTGCTATATCAGAATAGGAGTAGGATAAATGTTGAGTGCACCCCCTCGCTCTATCCATTTTGGCCTTCCTCAAACCATGCACACCCTGTAATTTCAGCATCAACACATCATTCAAAGTGTCTGGGGCATTAGATAAATAAAATCTGTCATTCCCATGGATACAAGCTTGGTGGGCAATGTGCTTGAGAGATGGCTATGATTGTGCATGTGCGCCTCTTTGTTTGCGATGCAGGGATTCATGGGGACAGTTTGCTTGGCTAATGAGGTTGGCGTGCAGCACAGTGCTCTCCCAGGCGAACAGCTAATTAGCAGAAGCAGATGAGAACACAGTGATTGTGCATCCAAGTTTCAAAGACGTGCTTCTCAACCAACCAAAAGTGGGCTGTTTCCCTTTCGCCAATCAGTGGCCCTGAGCTGCTAAATCCCATCCATGTTCAGAGTCCACCCGGCCAATCCTTGGCATCTTAACCTTTTCAAGCCTCTCCCGCCTTTCCAGTGAAGCTTTGCTTTGCCATGGTAACAGCATGTGTCAAATGACTACTCAGCCCTGGTAGAAGCTCACAAAAACAGAATCCATTAAGGTAAGGGTCATTTAACGTTCTCATCCGCTATTGCCGCTGCAGATGAACAGTTAGAATGTGAGAATTGTCCTTGAGATGAAATTGCAATTCTTTTGTGCAGCAATAAATATAGGTTAAAAGACAACAAAGGTTACGCCTGTATGGTAGCATTCTGCCATGATGTCCTTTTGTTCCATTTGCAATAAACCAGATCTGGTATTGCCAAGTGTTATGATTCTCCTCAGGTTATGTTTTGCAAAAATATCTCTTCATGTTAGGCAGAGTCAAATTACTGCAGAGGAAAGTGAATGTTATTTTTTTTAGATCAAAAACTCACATAGCAGTGTGATAATGGTGCATATAGTGCCTTGAAAGCATATATAAATATAAACCTAAACCAATTCATCTTTTGTTAAATTGAACACAAACTTCAATTCAATTCAAAAATACTTTAATCCCAAAGGGAAATTACATGATGTTGTAACAGTGTATTTCATTCTATTTTATCTCATATACCATCACAAAGTAGTGTCCTAATGGTGAGAAGGAAGTTAATATGTAGTTTTTAAAGAACAAGATCCCGTATACAAGCTGCTGAAGAGAGTTTCCTCCACTGTGTGGCTAGGCACTCCCTTAGAGATAGGGTGAAGAGCTCGGCCATCCGGAAGGAGCTCGGAATAGAGCCGCTGCTCCTCCGCATCGAGAGGAGTTAGCTGAGGTGGCTCGGGCCTCTGTTCCAGATGCCCCCTGGACCCCCCCCTGGTAGGTGTGTCAGGCACCTACCACTGGGAGGAGGTCCAGTGGACAGACACCCTGGAGGGACTATGTCTCTCATCTGGCCTGGGAACGCCTCGGCCTTCCCCCGGAAGAGCTGGAGGAGGTGTTTCAGGAGAGGAAAGTCTGGCCGTCTCTCCTGAGACTGCTGCCCCCACACCGGGGTCCCAAATAAACGGAAGACGATGAGTACGAATACATACATACTTTCGTTGTCCGATGAGCTAACCCCCCCACCTACTTCCTATTGTCTAAGGGGATTGCTCAATCCAGCTCTCCATCCACGGGTCCGGGACTTCCCTAAACCCTGAAAAGTCTTACTAAGCAGGTTCACTGAAAGTTCTTTTTTAAGCTGTGTGGGGAAATGACTCGCCTAGCCTCTGACAGCCTACATCCAAAGTCCCCCGCCTTTTCTTCAACCAGAGGTCTGGACGACTGAGTAGCCAACCGCAGTCGTTCACAGCCCAAAAATCACTCCTGTTAACGCTGCTCTTCCCCTAATATTAAAACTGGCACTGGTATATGGCTAGGTTTTAATTTTAGTGACTCGGCCACCCCCAAAGGGCGTTGTTTTTAACGAACTTGGCTAAGGCAACCTAAAAAAACCTCCTATAATTTCTTAGAACCGGGGGCAACAAGACTTTTTTACCCAATAAAAAACCAAAAACAAGGTGACTCAAATAATTGATGTCCACGATTTAACTAGAATTTTATATGCTTTCTTTAATTAGTAACGCTTTTGGGGGGTCAGTAACAATTTTAAATTCAGCAACACAATAAATTCAGTAATAGAAATAAATCAATCAACTCAACCTGTCTTTCCCTGATGCTGAAACTAGTGAGTTTGGAGAAGCTTTGAAGACGGAGGCTCGTCCATGCACCCGATGGGGCTGTTCCTTCAGGTAACAACGAATGTTTTCTTGGGGGATACGACTTGATCTTCAGTTTTCCTCCTTTAAGTGGCAGGCACAGATGCTCCAGGCTTCGATGGTTAAACAGAAACTTTGCTGTCATATGTCTCAGAGGACAATGGCTTCCAGAGACTGAAGAGTCGAAGGAAACCCCGGGGACATAATTGAGGTTGATTCAGGACTTCCAGGAGCCTGAAACTTAGAGCAATCAGCTGTTCACCGATCAAGTTCACTTCTGTTGTCTGGATGAAAAGGCTGTAGATGAAATCAGATTCTTAATTTTGAGGCACAGTCCTTCAGGCCTCACGGGTTGCTCCTCTTTTTAATGCAGTCGATCAGCAGGGCTGTGTCTCTGGTACTTCTTCCATCTAAGCATCTTTTTCTCCGTCCGATCTTGTTCACTGGTCTCCTGCTAGGAAACAACCAACTAGTTCCTCTATTCTTGCCCATTTTATAGAGCATTTCCACCAAACTCTTTGTGCTCAATGGCCAATGGTTGTTGCCATGGCTGTCCCATTGGTCACTCGTGACATAAGGTGATTTTTTTTCTGGAATTTCCCGAGTCGTGTCCATTTCAGACATGCCATCATCACCTCAGTCCTGAGCTGTCTGCTGGCTTCTTCTTTGACCTGTGCCCCCGCCTCAGTCATCAGCCTTGTGCTGTAAGCTACAGCTCTCACTTCCCCCCAAATTCCTGAACATCTGCTGTATTCCTGTCTCACTTAACATTACACTTCCTCTTAGACAGAGGCTTTAATTTTTACATCGGTGCTGCTCAAACTTTTAGTTACAGCGTTCACTTTCATTTTAAGCTTAAAAAAATTACTTCATTCTTTTTATTCATGCTTCCAAAAGGTTAACGTTTATTCTTTTCATATATAGCTGATTGAGAATGTCAACCCTTAAAGTTTTTTTACTTTAACTCTCAGTTCTTAAACCCTTTCAATCAAACTCTTTTAAACTTGATAATCAAAGATTACTAATTTTTTTAATACATGTGAAAGAATGTAAAATCATCATACATCATTTCTTTGGATACACTTGTTTAATTTTTGCAAAAGATAAGACAGATAAAATTTTGGAGGAAATATGTGGCTCCACACAGACCTCCAGTCTGTCAGTTCTAGAACATGAGAATATGCTTGTTTCACTCTACTGCTTCAACTGTGTATTTTTTAATTATTGCATGGATTACACAAAAAGGATATTTATTGTAGTTTTTTTTGGGATTTAACTGTGAGCAGTTAATGAATGTTGCATGGATTACATGGAAAAGATCTCACCTTATTTTGACAATACATATATAATTCATATCAATTGTATGCTGTATTTGTCATTACATCAACTTTGTGTCAGTTTCAAGACACAATGTGAAACGGTTTAAGGAGTAGGACTACTTTTGCTGGGCACTGTCTACAAATATCTTTCACTCTACTGATACAACAGTAGAAATATGACATTACTCTCATATTTCCTGTAGAACCATGGAGTTGTGTTTGGTGCTGTTTTAGTATGATAAATATACACCAATTTATGTAATATATATATATATATATGTATTTCTGAGAGGTCAAAGATCTTCTATAAAGCAGGTGACAGGTTCTTGAATTTATGTGCCAAATTCTGCAGCTAGATGTCATACATTTTGTTTCTCTCATATATTATAAAAAAAATTGTCACAGTGACCTCACTGACAGTTGAGGTTTGCATGGAAGAGCCCAACTTTAACAGCTCATTTATCATTCATCTGAGGTTGGCCTAAGGCAGCCAGAAATGTAGGGGAATGAGATTTTCTTGGCCTCTGTGTAACCTATATGTGTGCACACAGAAGTCACAGGCAGCCTTGCAATGTTAGCAAAACCATTTTTATCCCTTTTAAGATATGAACACAGCTCATCATGACACCTTGTTATGGTGAAATTCACTCTCAATCTGAGCTGGAGCCAGTTTTTGTGTATTTTTAGGCCAGCACACACCATATGTAATCTGGACATTTTTAATCCATTATAACTGTTAACAGATGATTGAAGGTTAACACCTGTCTCAGTGCACCATTTTTTTGAGTTGCACTCTTTCAAAACAAGCCTGATAGGCTACTCCATCCTGAAATAGTGACATACAAAGCATTGAATCAAAAGAATTCTCCTCCCATCCTTGTACAATTCTTCTCGGGTTTGGTATAAAATCCCAGCACTGCTTCTCTCTATATTGTTCTCATCTTCTTACAGTCTGAGTAAAGACAGCATAGTTGAGTGGGGTCAACTTAGTTTAAAATAACTCTTAGTTTAGACCATATCGTATAGAGCCATGGTAAAAATTTAGTACACCCTTCTTTATTTCCAAGGTTTTGTATATCAAGCCCAGAAAATCAAAGATGCAGCACCTTCTTATGCAGTTGGTGAAATCGGAATTTAACACACTGATGGTTTTCTCAGTTCAAATATTTCTAAAGGGCCACTGACATAAATTCCACACCAAATGTTGGAAAAAACCCAAGTAATCCACACATACAAAGAAATCAAAGCAATTCAGTCTATAAATAAAGTTATGGGTAAGAAATCACACATGTAATAAGTATTAAACATACTTACCGTAATGTATTAAAAACTTTGTGGAAAAGCTTTTTTTGGTAATGACAACTTCAAGATGCCTCCTGTGTGGAGAAACTCATCACATACGTTGCTCAGGTGTTATTTTAACCCATTCTTCCACACCAACTGTTTTCAAATAGGTAATGGGGGTTCAAAGGTAATGGGGGTTCAAACCAATGGACTCTGATCTTCATTTCTGTCCAGATTTTCAGTTATATGCAAGTCAGATGATTGACTGGGTGGTTCTAGCAGTTTCACTTCTTTCCTTGGTCATGTGTTTGGGATTATTGTCTTGGGATGTTCCTCTATTCATCCATCCTTCAATTATACGAAACCTGTCAGTACTATAAGCCGCAAGACAGCCCACACCATGATGTGCACCATTGCCGTGCTGTGTTTGGGCTGATGTGTAGAACCATTTTTCTTCCCAATAGTGTACGCAGTGACATCTAAAGAGTTTATCTTTGGCCTAGTCTGACCTAGTTCTTGACTGCTGTCTCCTTCAGTTAGATTTTTCTTTAACAGTGGAGTTTTGCATAAAGACCATTGTGACTGAGTGTAGTGCTTTTTGTTTATATTGGAAAACTCTACCTATTTCCAGGTCTTTCTAAACTCTCTACAAGTGCTTCTTGGCTCTTGAACAGCTCATTTCTCAGACTCCGTCAAAAAACTTACAATGGCTCCTGGCCATGGTATGATGTTCATTCCACTTCAGATTTTGGCTCAGTGGCACTCTCTGGAACATTTAGAAGTTTAGAAATGCAGCTTTAACCATTGACCATTAGTATGTTTTGTAAGAGTTTTGTGAGTGTCTCTTTGCTTTGACCAACTATACCACTCCGTGTAATATTTTAGCAATGAAAAATCATTTCATAGGCCATTAGTTGGCGTTAAACGAGCCAATATGGATTTGCACATAGCAGCAGGAACTTTTTTTTTAATGTGTCCTGTCCAGCAGAGCATCGCTCAGAGTTGTTGTCTGCCAAGAAGAAGAAGCCCAGCAGATTTACTTTCACAAGTGAAGCATTGCGGCTAACGCTATAATGCCCCGCTTGATAGATATATAGCTATATCTATATCTATATGAATAGATATAGATATATATCTATATATATCTATATATATCTATATGTCCCTCTCTATATCTATATATATATATATATATATATATATATATATATATATATATA